>PISX010000699.1:0-101384 GCA_004024625.1 Mellivora capensis | reverse complement strand
CTGTACCCCTGGGGCAAATAATACATCACATGTTAATAAAAATAATTTAAAAAAAAATAAAAAAAAAACCCTGTAGGGATATTTTGCTTTGAAAACAAAATATAAAGCTGGGAATCCCCACCTTTGCCCTTCCATTCTAGAATAAATAATAAATACTGAGGGGCCTTATCGCACACCCCAATGCTTCTTTACTCAGGCAAAGCAAACCATTTCCTACTCCATTTCCCATTCCAATGTGGTAACTTTGAATCATAGTGTTTACCCTGAACTCACGGTGTCTAGCTTCATTTCCTGGACATGAAGACTCTCTCGGATTGTACTACGAACCCTATCAGCTGGGAGCCAGTCAGAATCCTAGGCCAACTTCAACACATCTGTTCCCAATTAATGGATTATTTATTTAATTCAGTGTTTTTTATTGGTGTCTCAAGATTAAAATAATTTGATTAGCTTCTAAAAATTCCCAGTGGCCAGGTCCAGTCCCCAGATTAGTAAATTATAGCCTCTGGAGTGAAGCAGACATCATTTTTCTTTAAATGGGTAGATTCTGAATGAGCAACCAGGGTGGAGAACCACTGAATAGCCATTGCCCATGTTCCGGACAAACATATAAAGACAATGAGGTGAAGGTAGAAACAGAAAGGTAAATACCAGCTCAGTTTACTGTTTGGCCAAGCTCAGTAAGTGTCATATGTTGTATTTCACTGGTAGACCTCAGTTGGACAACCATCACTGGTAGTTTGTATTTACGGAGTCACTGGAGTTTCCTTGTGCATTTAGCTGCTTTTGCTGTTTTCATGCTATTCCCTCATCCCACTGCCATGCATGCATTTCAGGCAGTCCCTACAGTGCTCCTTTTAAAACCTAGGTTAGGTTATGTCATGCCTGTACCTAACCCCTCATGACCAATGGTTTCCCATCACTTTCAGAATAAAACACAAACTCTAACCACAGCATCCTCAGAAGCCTGTGTGACTGGACCTCATTCCGCCCTTGCTAACCCATCATCTGTAACCCTCTCTAGACTCACCGTGCTTGGTCAATGCTTCTCACCCCTGCCTGAACCTTGCAGTCACATCTGGAGGTTTTTAAAAATGCAAATGCCTGCAGCCTACCCCACACCAACTAGTTCAGTGTGGTGATGGGGGGCAACGGCAGACAAGGGTTTCCCTATGACTTAAGGGTTCCCAGGTGATTTAGTAGTCAAAGAACCTTTAGGGGCACTCTTCAGTTTTCTCAAGCATCATTCATTCCCATCTAAGGGCCAAAGTATTTGCTATTGCTTCCTCCTGGAACCTTCTTCCCCTGATTATCTAACAGCGTTCCCTTTTCAGGAATTCAGGTTTAGGCTTGCTTAGATTCCTTACACCTAACTTTGCCCCCTGCCATTCTGTTTTCCCACAGTCCACCATTCACTCTCTATCACATTAGCTTATTTTACTCTCTTCATACCTTTGATTGTAGAGCGATAAATTGTAAGATTATTGAAAGTAGAGCACTCTATCTTCTATTTTACTTCTTAAAGTATCCACTAGAGTTTTCTGTACAGCATATATGTGCAACTTACAATAATTTCTGTCATGCTCCAGAATGACTCACAGTTGCAACACCTATCGCATGCGGACAATATTCCAGTTGACTAATCAGTTCTCAATAAATTTACCCAAAACAAAGAAAAGTCTAGTTTTATTCTCTTTCCTTGGAGGTCTGCTGTGCAAAGTTCTTTAGATTCTACTCCATGATTTTTCCATGACAGAGTTAGTGCATTCAGAAAGAGCTGTATTACTTCTACGTTGTACCCCACAGCCTGGTATGGATGTTCCCCCAGCATCTCCATTCACTGCTGAGTGCTCCAGAGGTAATAGTTGCAACAACTATGATATGCTGACAATATTCTAGGGCCCTACTCAGACTTCACATGTATTCTCACGAACCTCTCATGAGATTATGGCTGACATCAGCCACATTTTCCTAGAGAGAAAATTGAGGTTTAGAAAAAAATTTGCCTGATATTACACAGCGGTGACTGGTCTTGGTCCATTTAAGCTGCTCTAACAGAGTACCATAGACTGGGTGAGTTAATAACCCATCTATTTCTCATAGTTCTGGAAGCTTAGAAAGAAGTCCAAGGTCAAGGTGCTAGCCGTTTCAGTGTCTGGTGACATCTCACTTCATGGAACATAGTTGACCGTCTCCTCCATGTCCTCAAATGGAGAAGGGGCATGGAATATTTTTGGAGTCTCTTTTATAAAGGAACTAATCCCATACATGAGGGACCTACCTTCATGACCTTGTTACTTCCCAAAGGCTCACTTCCAACATCATCACTCGGGGTGTTTAGGATCAACATATGAATGGTGGAGGGTGGGCAACAAACATTCAGTGTATAGGCAGACTTGAATCCAGATTAGAAGCTCCAAATCTTGAACTCTTAAACATAATCTTTCCCAACTTTGTGCTTCAGCGTCTTTCTGCTACGATGCTTTTTTAACCCCTTCCCTGTGTGGCAGTTCTCTGCTTTGAGACTCAGTCTAACAATCAACTTTTCCATAGACCGTTCTCTCTCCCCAAGGCCTGATTTATGATTCCTGCCTCTCCCCACCTACCTCTGTTAGATGTCCTGTGGTTCCTTCCTTGTGTTTACTTGCCCATATATATCCCCCATTCAACTAGGAACTCCTCAAGGAGATTGAGCCTGTCTTATCCAGTAATTCCTGATAGAGGAGAATTGCCAAAGTTTCTAACCTTAATAGGAGGATGAGTCTGTTTCAAAAGATGAAGTGAACATTCCAAACTTTTTGGGTTTCCTTTTGCATCTCATGATGGATCTGTCGTCCTGAGCGATCTCAAACCTTCTTAAACCTCTTCATATTTTTAGCCTGTGGTATACACCTTTTGGCACATTCAAGTAGAGTATTCAAAGGTTTCCCAGGAACACGCATGGATTGTGTCAAAATAATCCAGGATTTTTAAAAAAAAAAGTATGACTTGCAAAAAGTAAGGTCTTAATACATAATTGTTGACATGAGAGGATAGAAGGATGATAAATGATAAGTGGGAAATATTCTTCAAGGTTAGAACCTTTGGCTTGTATCTCAGCTCTGTCTTATACAAGCTGGGTATCCTTGGGCTACTCATTTCATTGACTTCATTTTCATGGGTAAAATTTTATTTTTATGTTAGTTTGGCTTATTTCTTGAGCAGAGACTATGTGACTTGCACTAGATGAGACTTCAGATTTAAAGATGAATAAGACACAATTTCTTACATCTAGGAATATGGTAGGGAAGACAGACATAAAGACATGTAATTTCTTTTAAAATATCTGTAATGTATAAGTGCATCCACATATAAATATAATTTTTCATAAATGCAAATCTGTGTGTGTGTGTGTGTGTGTATATATATATTCTTCAGTCTTATCTTTTTTCCTCTTATGTCTGTCTCCTTACTCCTCATCTCTCCCCCACCTTTTCCCTAAGAATCACATGTTAAGAACATAGTATATATCTCTCTCCATATTTTATATTTTCCCCCTTATTCAAATAATTCTATGAAGGTAGTATTTTATGAAGATAGATATTATTTTACTCATTGCTTATTCTATAAAAAATAAAATCCTATTTTCCATACTTTTCTGTAATTTGCATTTCTCAATGATTCTGTGTGGAACTTCTTCCAAGTTATCTGGCATAGCTCGAATTCATTTATTTTTAAATTAATAGACTTAATTCTTTTAGAACGGCTTTAGACTTAGAGAATATGAGTGGAAAATACAGAGTTCCCACATACGTCCTCATCATCTCCCTCCCCAACTTCTGTCCCAGTTTCTGATATCATTAACATTTTGCATTAGTATGATAATTCATTACAATTGATGAGCCATTATTGATACATTATAACCAACTAAAGTCCATAGTTCTCATTAGGGTTCATTATGTTGTACATTCTATGGGTTTTGGCAGATCTGTAAGGTATAGTGACATGTATCCCCCATTCTGGTATCATAGAGGATACTTTGCTTCAGCTCTTCATCCCTCCCTTCCTCCAAACACTTAGCAACTACTGATCTTTTGATTGTCTCCATAATTTTGCCTTTTGCAAAATGTCATATGGTGGGAATCATACAATATGTAATCTTTTCAGATTGGCTTTTCTCACATGGAAATATGCATTTGAGTTTCTTCCATGGCTTTTTGTGATGTAATAGCTCATTTCTTTTTGTTGGTAAATAATATTCCAATGTCTGGATGGACCATAGTTTGATTACCCATCACCTATTGAAGGACATCTTGGTTCTTCTAAGTTTTGGCAATTATGAATAAAACTAAAAATTTGTGTGGAGGGTTTTGTATATGTGTAAGTTTTTAGTTCCTTTGGTTAAATAACAAGGAGTTTGCTGCTAAGGTATTTGGGTCTGGAGTTTCCTTTGTGCACATGTTTTTATTTCAATATGTTTTTTAGGTGTAAGACTATACAGACTTTCCATTTTTTTGGTCTCGGGGTTTTTTTTTAAGATTTTATTTATTTATTTGACAGACAGATCAGATCACAAGTAAGCAGAGAGGCAGGCAGAGAGAGAGAGAGGAGGAAGCAGGCTCCCTGAAGGCAGAGGCTTTAACCCACTGAGCCACCCAGGCACCCCGGTCTCAGTTTTGATAACTTGTTTTCCAAGGAATTTGTCCCTTTTTAAACTTCTACATTTATTGGCAAAACAGCGTTTGTAAAAGATCTTAAAAGCTTTTAATCCTATTTTAATCTCATTTTAAAATTTAAGAATTTTAATTCTTGAGATGCAGTTTAAAATAACAATGGTATATATGTTTCAATGTTAACAGATACTGCCAGGTGGCTTTCTTTTTTTTTTTTTTTTTTGGCCAGGTGACTTTCAAAAAAATCTGTAGCCCTTTATATTTTTATGATCAAAGTAGGAAAGTGAGTATTTCTCCACATCACCACCAGCAATAGAATTATAGATCTTTTAAGTATTTTGTCAGTAAGATGGTTGAAAAGTAAAACTTGTGGGGCACTTGAGTGGCTCAGTGGGTTAAAGTCTCTGCCTTCGGCTCAGGTCATGATCCCAGGGTTCTGGGATTGAGCCCCGCATCGGGCTCTCTGCTCGGCAGGGAAACCCCTTCTCTCAAGCCTGCTTCCCCCTATCTCTCTACCTGCTTCTCCACCTACTTGTGATCTCTGTCTGTCAAATAAATAAATCTTAAAAAAAAAAAAAAAAGGAAAACCTTGTATTTTCTTGGACAGGTAGACTTCCCATGCTATGGTTAATGTTAGGAGTGATGTTTGCCGTGAAGCAACACTTCAGCCTACTGTGATCTTGAGGAGTTTCCTTGGCAGGGTTGATGCCAGAGCTAGGTTACAGACACGGTGCAGAGGAGTTCGTACTAGATGTTCTCTAAGAATCTCTTCCTAATTCCAAAGTTGTAAGGATTGAGCTAGGAATTACAAGACATGATAAAATGTGAGATTTATACAATGTCATATTACTTTGCATGTCATCTTGTGCTCCTATAGCAAGTGGCTGAACTGTCAAGAATCACAGAAGTCTGGGGCACTTGAGTGGCTCAGTGGGTTAAAGCCTCTGCTTTCAGCTCAGGTCATGATCCCAGGGTCCTGGGATCGAGCCCCACATTGGGCTCTCTGCTCCGCGAAGACCCCGCTTCCTCCTCTCTCCCTGCCTGCCTCTCTTGCCTACTTGTAATCTCTGTCTGTCAAATAAATAAATAAAATCTTTAAAAAAAATAAAGAAAATAGCTTGTTCTTTAAAAAAAAAAAAAGAATCACAGAAGTCTGAGATGTCTGTTTTCTTTTACAGCAATGGAGGCATTCTTACACGGCTTCATATGACATCTATGACTTAGCTAAAAGGTCAGTGACTTCCTTATAAAATCTGTTAAGCTTCTTTAGTGCAACAACATTTTTTTAAAAAGGAAATCCCACTGTGATTTATTCATTTGGTAATGTTTCCTTTTCTCTTCTTTCAGGAGGCTGATTACAGAAGAGAAAATTCCAAACAACACACAGTGGATCACATGGTCACCAGAGGGTCATAAATTGGTTAGTGAGTTTCTTCTGTTTTCAGAAAAAAATAATGACTCAACGCTCTCACATGCAGAAGCTACATAACCTGACATAGAGCAGACACTTAGGAAGCAAATACTTCAACATCAAAGATAGTGTAATTGACTAAAATAGCATTTTACTAGTCTAACACAGTAAATAGGATTCCTGAAACTTTCTGAACTACTACTGGACAATTCATTATTGACCGGGAAAATAACACCATTTAAATTTTAATTTCTCTTGTATTCAGTTTGCTGTTGTTTACTTGTTTGTTTGTTTGTTTGTTTTGGGGGGTGTACCTCCTTCCTGCTGGTTCTGTGACCTTCTCTGTGTCCCTATAGATATACCTTCATCTAGGAGGCTAGGAGAATGTCAGAAGTGCAAAAGAATCTGAATAGGAAGACGGGATGTTCATTTGTAGACAGAATTCTCCCTCCCAACATCGAATGCACTCCCTCAACTCACGGCCCCCAGAATGCAATAGGAAGCAGACATTTTTCTGTAGAAATGATCAGGCTCCTGAGTTTTCACAGGCACTCCAGCATTCAAACAGTGGGGTTTGTAAGCTGAGCTGTTTCTTTTTAATATATTGAGTGTCTTTAGAATTATTTGGAGTTATAGCTTGTATACTTAATGATTTTTAAAATGTGAAGGGTGGCTCATCTGGGTGGCTCATTCAGTTAAGCGTGTCTGCCTTTGGCTCACATGGTGATCCCGGGGTCCTAGGATCCAGTCCCACATCGGACTTCCTGCTAGGTAGGGAACCTGCCCCTCCCTCTCCTTCTACTCTTCCCCGTGCTTGTGCTCTCTCTCTCTCTCTAATAAATAAATAAAATCTTTTAAATAAATAAAATAAATGTGAGGGGGTAGTAAATGACTTTATCTTGCTCAAATTGAATAACCCAAGGTAATCATTACATTGACATGTCAATATTACTTGAGGATAAAACAGTTGATAGATATCATTTAATTCCAGAATAAGATATGTTATAACAGGTTATTACTCACCAATCTGTTTTTCAATGTTTCTAGGCATACGTTTGGAACAATGATATTTATGTTAAAAATGAACCAAATTCAATAAGTCAGAGGATCACATGGACTGGAGAAGAAAATGTAATATCCAATGGAATAACTGACTGGGTTTATGAAGGTAGAGATTTTAAAGCTTTTTCAAATTAGAAAATTTGTAAGTTTTTTTTTAATAGTTAGACATTTCTCTTAAAATGGAGAAATTCAATGGCATTCAAAATAAGTTGCATTTTTTAAAATGTCATTGAATCTCTTTAGCACTCACAATACCAGGTGTCTCCGAGAACAAGGATTTCTTAACAGTGGCTAGTTTCACTGATGTCCTCATTGTCTCTCAATGCCTCTATTGTCTTCAGTCTCCTCCTACAAAGGGTCTTTTTGTATAGGTAGCTTTTCTGCTTTACTGGGGCATAAAAACTTCCAGATTAACATCAGATGTTCCTCTAACTGGGCCTACCTAACCCAGAGTTACTAAGGAAAGCTAAATACTCCCACAGCATTCCAAGAGCTGACAAAATATTGTCTGGAGGCTGGGGAATAGAGGGGGAAGAAAGCATCTGTTTTATAGAGAATTTGTGTTCATTTGAACTTGGACAAATCATAATTTCCTGTTTTTAAAGCAGGAAAAAATAATTAGAAAGTCTTCTGAGGGAAAATCAGTAAAAATAAAAAGAACTAAAATTATTAAAAAGGATTATTCTCTTTTAGGATAGAGTTTAAGAAAATATTAGAAAAACATTCTTTCGCATCTATAGCTGCCAAGGTAAAAGGCATTTTGAGGCTATTCCAGACTGTTCACAAAGTTGCCTAATGCTTATTAAGTTCTCATCCTATTTCATCTTCTTATTTCTTCCTCATAGTTAAAAAAAAAAGTTTTTCTTCATGACTTAATTTTGGTTCTTACCCAGTACAAGTCAAGTTCAATTAAATGACTAACATTATAACAACAACAACAACAATCACTTTAAAAGAAAGATAAATCCCTATGACCCAGAAAAAACTTATAATGAAATTTGCTAGCATTTGTCACTTAGCAATTGAAAAACACTTGCTGGACAGCACAGCACAGCCTGTAGGACCCACAGAGAGACCCGGATAAGGCCTCTTCCCAAAGTTGCAACTCGACCCTTCCTCAAAACATCTGAGTATCTCTAGGATGAGAACACACCTAACACTATTAGTCCTTTCTTAGGTAGATAAGAGGTGGGAAGATCTCATTTTGTGTGTTGATGACAAACAGAAGAATGGCTTCTCAGTTCCATTGTGGGTCTGTCTCTAAGAAATAGGACTTTGGTTCCTCTGAGGAACTTCCTATAATTGGTTTTATATATTTATGAATGATCCATATTTGGAAAGAGCACACTTGTGTCTCCATATATGAGGTCTATCTTCCCATAGAGCATCTCCACTGCAGCCATGAACACTTGTTGAGTATAAGACTAAACAAGTAGATTTTTAGAATTTATAGGTTCATGAGTAAAAGAAGAAAGAAAGTTGCAAAGGCCAGATGGGGCTGTGTGCCACATCGTGGATGGACACTCACACAGCAGCTTACCCTTTGGGACATGTGTCCCCTGCCCTGCCCCAGAATCCCAAATGACTTTGTCTTCTTTCATGATTTTTAAATTATTACTTTAGTTAACAAGTGTCTTCTTTTGTAAAAATAAGAATACTTTATCTCCTAGTTTGAAGTGAATCCCATGACATTCACTCGAAAGTATGAGTATAGTTTACCTAACAAGAAGTGAGAATGAGAATTTTGAGATGGAGGATGAGGAGGGATAGATAAAGAAAGAAGCTTGGAAGATGGAGCACTCCTCGCCCTCTAGTAGCTGGGGGGACAGTGGGGGTGTGGGTAATTCAGAGAGTGCCAACTACCTATGAGGTGCTATGTCAGGTTCTAGAGACACAGGGGAAAAAAGCTATCCAATGGCTGCTCTCAGGGAATTCAGCCCAGAGCGGGAGACAAAGAGGTCAATCGGTAATTCTCATAGAGTGAATCAAGGGACCTATTCAGGGGTAGGCACTAAGTCCAAGGGAAGGTCAGAGTGGCCGGATGGCAGGTATCACAGGATATCGCAGGTGAGGGAGGTTCAGGGTGTGGGGGAGGGGTGCCACAGACACTTGTGCTCACAGCCAGCTTTGTATCAGAAAGGACTGGAAATCTGTTCCCCCCTTTGTTATTCTCCCTTCTCCCTACTATTCATTCTCAGAACTTGGAGTTTGACCAGAAGTAGTTTTATAATAATGGTTTTAATACATCCCTGTATGGAAGGATATGTTCTATATACAATTATAGAATAATATGTTCTATATTACCAATCAAAATATAGATATTACCTGCTACCTTTACTTAGAAGCAATTTTAAAAACCGTAATCTTGCTATAATTGTATTCATTTTATGTAATTTGCATCTTGATCTTAGACTGGAAACCAGTGGGGTAGAAGCCACAGGAAAGAGACATCCACTCATTATCTGAAGAAGTTCTCGGTAGAAACCCCTAGACTCAGAGTTACGGGCCTGTGTCCCTGCCTTATCTCTGGCAATTCATTCTCTCTCTCTCTAAGCCCATCAGTTGCCTTGTCTGTAAAATGGGATATAAATAGAATAAATTCATCTAGGCATCTTTGTGAAGACCAAATTAGATAAGTGTTTTGTAAATTCTAAATTACTACACAAATGGAACTATGACATAGGTAGAAAACAGATAAAGCCAGAGCAGGCTGCCTTACCCAGTAGGTTTTCTGTTACCGGAAGAACTGAAATAGGCATGGAAAGACGTAGAGCATGGAGGTGAGAAGCGTGGATTCAAACCAGACAAGTCTGGATTCATTCTTGAGTCAGTCAATTATTGGCCATGTGACTGACTATGGGCAATGACTTCTTTTCTTTAAGCCCGCTGCCCCTTTCTCACCTGCATGATGAGCTACTGTGAGGATTACCAGAGATCATAGATGTTGGTTGCATATCAAATCTACCTCATGGTTAGCACTCTTTAAATGTTGGTTGCTCATCATAGTAATTATTATTACATTGTGTTACTGTTGTTATCATTGTTACTGTTACTGCCACTACTATTACCATTATCATTATTATTATTGAAAACCAGCATTTGGAAGACACTTGTAAAGAGGCCTCAGGAATCAGAAAAGTGATGGGGACAGATGATTTCCTAACTCTAAGACCCGAGTTTCTTTACTTCTGCTTTTACCTTCCCCCATTCCTCCTCCACAGCAGAACATGAGATTTTGTAGATTAAATCTGCATAAAGGACTAGGAGTCTCCATTTGGTCTACCTGAACCCTCCATGAAAGAGGTTTTGGCATTTTAAGAGCCAAACAATGGAAGTCCCATGAAGAGACTCCATAATAAACACAGTAAAGAACTACATTTGCCAGAGAATGAAAACGAGTCCAACAACATTCTGGAGAGCAAGACCTCTCCTTTCATTTGCCTCTCTTGGACCCTCTTCCCTTACCATCACTGTAGGCAGCAGAGGAGTATGCTACCCTGCTAGAGTCTTTAGTTTCGAGGCTAAGCGAAGGAGATGTTTTTCAATTGGGGTCTCACGGAGCGCCTTGTCATTCTAAATCCATCCTTCCCACACCGTGTTTGTGCCAAGAGTAGTAAACTGTGGGCACCATATTAGTTTGATAGTCTGGAACCACACACCACCCACCAGTACCCTGTGGGCACAGTACAAACTGAGCCCAGTTGGGGAGAGTATGCTGGCATGTTGACTGTTTGAAAATTAGAAAGGAGAATCAGCCCCTTGTGTGAAATTTACTTTTAGTATGTTTTGCGGCATAAATTTAGAGGATTATAAGATAAAGAAAAAAATGTAGAGCTTATATTAAATATTGTGTGCTAAAATATTCTAAAATGGTCCAACGGGTTACTTATTTTTACAATCCAGATCTATCCTTGAAGATTTTATTTTTATTCATTTGTATTACTCTGAATTTGGAAGCCCAGCAAATGCAAAATGGTTCATTAGTTGAACTCTACTGTAATTACTAAAGCTAATGAGAACAATATTTTGAATGCCAAAGCCAATTTATCAGCTACTTCTTGTAACAGAACAATTTATGTCTTTTTTCAGAGGAAATCTTCAGTGCCTACTCTGCTCTGTGGTGGTCTCCAAAAGGCACTTTTTTAGCATATGCCCAATTTAACGACACAGAAGTCCCACTTATTGAATACTCCTTCTACTCTGACGAGTCGCTGCAGTACCCAAAGACTGTGCGGATTCCATATCCGAAGGTCTGTGCTCCTGTTCACGTAGTGGTTCTGTGATTTGATAGGAAGAGAATGGTTTCATTTAATCCTTTCCTGCTAATGAAAATATTGTCAGTCTCTCTTCAACAGCTTGCTGTGATTACTCTTGCTGAAGTCAACAGCATCTGGCAATTTTAAAGTATTTTTATTATCCCAGGAAAGAGTGTGATTTAAGGTTTTGTAATTTCTCCAAAAACTTTGAGGAATGACAAGCCGAAAAAGATGGGGAAAATGCTTTTGAAAGAGGTAGGGGGAATGAGAATGTTTCAGTGGAGGAAAAGAGAAGCTATCCTTGAATCACAAGCTCCTCTTATTTGTAGAAGTTGGAATGTACCCTGGATGAAGTTGAAAAGCTCAGTTACATATCCGGTTGTATTGCTAATTAACCGATTCATGACTAGTTTCAGGGGTTCTGGTATAGATTTGGCACTAATGTGAATTTCACACGTCCTGCATTTGGAATAATGGTCTCACATCTTGGTTTGCAAGGCTGTTCTCCCCTTACGGGATGCATATTTATGAAAATCCAGCAGCTTTGTTAAGCAGTGTAAACCGAGGAAGAGGGGGATTTAGAAGGCAACCAGGATTCTTCACTAGTATCGTAATATTAATGGCCACAGAATCATCTATAGGAAAATCTAATAGTAAATGTTTCTGCTGTAAGCAACTTGGGAAAAGGGATTTTTATTTTTACCAACTCACTCAATTTGCTTCATGAAGAGCTGCCATTTTAGGAAGACAGAGGAAGTAAAAAGAAAAAAAGGATCCGAGACTAAATATAGAGATGTATTTTCAGTGGAATGTTATTTTTTGATGAGTGAAACTGGCAAAAAAAAAAAAACATGAAATGCTCTCACTAAAAATATATTATTTCTAACTAATTTGTCAATTGAAGGTCTGTGTGTATATATAAAAAAGTTTTGTAGATTTCTGTCATCATATTGATTGTAAAGCTCAAACGTGGTGAACTTGAATTTGGAGTGCAAATGATGGCTTTCTAATTAGCGTTATTGGCTCTTGGCTCAGGTAAACTCATTTTTCTGGTGGATTGTGTCTTTGGCTGAACCCAGGGTATTCTTCCTAGTTGTCAGCCATTAGACTTTTTGCCTTCTGGAGTCAGAATATATTTGCAAAATAATAGAATTGATTTTTTAAAAGTTTGTCCTTGTTTGCACAAAGCACACTGAGTCATGAACATTCATGATTTAAACAGGAGTGCTAGGGGCTGTCAATAGACATGTTTCTGCCTGAACATGAAAAAGTTGCATTTCATGAATCTCTTTTATGTTCATTTTATCTGTATTAGATTTATCTGTATAGATTTTTAACGTGTCTTGTGATTATAATTTTATTGCTCTAATGCAGACATTTTTGTACAGTTGTAAACCTGTGCAAAGATGTGGTATTTTTTGTCCATATCAATTCTGTTACTGTTTATTCCTAGGCAGGAGCTGTAAATCCAACCGTAAAGCTCTTTGTTGTAAAAACCAACAGTCTCGACCCAAACACCAATGCGACTTCAGTAGAAATCACTCCTCCTGATGCTATTTCGACAGGGTAAGTGTCTTGATCAGAACGTGTGGGTCGTACAGTTTCACAGATCTCAGGGAGAACATTTTAAAAATGAATGGCAGAATCAGGGGTAGTGTCCCATGGTGTCCCCCCACGCCCAAAAGCCCTTCACCAGCCACTCTTTGGTGAGCCCCCACTTTGTGTCTTCATGCTGAGCACAGTTACCATGATGGGGTTGCACAGTGACTAGAGCAGCCAGAGTCCTGGGAATCATGGAGCCTGCGTTCAAGGTGGAGGCAGCAGACAACACCCGGGTGGACAGAAAATTGTTGTGAAGGCCATCAGAGCAGGCAAGGGGTTAGTGATGGTGGCGGGAGGTCAGCGAAGGAAGCCGTCTCTCACAAGATGGCCTGTGGGCAGTGACATAAGACAGAGGGCCAGCTAGCCACCTGAGTAGCTGGGGGTTCGGTATCCGTGCAGAGGAAGAGCAGGCGCAAAGGCCCTACAGAGAGGCTGTGTCTGGTGTGTGAGAAGACCTGCAAGGAGGCCAAGCGAACAGAGCAGTTTGAGTGAAGAGGTGAGTGATAGGAGTGAGGTCAGATCACAGGGGCTGTGCAGGTCCCCATGAGAACTGGAGAAATTTAGGGATTCTCATGACACCGACGTGCCTCAGGATGTCACTTGCTTAAATAATCATTGGTGGTTTGAAAGTCTGCCACCACGCACCCTCAGACCCTGTGCTCTTCCTGTAAAGATAACCACCTGGCATCACATGCAATTTACGGCTGGTAAGTTGTTTTCTATTCATTTCTGTTCATTATGTTGGTTTACTTGTTGCTTTTAAATAATAACTAGTAGATACTGAGCACTCACTATGTGCCAGACACGGGTCATTATTACAGACTTTATTGTATTAGTCTTTAAAGTAACTCTTTCCAACAACGTAATTAAATGCCTCTTTTACGTATAAGGAAATAAGGCCTAGAAGTTAAGAAAAGGACCAAGTAGGAGTCTGTATTCAAACCTGTCTGTCTGACTTAGAAGAAAGAGCTTACAAGTACTCTGCTAGCTACCCTTCTCTGTGTGAATTCAACCGCTGCCCTCAGCTTCCTGGAGTTACCATCAGAGCAACATGGAAGCATCCTTGTCAGGGTTGAATTCACCACATCAGGCATGCTGTAGGCTCTGCTCTGTAGTCATTAATTCATTGACTTGATTAGAAATATCCATATTAACCTACTCATTTGGAGGAAAAAAATCAATTATCAGTAATTTTTTTAAAAAAATTGCTTTTTCTGAGTTTGTTCAAAGGTATAAAAATTTACCTGAAGGTTCTAAAATCTGCTGTGTGGCCCCATCCAGTCATCTCGTCTATCAACATTGACTGAGCACCTGCTGTTTATATAACAGATGTCCATAGGGCTGAGCTACTATCTTTTTAGCACTTACGACCAAGCAGAGGATAGAATATATTCCGATAAATGTCCCCAAAGGCAAATACTTCAGAGGCGTAAACAGAAGGGCAGAAACATCCTGAGGAGGGGGAGATGGGTTTTGATGACCCCAGGGGTGAGAGAAAGTATCCTGGGGCATATGTGGCTTGAGCAGGAAAGAACCTCAGGGCACAGCCTGGGGGAATGGCCCTGAAGGGGAAGGTAGGTAACCCACGTGTGGGGAATACGGGGCTGTCCAGGGAAAGAGCAGCAGGGCCTGGAGGGAACTCTCCGTCTACGACCAATGTCTGTCTGCTGGGAGGATGAGCCACAAGCCTTTACTCTGAAGAACATTAGATCTGGAAGGGTCTTTAGACCTCACTCGTGGTCTACAAACTGTTGTAAGGACCCAAAGCCTTATTTTCAAGTGAGACAGAACACAGGAGTGCAGGTCCAGAAACCAACCAGACCATTACCTCTCAGGCTGCAGGCACAGGCCTTGTCCCCATCTGCTTCCTCCAGGAGTCAGGATATTAGACAGAACCTGCAGGCTTCCAGAACACACTGAGAACAATGCTGTGGGATCCAGATGAGCTAACTAAGGCTTAGAGAGGGAAACTCTTTTGCTCAGGGTCACACAGCAGTTAGCATGGGATCTGGGAATAGGACAGAGGCCCCCACCTGACAGACCAGACTCGTTGAATAATGGGGTTTCAATGCATCAAGTGTTTCCTGTGGGTGGGGACTATGCCTGATGCCTCATCCACATCTCACTCAATACACCGCCTCCCGTGTCATTGTCATGTCAGGTCTTCATCTGTGGGCTCTTCCCCCCCTTAGAAGCCTCATCCAAGAGCTGAGCTTAGGAAACGTGTGCAAGTTCTCCGACTTCATTTTGGCTCCGTACAAATGAACCCTTAAGTCATTGTTTGCAGTTCTTTATGCTGCATTTCTGGTGAGGACCGCCTCACTCACTGGGGATATTTTGTGTGAAATGTATTTTACTGAGGAGCCGTTTCTGGAAATGCCTCAGGAATGTGTTATATAGGGAATTATAAATCCAGCTCTGATCTCTATTAACACCAAGGAGGCCACAGCTTATGTAAAACCAGGCTGGAGCTCCCCTCTGGGGAAAATGTTCTAGCAGGCAGTGATGCCCCACTTTCTGGCCTCACGCAAACCTCCAGCGGGGCCAGGTTAATGCAGGCAAATTGTGCCTCTTCAGAAATGGCCCAGCACCTTCTGCCGTGTTTTCTAGCCATCCATGAGCTCCTGGAGTGTAGGATTTCCTGGAGTGTAGCCCCAGGAGGGTGGGGCGTGCTTCTCCCCTCCTCTGCCCTCGCCCATCACTCATTTTCCTCTGAGGCCACGTCCTTGCTCCACACAGCTTTGAGCAGGTAAAGTCCTACCAGAGGCAGGGAGCCTCCCCGCTGCCCTCCCTGAGTTAGAGGTCAAGTGGATTAGATTCATTAGGCTGCTCATTTGTCTTGATGACTATAAGAGGAATTGGTGAGCTCAAAATCCTTGAGAGAAAACAATGTATATTATAAAATCATAAACTCCCTACCTGCTTTATTTGGAGCTTGGCTTCACAATGCTGGATCGAAGTAAGGAAGTTCTATAGGTAGGGCCCCATTTTATATTTATATTTATATTATATTTATATTTATATTTTATATCTGGTGCCTCTCCTGCGGGGCCTAAGACACAGCAAGTGCTCAATGAATATGTGTAGAATCAGTGAATAAGCTTCTGTGTGGAGGGATGAGGGATGTTATACGGGTGACTTTATGTGTGTGGAATGGTTTACACAACCAGGACCGAAGACGACCCTCCAAGTGACCCTGCCTAGCAGTCCCTCTTTTCTGCCTCCTCCCAGCCATCTGCACATTCCCTGGCCTGAGCTAGAGGACTGGGAAGGGCACGTTCTACTGAGGTGACCCCACCCGACATCTGCTGATCTGCTCCGGGGACCCATCACACCCAGCTCATGACCTGCCCCACCCTATTTTTTCTGCTCCTGAGTGATGTAATAGATAAATGCCTCCTCCGAACAGTTGATAATCCTTGATCTATAAAGTAGAGATGTCAGGGTGTGGGCTTGTCACACAGGAGATAAAAGAACCAGACTTAAACAGCCTGGAAACTAGCAACACCTCAAGACAGGAAGCCCTTCAGGACCTCACGTGCTGTGGGTGCTGCCCTCTGTGACAGGCTCCCCCTCACCCCACCTATCCTTCTCCTAAGCGATCTGTCAGCAGCCCCAGGAGGGCTGGCATCCCCATCAGAGCAGAGGGTGGCATGGAGCCCGGGGCCAGCACTGGCAGGACGCCCACTTCCTTGGTTGATTCACCAAATTAATCACTCCACCGTCTGCGGTTGCTCTGAGGAGCGTTCTCTACAATATTCTTCCCAGTCAGTAATGCTGACCTGATGTTAAGTACCCTTAACATACCGAAAGAAGCATTTACACAAATTAGGAGAATTAATGCAACGCAAAAGACATTTATTAAATGCCTACTGTTTACAAGGCAACAGTCACTTTACAAAAGGAGTCTCTGAAATATGACCTTCGAAGACAGGTCTGTCTTAGCACTATCAAATATAATTTACTTTATAAAATTCAGCTATTTCGTTTACACACACTCTGGGGGAATAAATAGACCTCATAGAGTGAGGAATTTTATCCTGAAAAAAGGCAAGAGGGTGAAGCTAGCCCACTGTATTTACCAGAGGGATGGGTGGAGGTTCTGTATAGAGGGAGCTACTAGGAACAGAAAATCTGAAGCCAACTGGCTTGGTTTGAATCATGCCTCCCAACACTTCGCAGTGTGTGACCTTAGGCAAGTTATTTAACCTCTCTACACCTCCCTTTCCTTGTCTGCAAAACACAAACCCTAGCATTCCTATTCTGGAGGGTGCCACAAGCTTTATGTCGAGTACTTGGAACAGTTCCTGGCACATAGTAAACTGCTCATGGGTGTGAACTCCTATTATTATGTCCAGAAATCGCTCCTTTGCCTTAGTATTAAAGTCAACCACACTCTCCTTAAAAATAACATTGTCCCAGAAATTAGAAGAGCTTATTGAATCACTATGCCTGACGGGAGAGGCAGTCTCTGGCTCAAAGAAGGCCAGGCTGCCTGACATTCCCTCTTCCACCTCTTCCCACCATTACATAACCAGTCTATTCAGTAGAGCCTCTCTGTTTTTACAGAATAAAACCAGCATGGAGGGGCACCTGGATGGCTCAGGTCATGATCTCAGGGTCATGAGATCCAGCCCCAGCTGGGCTTGGCCTCCAGGCTGGGTAAGGAGTCTGCCAGCTTGAGATTCTCTGCCCCTCCCCCACTTGCTCATGTATGCGCACTCTCTCTCTAAAATAAATAAATCTTTTTTAAAAATCAGCATATCGTGCAAAGTATAGTTGATAAACCTCTTGTTGGATTTTTCTGGTCCTAAGTAGGACTTAATTAAACCTTTCAATAAAAAGTACAATTGGGCCATTGGTTCCCTTATATAGTTTTTATGACTCACTGACATCTTAGACTGGCATGATCTTGGCTCAGGGCGGGGTCCGCAGTGCTGCTCTGTCTCCCTTTAATTCCAAATCCTAAAGAGAAGCTGTGATTAAACAGGGGTGTGTTTACATGAGGATTCAAAAAGTGCTGTCTGCTGGCTGGTGAGCAGCCCTTACAGAGGGTGCAGAGTACACCTTGGGCTACCGAGGTGACAGAGAGAGTGGAAGACACAGGTTCATGAACCTTTGATCTAGAAATGGGCAGGGAAAGTGCCAGATGCATGTGAGTTCCCTGGCAGGCTTCCCAAATTCCATTACTCCTTGATTTCGAATGGGAAAAAAGTTACTTTTCTACTGCTGATTTCTGAACGTGGAGTATCATGTATGGTTTTTATAGATAAAGCCCTTAGTAAAGGTGACCCACAATCATGTTAAAGAGTTTTCTTCCCCCTTTGCCTGCCCTTTCCCCTGACCAGGCCACTTTAGAAAAGTTTCCCGTTTCTGGAGCCTGTGATCCTAATCGATGCCATGGAGCTCTGGGCAATGTGTGCATGTATGTAAGGAGACACCTCCCACCCCCACCCCAGAGAGAGGTACCTGATTTCCATCCTATTTACAAAGGAATTTGATCTGTGAATAAGAACCACGGGCATTGAGCAGGGATCAGCATACCAGGGTCCACTGGCAAATCCAGCCCCAGGCCTGGTTTTGTATGATCTGCAACTAAGAAAGATTGTTTTGTTTTGTTTTTAAAGATTTTATTTATTTATTTGACAGAGGGAAAGAGATCACAAGTATGCAGAGAGGCAGGCAGAGAGAGAGTGGGAAGCAGGCTCCCTGCTGAGCAGAGAGCCTGATGCGGGGACCCTGAGATCATGACCTGAGCCGAAGGCAGAGGCTTAACCCACTGAGCCACCCAGGCAACCCTAAGAAAGATTGTTACAATTTTGAATGGTTGGGAAGGAAAATCACCAGAAGAATAATATTTCATGACATGTGAAAATTATATGAACTTCAGATCTCAGGGTTTTGCTGGAACTCATCTACAGATGTTCGTTGATATATTGTCTCTGGCTGCTTTTGTGCTGCAAAGGCAGAGATAATTGTCACAGAGCTCATGTGACCCACAAAACTTAAAATATTTGCTATCTGGCTCTTGACTGAAAAAGTCTTCAGAACCCTAGTCTAGAAAGTTAATCTCAAAAAGTTTTGTTTTCTCCCTTGCATGTCATAGTTCCATCCCCTTTTGCAATGATTTATTCCCTATCCCCAGCAAGATTCATTAATGCCTGTGGCTTGGGCACAGGGCAGAAGCATTGGACTCTGAGAGGCGCCGTTGGTCCTGTGCGTGCAAAGAGGGGCTCGCACTCTCAGACCCTGCAGCCTGGTGGTCGTTAGGGATGAGCACCTTAAGAATGCTGATGTTGGTGCAGAAGGAGGGACTTTCCAAGAAGGCATAGTGGATATTGAGGAAGACCTAAGGAAGTTAGAGCATAGCAGTGCTTTCAGACTGAGGGCCGGTTGAACAAACGCGGGGCATGTTGAACAAAGTGAGGGAGGCTGGGAAATCTCGGGAGGTATTCATGGAATACCAGACACGCAGACTGGATGATGTATAGGTTCCTTCTTTCCTCCTCCTCCTCCTTCTTCTTTTTTAATATTCTATTTATTTACTTGAGAGAGAGAGAGAGCACAAGCCGGGGGGCTGGGGGAAGAGAGAGCAGCAGAGGGAGAGGGAGAAGCAGGCTCCCCGCTGAGCAGGGAGGCTAACGTAGGACTCCATTCCAGGACCCTGGGATCATGACCTGAGCCGAAGGCAGAGGCTTAACAGACCTGAGCCGTCCAGATGCCCTGGTGTATAGGTTCTTACTAAGCAAGAGAAAAGGCTGAAACGGCGAGAAGTCCCTATTTGTGGGAAGGTGGTGCTTTGCTGCTGGGTGAAGGGGTTTGATCTTCTTTCAGTACTTGCCACCTGCAACGGGGACAGCCAGGAGGGGACCCTGGAGGACCCAGGAGGGGACATTAACACAGGAGGTGTCCCCACCTATAGAAGGGCAATAGTGAAGCGGTGATCCATCCTAAGTGCTCAATAAATATTGGCTGTTTGGTTTCGTGTCTGTGAAGGGGGTGTGGACAGGACCGGGTCTGTGAATTCTGAGGAAGGACAGACCTGTTTAGGCCACAAAGAACGCAACAGGACTTTCCCCTTTGTCAGGCCTGCATTCCACAGAATTTCAGTGTCGATATGGTGCCAGGTACTCATTCCATTGGAGCCCGGGGACGCCCTGTGAAGAAGAAAGCTGTGGCCGGTGCCTCAGAAAGCTTGTGGTCAAGCAGGGACGGCCGAGAGATAGAGGGTGGTGGCCACAGCCTGTGGGAGGTGGCCACAGCCTGTGGGAAGAGTGAAGGAGCATTTTAGAGCATTCGGGGTTGATGAGGAGGCTATGGCCATGGGGCCAGTCAGGAAGAAAGAGGAAAAAAGAGTCTCTTGGAATTTTTCTGACAAAAGGGAATAAGACTTTGATCAGACAGTGGAAAAAAAAAAAAGATTTTAAGAATGATCACTCAAGATCATCACATGGGGGTGGGGGTAGGAGGAGCAAACCAAATAAAATAAACAATCCAGAGCAAATATTTAGGTAGGCTAGCAGAAAACTAAATTGAGAATTCCATGCATCTCCCTATAAATCAAAAGGTAGTTCCAAAAATGTTTAAAGGTATGTGTTGGAGGAAGACTTACTGCTAGAGCTACCTCCGTTAGCATAAATTTTGTGTTCAGGTTCCTTGATTTTTTCACATGGTTCATGTTTTGACTTTTGAGAAAAGGTTTTTACAGTATAATTATTTGATTTTCAAAGTTCATAGAGATGTGAGTCAATTTTTTCTCCTCTGAAAAACGAAGTTGAGAAAAGGGTCAGTTATAATTTCACCCTGAAAGTAAGAATTTTCTGGAGAAGCACGTCAGATTACCAGAACATATTCGAATCTCAGCCAGTGTGTCTGGCCTCACTGTAATGTTCTCTCAATACAGCAGAAAAGAGATGGGGAAAATGTCACCCTTGACTTCCTGGCACCACCAAAGGCCAAGTTAAGGATTTGAAAAAAATCCTGAGCGGTGGTGTGAGTCACGTTTGCTAAGCCACTATATAATGTTAGCTGCTGTTTTTCCTGTCAGGTATATTTTAATTTTCATTCAAAACTAAATTACACTTCAAGCTTTCAGAAAAAGGTAAAATACTGTGGTATTAAATGGTTTCAACAACCATTTAAAATTATATGCCTATTAAGATTGATTTCACTGAGTAAAATGTCTATCTGTACCAAGGTCTGGAAATAGTTATTCTCTCTCTCTCCATCCCTTCCTTCCTTCCTTCCTTCCTTCCAGGGATTACTACTTGTGTGACGTGACATGGGTAAATGAAGAAAGGATTTCTTTGCAGTGGCTCCGAAGGATTCAGAACTATTCAGTCATGAATATTTGTGACTATAATAATGCCACCAACAGTTGGAGAAAACCAGAGGTAAGGTTTAATGGCAATGCTCTGCTTCTAAAGCTACATGTGATCCAAGGATTCCACAAAAATGGGGAGAGTGAATGGTTGGGAATCAGCAAATAAAGTTTGAGCTTCTTTTCTTTCTGAGTCTGTCAGATCCTGAGGCAGTGGGTGAGTCTTGACTAACTTTTAGAGAGAATCTGATATTTGGTGGTACTTCCTTTTCATCTCTGCTTACTAGTCATACGGTTTCAGTTATGGATATTATCACTTGGGGAGGGGGTGGTGATTGGAAACCCAAAAGATAGAATTTAATGTCAAAATTCAGACAGCCCGGGACGCCTGGGTGGCTCAGTTGGTTGGACGACTGCCTTCGGCTCAGGTCATGATCCCGGAGACCCGGAATCGAGTCCCGCACCGGGCTCCCGGCTCCACGGGGAGTCTGCTTCTCTCTCTGACCTTCTCTTCACTCATGCTCTCTCACTGCCTCTCTCTCAAATAAATAAATAAAATCTTTAAAAAAAAAATTCAGACAGCCCAAGAAGGCATCATGGCAATGGCTTGGAGCGCCAGGGTTTGGGGCTTCAGAGGACGAGGGGTTGGGGAGAGGCATGGTGAGAACCAAGGGTGGAGGTAGGCTGAGGCTCAGGTGCCATTCTGAGGGGTTCGGACTTATTTGTAAGACACGGAGAGCTATTTCTAGGTGTTAAATCGGACAGGATCATAATGAGCTAGAACTGTCGTCTATTGCCAAATGAGGTCAGCGGGGGTTGAGCAGACTGGAAGAGGAGAAGAGCGGCAGGGTCTCCAACCGGGAGGTCAGGGCAATGGGCCAAGGGAAACCTGATGAGAACAGAAGCTAAGGCAGTAACGGTGGAGAAGGACGAGGGGAGTCAAAGAACCAGGAGGCAGGGGCTGAGGAGGTGGCTCTGAGGAGAGGAGGCATCTAGAGTCTCTGGCTTGGGTGAGCAGTGGCACTAAACAGAAGAACGAAAGTGTCAGAACAAGCCGGTGGGGATGGAGGCAAGATAAAGGACATCATCTTCTGTGCTGTACGTGTTGAATTGAAAATGCCGGGGAAGCTTCCAGGGCCACATATGGAAGACAGAGCTCTAGGCAAGAGAGGTAAAGGTCCTAATGCAATCCTATAAAAAATCTGAGCACAAATACAATTATTTAAATGGAGATAGTTTTCGATTATTTTAAGTACAATTTTGCTTTTATTACCATGAGTTGCAGATAAAAAATAGAATTAATACCTCACTTCTCTCTAAAATGCTGCCCTTGTATTTTTCCCCTTTCTAGGCACAAGAACACACTGAAATGAGTACCACTGGCTGGGTTGGAAGAGTAAGTGCTTTGAGTTTTGGGTTTTTTGTGGTCTGGATCAGATACTCAGAGCTATTTGATATGCACATATACCAAAGTAGGGCCCTATGTTATTTGCTATTAGTAGAGCTATTACCTGACCTATTTCTCAAAATATTTAAATGCTCCCTGCAGAGATGTCTTGTCTTTTCTTTTCTTATTTTTTTTAAGATTTTATTTATTTATTTGACAGAGAGAGAGAGACCACAAGTAGGCAGAGAGAGAGGAGGAAGCAGGCTCCCTGCTGAGCAGAGAGCCCAATGCGGGCCTCGATCCCAGGACCCTGAGATCATGACCTGAGCCGAAGGCTGAGGCTTACCCCACTGAGCCACCCAGGCGCCCCAGAGATGTCTTTTCATGGGGAATACAGAACACGCTCAGTGGGAAAAAGGAACAGGACGGGTGAAAACTTGAGAGCAGACAAAACAGAAGACATACTCTAGGCAGACGGTAGCTCCTGGAAAGTTAAAAAGCAACCACTGCTGAAAAGCAGCGAAGATGCTGAAGATGCCCACTGACCGCACCTCTGAAGGCCTGTGCTCTGGAGGCAGCAAACACGGCTTCGCCCCACAACCTCCACAGATGAGCAGGGAGCCGCGGCTCTATGCGGCGGCAGCTCAGCGGGGACCGAATCCATCCAGCAACCCTGCTGTGCACCCCCCTTTGGAGGAACTCATACTCGTGTGGCTTCACGCTTTACTAGGCCCCAGATGCAGAGTGGTATCCCAGAAAGCACGGTGACCTGCAGAGACTTGTCACGCTTCTCTTTTGTGCTGCGAGCGCTGTGCCTTGGGCAGAATCACTAACCGTGAGGCCACCGGGCCGCGGGAGGAAACACGTTATGGAAGTATCGCTCGCCGTTGCGGCCGCTCACAGAAAGGCGATGAACAAATCTCACCTAATTCTTGTGACCACTTCTATTAAGCCTCCTTTAAGGGAGGAGCAAAGGGACCGAAAGAAAAAGAAAATGTAAAGATTTCCTTCACATCTCTTGGGGCAGAGAGGGGAGGCCCGCGGTCCAGAAACAGGACCCCTTCCAGCTGGGCTCAGAGCTCCGACAGCATTCACACGTCCCTCTTCTTCAGGCTTTGATTGGGCAGAGGGGAGAGGTTTGCCAACATGAAAAGTGGTTTCCTCCATGGCAAGAGACACGCTACACTTCCTCACGACTCTTTGAAAAAAATATGTTTTTTCCTCTCTGTATTTAACCAGACAGATGCCACTTTTCACACATTTCTACTAGGCACAACTCCATCCAGGGGAAACAGGGAAATGTATTAAAAAGATAAGGCTGTGAACACAGGTCTAGAGAGGGGAATGTGTTTCAGAGCTCTGTAATGAGAACACCAAGTGTACCGCACGCCTCAGTTTGCTCCATAAATGAATCCACTTTGAATCACTAAAGAGAAGAGGGAAGCATTTTTCTTCCTTCCCAAAATGGGAGCTGATAAGAGAGGAAACATCGAGGGTAAAGTGAACCAACAATTTTAAAAGACCATCTCCTACCTGCTCGCAAATGTAGTAAGGAAGTCGAAGTTGTAAAGCGACGTATTCCTTTCAGGCTGGGGTAGATATTCTTCTGCTGAAACTACATTATGTTCTGAGAACTATCTTTTATTGAACTGTGAAAAATGGAAATTTTATACTGTATTTCCATACAACTACTTTTTTGGTAAATTGTTGATCCTATTTAGCAAAATGAAAAGACATGCAATGAAAATGGTAACTATAAGAATGTTTCCACGTGAAATACACAACAGACATTCCTTATAGTATCCAGTCCAGAAATGGTTAAAGACGTTTTGGCTTTCAAAAAGAAATATGTACTTAAAAAGGAGGGAACAGATCCCTCAAATTAAAAACCACCTCTTATCTGAAACAGTAAAAATAATAGTCTGTTTAAAACAAACAAACCAAACAGAAAGCAATTGCTCACGGATGCCAGGAGGGAAGGGGTGAGGGGAATGGGCAAAATAGGTGAAGGGAATTAAGATGTACGAACTCCCAGTCATAATAGTAATAATAATAGTCTGTTTCAAGAAAGCACATCTGTGACACTGAGGAAATTTACTTCTTAAAACTGAAAGACAAATGCTAATTTTTGCACATTTATAACCAGAAGTCATAGAGTCATCCTTCGTAGAGAGATGTCCAGAGATAACAATACCACGACTATGTGTTGAGAGTCCTGCGTAAGCCTCTTTATGAGCTTTCTCTTGCTTACTCCATGTAAAGAATTCTCTGAGAGAGATCTTCTTGTCTGCATTTTCTAGAAGGAGATTTTTTGAGACCCTCTGGTTTCTTTTGAGACACTCTGGTTTCACTTGGCAAGTAAATGAAGCATGGGTTTTGGGCAGAGGTGTTGAGAGGACTTTCAGAAACTAAAGTTGGTGCTGAGATGAGACTGATGTGCCCTCATCTGTTTTTTTGTTTTCTATTATTCTGTAGTTCAGGCCTTCAGAACCTCATTTTACCTCTGATGGGAAGAGCTTCTACAAGATCATCAGCAACCAAAATGGCTACAAACACATTTGCCTATTCCAAATAGATAAGCAAGTAAGTATTCTTACATAATTTATTTCGGGTTGATCTCTTTTTTAATGAGACGAAGTTGAAGAGGAAATCATTTAGTAAAGTCAGTCAGTATGTACCAATAATCCGGCTGATCGAAATTCTGAAGTGGTGTCTGGAGGATGATGGGATAGGGAGGAGAAACCCAAGGAGAGTAAGATCATCTAAATTGCTGCTATAAAAGATTCAACCCTCCACTTCGATTAGAGAGTTTAATAAACATCTTTTTATAAAAAATCCCACCAGGATTGCACGTTCATCACAAAAGGAGCTTGGGAAGTCATCGGGATAGAAGCTCTTACCAGTGATTACCTGTGAGTATTCTAATAACGGATAGGATGCAAACATACTCATTGCAATCACACCCTCTTTGCCCAGAAATAAGGGAAAATCTCCTACAAATAAAGAATAGTCTATTTGGAATGTGTTCAGTACTTTTTTCTTTTTAACATACGGAAGCCTTAATGATTTTCACATATGCTTAGCAGACTTGATACCCTGCCACCAAGCAGCTCTACCTCTTGCTCTTACCTGCTTTACATTAGCAGAGCTGCAGCCTCTTTTTCTTAAGCGTCTTGGAGCACCGCACCAGCATCGGGGCATTTGGTTACGTATTAACTGGCACCAGATTTTTGGAAAGCTTGGAGAGGCTATTTCATTTTATCTGTCCACATCTCGGCCTTTCTCTGGAAAACGGAAAGCTTTGCCGAGGCTGTCAACTACCATGCAGGAGCTGGTGGAAAGGGAGTGTTATTTTCCATTAGAATCTAAGGCATTTCTAGAATTCATTATCGGGTCTCACTAGGGACGACTGTTGCCACTGCCCAAAGCAGTTTTTGAAAGACATCCTTAGAAGGGGCTCTGCTCCTGTCAGAAAGGTGGGGCTCCTGCCATCCAGTAGCTTGGGCTATAAAAACAGAAAATACAGAAAACAATGTAGGTGCGTGGTTGTCCAGCCTTACTTTTCTCACAAAAGACCTTTTCTGAGTTTTTACTTGTCACTTGAATGAAGGGATCAATCCCTGCATTCAGATATTTTAGTCTGCTTTAGAAATGGAATCTCTGGGGCACCTGTGTGGCTTGGTGGGTTAAAGCCTCTGTCTTTGGGATGGAGCCCCGCATCAGGCTCTCTGCTCAGCAGGGAGCCTGCTTCCTCCTCTCTCTCTTTGCCTGCCTCTCCGCTTACTTGTGATCTCTCTCTCTCTTTGTCAAATAAATAAATAAAATCTTTTAAAACAAAAAGTGAAATCTCTTATTTAGAGATGACGGGAAATATGGCTTCTGGGGCAGAGGGGGCAGGGAAGAATGATATGATAAGGGCCAGCATGAATGTTTGGTGTTGAGTCAAATAGAGTGTACTTGACTTTCTTTAAAAACATAATTAATATATATTTCATTTGTTTTCTTCCAAGATACTACATCAGTAATGAATATAAAGCAATGCCAGGAGGAAGAAATCTTTATAAGTAAGAACTAAATCAAATTGTTGACTTGAGTCTTTCCCGCTAAAGAACAATTTCTGGTTTTGTTTTTGTTTTTGTTTTTGCTTTTTTCCATGCTTTAAGTAACTGAAGTTGTAATTGAGCACTTTCATTCCCTTATAAATCAAACTCCGGGTATCAACAACAGAGAATGACTTTATTAGATGTTTTGTGTTATTCCCAAACAATAGAAAGTTGAGTTATGAATTAATTCGTGTATTTGTTGCACATTAAAAAAGAAAACGTTTTGAGCATTGCCTTAGCATTCTGAGACCTTTAAAACTAGAATATGGCATTGTTCAATTCTGTCTTTTCATTTATTCTTTCATCAAGCACTTAATTTCCACCATTGGTTTACAGAGTCCAACTGAGCAACTACACAAAGGTGACATGCCTGAGTTGTGAGCTGAATCCAGAAAGGTGTCAGTACTATTCTGTATCATTTAGTAAGGAGGCAAAGTACTATCAACTGAGGTGTTCAGGTAAGTGTGAACTGCCAAGGGGAGAGCCGCACAGGTACCACCATGTCTGTCTGTCTATCTGAAGTGGTTCCTTGCATTCCCTCAGCCTGCATGCTTTTCCTGCCTTCCACTCACCAGCTGATTTCGTTCCTTCCACTCTTCAGACAACATTCTTACCACCCTCCTGGCTCTTTTTTTTTTTTTTTTAAAGATTATATTTATTTGTTAGAGAGAGAAAGTGAGAGAGAGAGAGCTTCGAGCAGAGAGAAAAGCAGGCTCCCCACTAAGCAGGGAGCCCAATACAGAACTCAATCCCAGGACCCTGGGATCATGACCTGAGCCAAAGGCAGACACTCAACCAACTGAGCCACCCAGGCGTCCTCCTCCTGGCTCATTCTGCCCATCTTTCCCTTTCTGTGTCCAGTCTGGGAAACATTCTTTCTGCCCTGCTTAGTTTTCTCCTCTTGAATCTGAGGAGCTCTTGAAATCACCTGTCTCCTTCTCTTCAAGCACATCTAAGTGGTAAGTTAACCACCTTTCCTTCCATTCTAACAAAGAGAGCTGCATGGCTTGCTTTTGACTGAACGCACAACAAATATACATATACTGGAGACTGTGTATAGCTGAAGTACTTCATTTTACACACACACATACATTTTTTATTGTAGATTTTTTCATTATTATTTTGTGCACTTGCCCCTTTAGATGAGAAAAGTGTATGTGGGTAGTGTCTATCACCCACCCTGCTCACTGCTCCATCTTCTGTTGCTTTTTTATTATTGTTTTCTTTATTGTTAATGAAGAAACTTGGCAAGGACAGACAACGGCACCTCCACAGGTCACGCAGCTAATAAGAGGCACAACAGGATTCAAGCACAGGTCTCCACCTCCTGCGCCCTCCTGAGCCCTCCAATAAGCCCTCTGCTAGATTACTTCTCAAAATGGAAGAATCTGGATATTCTGAAAAAGAACTATCCCTTACGGGAAAGAGATCTCCAAACCACCTATTGGAACCTTTATTTACTAGCACATTTTCTTTATTATTACATCTTTGTCTCTCTCTCTCTCTTTCTTTTTTTTTTTTTTTCTCCTATGACTGTATTTAGTCCCCATTGCTTGGGCAGACACTTCATACTAGGAACTGTGCTAAAAGTTTTATATTTGTAGTCTTGTTTGATTCTTAAGAAAACTCTATAAAGTAGATATTATTCTCCTTTTATATGTAAAGAGATCAAAACATAGATATATTATCACACAGCAGGTAAGCCAGGATTCAAACCCAGGTCTTTATAATGCCTTCACTGTGGTTCTGATCAAGAATAAAACATTAATATTATCAAAATGCATCAAAATTAAATAGCTCACCAAATAGCTTTTCTATACATTACCTTCTAGTCTGCAACTACCACAGTTGGGATAAATAGTGAAGATATGTTCATGCGAGAAAAACACTTTTGCATGCCAGAAAGGAATCGCTTATCCAAGTGAGGCACTGTGCAGATGTGCCCCCTGGCTCACGACTCCGTGGGGTGGAGGCAGCAGGAGGGAAATCCGCCCCTCCCCTGGCTGAGGCTGACTCCAGAGCTCCGCCCTAAGGGGGCGGGGCCAGAGCGCTGGCGTGGTCGTCGTCAGATTGTCGCTTTAGGGCTGGGTAAGAAAAATAGCAGTGTCAGGGGTCCTTTGGCTTAGTTCGCAGTTGAGGAAATGGGAGGCAGCATGCCCAAGGCACTCAACCGGGCCAGAGGTTCATTTTCCGCTTCATTCTACTGAGCCCTGTAACTTT
This sequence comes from Mellivora capensis, assembly GCA_004024625.1. Lineage (NCBI taxonomy): Eukaryota > Metazoa > Chordata > Mammalia > Carnivora > Mustelidae > Mellivora > Mellivora capensis. Next base: position 72,371 of record PISX010000699.1, on the reverse strand, counting down.
TCGGTAATCCTTCTTAATCTCAAATTGCACCTATTTTGGGCCCCTGGGTGGCTCAGTTGGTTAAGTGATTGCCTTCGGGCTCAGGTCATGACCCTGGGGTCGCAGAATCGAGTCCCACATCAGGCTCCCTGGGTCCCGCATCAGGCTCCCTGCGTGGCAGAGCGTCTGCTTCTCCCTCTGACCCTCCCTCTTCTCATGCGCTCTCTCAAATAAATAAATAAAATCTTTAAAAAAAAAATTGCCCCTATTTCAAAGAAGAGGAAAAACAGCTAACTTATTAAGCCCCTCATCTACTATGATATTTATTCTATCACAGTGAACTGGTATTAAAATCATATCAAAGTTAAGTGGTATCAAATGGGCATTTTTGAAAAAAATGTGTTATCTTCTTTTCTTAAAAAGCCTCACCTAAAACATTTTTCCTGTTAACAGGCCCTGGTCTGCCCCTCTATACTCTGCATAGGAGCAGTGACGATAAAGGTATTTTCTAGCATTTTACTTTTCCTTTGCTTCTTAGAAAGTGTGTATGAATAGGATCAACATGTACTTAGCATAGTGAGGTGTGTGGGGTTTTTTTCTTTTTTTTTTTTTTGGCTTTAGTGTTTAAACAATGATTTGAACTCAAGGTTTATAATCTAATGTATAGTTACATCAGTGAATTGCCACTTGTTTGTTAGCCCTTTGCACAATCTGAATTCTTCACATTGTTAATGAATTACTGCCATCTGGAATATTTGTTTAGAATTGAGAGTCCTGGAAGACAATTCAGCTTTGGATAAAATGCTGCAGGATGTCCAGATGCCCTCAAAAAAACTGGATTTCATTATTTTGAATGAAACAAGTAAGTTGGATTTCTTTAGGAACAGAACTGTTCCTGGAAACACCAATAACAATATAGCTAAACGTGATAACTTGATCTGAAAATACACATTTTATGTTTTATGTACTTCTAATTTGAGGTTATTTTTCCTATGAAAAATTTTGTTATGAGAACTGTTAGTTTTTCATTCTTTTTGTTTTAAAATAGAATACCACTCTATGTAAAAGTTATTCTGTTAAAGGGAAAGCATTTGGAAAAAAAACACACTATTGCTGCTTTGGTTTCATTCTGTTAGTAACTCTGTTCTACTATAAAATATTAATTGAGTGTTTAACTTAGTGTTATCCTGATATGTTTTACCTTTAACCCAAAGAGATAAAAAAAAAATCTGAGGTGTTGTATAAAAAAATTAAGGTTGGCTGTAAAATGTTAAATCTTCAATCTCGGGAGAGAAATCTTGAATTTTTCCTGACCTTCTCCCTGCCACAGTTAGCCTGGTCCCTGTGCTGGATGCCTGAGCAGGAATGGTGTGCAGGAACCACTGAGAACGGGGTGAAGAGAGGTGATCTTTGAGTAGGAAAGTTTGTAGTTTGTTCATTTGTATTTGTTTGCTGTTTTTCCCATTAAGAGCTAATTACTCATGGGAGATGAGGGGATCCATCAAGATTGATTTAAGTTTTTGTGCTTTTTTTTAATATAGGATAATAATAGAAAAGATGCAAAAAGATACAGTAGTAAAGATCCATCCAATTTTAAATGGCAGGAAAAGCGCTGGGGAGTAGAGGGTACTTGTGAAGAAGAGCTTAGAGCAGAGCTACTCAAAATCAACATGCATATGAATCACCTGGCACCTTGTTAAGGATCTGTGATCCAACAGGTCCAGGGTTTGTAATTCACTCTTAGGTGATGCTGGTGCTGCTGGCATGATGGCCAAGGACTTAGAGTTCCGGAGAGCTACCTGAGCTGCTAGGACAGAAGGTGCTGCATACTGAGATTTGATAAACAGTGGAGGACCCCGGAAGTTTTTGGCTCAGGGAAACCACAGGATTGGATGGACAAACTGATAGGAGAGTGAGGCTGGGTCTGCCGGAGCTGGACAGTCCAGCTGGGAGGTGGTTGTACGTTCAAACTCCAGGAAGTGGGGTAGGGGGGCGTTGAGGAGGAGGGGCAGAAGGAGGTGGGACTGGGGATTACAGAGAACCTAGCACCCCACCCAAAGACCCAAAGGGGGAGTGGGGACAGTATCTTCAGAGAGATGGAACTAAAACACTTCTAATCAACTAGGACAAATTCAAAGGAGAGAGCAAATGGTGGGTTTGGCATATTTATTTAAAACATCATGATCAACACATAGTTTGACATTCTACTGAAAAAGAAGAAAGACTTAAATTTTTGTTCTTATAAGCACATTTAGTCAGCAGGGATATATTTAAAATATAAAATCCAAATTGAAGAGAAATCTATCTATATAAAGATCTTACTCTTAAACCTTTCTTTTTTCGTCAACTAAAATAATTTTAATGACAACAAAAAAAAAAGAAAGAAAGAAAAGAAAGATAAACATAAAGAAGAAGCAGCTCTAGAGATATGGATTTTTTTCCCCCTATAGGTTAAATCTACTGAAGCTGGAAATAATCTGATTAAAATATAGGACATCTCTCGATCTCTCTCTCTTTAAGATTTATTAATTTAACTCATCATCTTAACTTGGGAGCAAAGGAAACCAATTCATTATTTAGGGACAAATTTTATTAAACTGATGCTAAATCAAGCACAGAGAATTAAACAGATCTGCAGATCATACAGAACGTACACAACAGTCTGCTCCATGTAAACCTGATTTCATTCTGTGAAACACAGAGCTGAAAATGGGAACTCAGCTTTGCGGTCTGGGATGGCAATAAGAATTACACAAATGTTATTAAATCAGAATTTTAAAATAGAGTTAGGGCCAACTAAAAATCCTAAACATCTTCAAGGAAATTCAAGAAGAGGAAAACATTTTGGAGGAAAACTTAGAACATAAGCCATAAACAAACTAGATAAGTAGATCAGATGCCAAAGAACAGAATCATAAAAACAAAACATTAGCAATTCTAAGATGCACTTTTATTTTACAAGGCACCAATATATTTAATAGATACATTAGAAACAATTTGTTGCTTTCATCTTAACTAGTATTCTAACCTGAAAGAGAATATTTTCATATCTTAAAGACATACTGAATCCAAGCAGTTCATTTTCGTTTTCTATCATAATTTAACAAATTGTTGAACACTAGCTATGATTTATTACCACACAGACACCTAGATCATGCACTAATAATTACTCTTAATTTACTAATTAATCTTTCTGTTTGTTTAGAATTCTGGTATCAGATGATCTTGCCTCCTCATTTTGATACATCCAAGAAATATCCTCTACTAATAGATGTGTAAGTATTTAAGAGGAGGGAACACATTAAAAGTTAACCATTAGACATCTTTTACTCAGTGCAGCTTACAGAAAATTAGAGCCGAATGCATCCTTTGTCTCTTCCTGAATGATTGTGAAGCAATTTGACTATGTCCTTCCATTTTGCACTCACAAACCCAAACCTTTGTTTTCTACCATCTTTAGAATGAAGAAAGACACCCTTCTGTCATAATGACATATGGTCCTTTAGTTTGGATTTTTTTTCTCTGAACTACAAGGGAATTCCAAAGGACTTTTCAGGTCACCAGTTTTATCTTTACCTTATAGACATTTTAACATGAGAGATGAGTATTAATAGCCTTCACAACTTTCTTACCCCTAAACTTGCCCAAACATCACCATTAGTGGCTTTTGATGCATTAGGACATCAAGTTTCTCACTTTAGTTCCTGAACTACCACTGCCTGGTAGCTTTCATTCCCCTCTTTGGTGAAGATATGATGTGATATAGGAAATTGTTCATTACAATCCAGACTTCTTCAAGTCTCAGAGAAAGTTCTGAAATCACACATCTTTGAACAGTAAATGTAAACTCATGCAAACTCTAAATGTGGCATCTTCGTAAAATGTTTTTGATAATGATTGGGAATAACATTTTACTTCAATCCTTCTAAGATTGCCCTGAGCTCACACATAATGCCACAACACCACTCCTCCTGTCCTAGATTGTCTCATTTCCTTGTATAAAAATAAGACAAAAACAAACCCAACAAGTGTGCCCGCTGCAGGCTGCCTGCCAGGTGATTTGCAAACAGATGTGAGGAGTTCTATTGGGTCTATTATACAGAAAAGGAAACTGAGACTCGAGAACATCACTTTTCCGTGTAACCACCACCACCAGTCACAGAAGAGGGGTGTTAGCATCCAACACAGCTTTGTTGCCCTGTATTTACAGTTCCATGTAAACAAAATATAAAACCTCAGAGAAAGAGAAAAAGGTATTTTAAACTTCCAGATGTGCTGTTTGATTTTCAGTAAGCCTAACTTTGACTACAGTGACATTAATTTGCTTTAGGCTTTGGCCCCAATACGGGAAACAGATATTTTAGAAAAGAGTGAGACTTTTATCCTTTTCAACTCCTCAGTGAGGAATAGTCAGACCTCCCCTTTATTTAGGAAAATTTTTAAAAACATGGTAAATTTACTGCCTGTTTCTTTTTAGTTGTTTTCCTCTTCCCATCCTTGGATGTCCAAATCTTTGTTTTCTGTTTTTAAAAATAATGTTGTTTAATCTTAGAGGGTAGAGTAACTTGACACATAACTAATATTAAGGGAAGTTATTACCCTACAGAATCTAAAATCATTGAAAGGACCAAGGCATTTCACACATTGTTAAAAAATGTTTACTCACCCAAGAAATGCATGAGTGCGTTCTTCTTTTCAAATTTAGAATATTACAATGTTTAGTTTACAGTGAAAGTAATACAATGTTTGTTTAAAACCAAAGTTCTTTTGACTTCCATCCCTAGGAAGAACAAAGGCATGCAAGTGGAGGGGACAGTGAGCAGACCAGTAGGAGAGATGGGGTGGGAGGGAGAGGTACTGGAGCAGGTCTGGGTCCAGGAGTCCCATAGATCGTGCAAAGATGACATGTTTAAGTGAGATGCAAGGAGCTATCGGAAAATTGTCTTGATTAATACATGGCAATGACAGGGCTTGTTGGAGATTGTGTACCCAGCTGTGTGGGAGTGGGGTCTAGCCTGTACAGATTGCAAATAGCAGGGAGTTAAGCTCGTTGATAAATAGAAGGCAGAATAACAACATCTATGGTTTTCAATATCGCCTACTTCTTTCTGCTTTGAAGTTTTGAGGAATAGTGGTCGTTCATACCTTGGCTCACTCCACAGTGACTTGTGGAGCCTTGGTGTGCAACCTCATGCTGGGACTTGGGGGGGAATGCCGTGCTTATCACGCAGCAGTCAAGCCCTCCTTCAGGAAGTTCTAGCCTGGGAAATACACATGTAGTGTAGGAGTGCTTACAAGCCAGGGGGAAAGGATATAGTCAAAGCTGCATTTATTGTCATCCTCATTAATTTTTCATAACACAACATCCCTATCCCAACTATTAAGTATTTATTTCTTTGATTTCTAATACACGACTTAGAAAATGTTGGCCTATGAAGTCTGTGTTTGATACTGATCTTCAAAGGTAAAACTGATGGGCATCTTTGAAGGAAACACACAGCCATTATAGTCATGTTGCCAAGTTTTAGAGGAACCATTGTGGACACCCTGGTGGCTGGCACAATTTCAGCCTCATGGTCGGGAAAGACGCATATTTCTTGTCCACAGGGAGTAGAAACACAGGCAGTCCTCATTTGATTCAGAAAAACCACAAAGGCTAACAATTTGGGATTTTTCACAGATATGCAGGCCCGTGTAGTCAAAAAGCAGACGCTATCTTCAGACTCAACTGGGCTACTTACCTTGCAAGCACAGAAAACATTATCGTAGCTAGCTTTGATGGTAGAGGAAGTGGTTACCAAGGAGATAAGATCATGCACGCAGTCAACAGAAGACTGGGAACATTTGAAGTTGAAGATCAAATTGAAGCAGCCAGGTGAGTGACTAGGAGATGAATCTGAAGGTCATCTGATTTTTCCCTCTCGATTTATATTTTCAAGTTGTAAAGTGGAAAGAATGTCAAGTGTCCTAGGGGAAATATTTTATGTTTGGGGTACATTTTTAGTGAAGACATAACACTTAGATAAAAATGTATGTCATTAGAGACTTATATAAAGGTTAAAAAAGACTTACTTCTTAAATTCCTCTCTGTGACTCTAGAAAGGAGTTGGTATATGTGTTACCACCTTCTGGGAACAGAGACTCAAAATTCATCAAACACATGGGCAAACTGAGGGATAAATGCTCCCCCGGGGTAAACATCTAACTAAACAAGTGGACCATCCCTGTAGCCAATGTCAAGCGAAGGAGTCCAGTGTACTTGCACAGCATAGGAAGCTACATTACATGTGACAGCTATCTGTCCTAGGAGTGGCTCCTACAGTCGGGATGAAGGTTACTCTGCCACTTGGGGAGAATTGTGGGACACAGCCATCTTTGCTCACAATGATAAGAGCTTCATTAAGTATGAATCACATCTCATTCTGGTGCTTTCTAGTCATGAGTCCACAGATAAATGTTGTGGTCTGGCCTGGGAGAGATGTTACTGATGAATAATGGTTCCCATGTAGCACATGTGTACATGGGCAATGTTTTACCTGCATTGTCATGGGAACTGCACAGCACCCCTAGGAGGTGGGGGTCTGTATCCCAGGCTTCAGGTAGAAAATGCAGGCTCTTAGGGTAGGTAATTTGCCAGGGGAAGTCATAATCTAAATCAAGGTCTCCAACTCAACTCAGATGCTTTCTCCAGTTCAACCGTGCTCAACTGGCAAATGGGAAATGCAGTCTTTGAGTTTCTATAACCAAGAGCCTGAATGTCTGGGGAAGCATGACAGGTGGTTGATTTAAAATAATGTTATGAAATCATAAACTAGGAAATGCAGAAAAATTATGAATGGTGAGATGGGTGGGGGAAAATGAGTTTAAAAACCAGAAACAACCAAAGAGAAGAGAAGAGGACAATTGATTTAAGTGTCCCTAAGTCTCTTACACCATAGTTAACGATGAACTATTTTCCTTCAAAGCCAAATAGAGAGAAAGAGAAGTTTAGATTCAAGAGAGAGGATAAATGGTTCAGGAGTAGGGCTATCATATTTAAAACTAAAATTGTATTTATCCAGACTGATCCTCTCTGAGAGAGGGTGGAGTGTCGGGGCTTCTCAAATCCAAAATTACATAATTGGGTATCTGCAATATACATCTCCAGTTTAAAAAGGTAATGAGATGTAGTGTATTTATACAGTAGAATACTAATTCAGCAACTAAAGAAAGGTGTATACTGCAGTGTAGATGAATCTCACAGGCTGTTGAATGAGAGAAGCCAGGCATGAAAGTGTATCTCCTGCATGACCCATTTTATATAAAGTCCAAAACCAAGCACAAATTGGAATCATATAAAAGGAAAACATTTCTTTTTTTTTTTTCCTTTTGCCAAGGGTAAATGACCCAGAGGCTTCTGGGGCATCATAATGTTCTCTCAGTTCAAGGATATGCTTGTTCTGTAAGGTTTATCAACTTGTACACTCATGCTTTGGTGCACATTTCTATACATATATGTATTCCAAGTTTTAAAAGTTAACAGGGAGAAGATAATGAGTTGAAAATGACATACTTCTAATTTTTTCTAATACTGTTTAACTTGGGCAGTCTAAGGCATATATCTAAAATTGAAAACACAAAAATTCCCAAAGTCACATATAGGTCAATGCAAGGGTCCCCAACCCCCCCATCAGTATTACAAAGGTTAAAGAGCCGCATTTGCTAGGTTGCTTCTTGAAGCAAACAAATTACCTTTTGATGTAAAAGATTTTAAAACGTGGGTGCACAAAACATTTTTCTCATTTCTTTAACTGGGTACAAATTCTGAGCACAATTTAATGGCAAAAAGACTTCTTAATCCATCAAGGAAAGATTGCTTCCTACTTAACGGTGCTCAGCTAACTAATCAACACCCAGCAGAAGAAGGGATTTATTTAGAGAATGGTGTTTAAGTTCTCAAGTAGAGGGCCCAGAGACCTTCCTAAGCCCTGCCCAGATGTTCTCTGTACCCCTCTACTTCTCCATCACGGGGGCAGCCTCTCTTCAACTGAAAAACATCTGGAGAGATTTAAATTCAATTATGTAAAGAAAAGTGCATCTGCGCTGCAAATTTTTATATAAAGCTGTGAAAAAAACTGCCAGGATTTGTTTTCTGCGAATCATACACACACACACACACACACACACACACACACACACAAACACACAGACAAAATTTTTATGGACTCCAACAAAAGTAAACCTTGTTCATCTGGCTCTTAAGTTAAAAAAAAGTAGACATTCATCTCAGGTGTTTATTTTTCAGGTGTATATTATAGTATATTATATATATATATATATAATATAGTATATTATATATATATAGTATAGATATAGTATATTATAGTATATTATATATATATATATATAAAATATAGTATATTATAGAAGCAAAGAGCAAATGGCAGGATTTCACATTTGTGTCCTTATGTACTTATGCTAGTTTTCTATATACAATGCAATACTAATTCATGGACCTTTTCCATGTATTTTAGACAATTTTCAAAAATGGGATTTGTGGATGACAAGCGGATTGCAATTTGGGGCTGGGTGAGTAGTTGTTTGGCTATGAATTTGTGTCCATATAGTTAGTGATTATAATCCGGAGCATGATAATATGTTTGGCATGTAAATATTTGGAGGTGAAAATCAGGCATTTTTAATCTAAGAAGTCCCCGATAAAATGTCTTAGAACTCTAGGTGGTGAGTCCCTGCTAGTCAGGCGTATATCTCTGCTTACTATGATTAAGGAGAAGGGTTTGGGAGGTAAGGAAGGTAGAGAAAGAGGGAGAGGGTTTGGGAAGGAGAGCAGGAGAGAGGGAAGGAGGGTGATTTTTCTCATGAGTTAAAGTCAGTAAAGATCTAGTGTATATTGATCTTTTTTTCTTTAAGTACTGCCCGGCAATTTTTTGATGCTTTTCCCACTTAGACCTATCAAGCAAAGGGACCAGGGCTCTGAAAGTGTAGTCTTTAGATATTGTCCAATTAAGGCCAATTTAAGCCCTTCTCTACCATGCTTTCTATCTCTAAAGAGGCACAGTATATAAAGATGTGAGAAATATGGAAACTGCGACTCGCTTACCATATGTCCTGAATTCCTTTACCTCTATAAAAATAACCATTTCCATTCCTTAGTCATATGGAGGGTACGTAACCTCCATGGTCCTGGGAGCCGGCAGTGGCGTGTTCAAGTGTGGAATAGCCGTGGCACCTGTCTCACGGTGGGAGTATTATGGTATGTCATTACTTTCAGGTACAAAAAGATACAGAGTGTTGACCTTAAAGTTTCAATGACAAAACCATTCCTTTTTGAGTTTCACTGTTTCTATAGGAAATAAGCCTTGTATTTCTATAGGAAATAAGCCTATTCATTGTAGATGCGCCTTATAGATACCTATAATCAAATGATCTCTCTTATTCTGCTATTGTGAAAGTCTAGGTGGTATTGTTATCTATATACTTAGTTATCAACAAATTCTGTTTTCTAAATTTCAAAATATCCATAATGCTACATTTCTGCAGATAAACCCTTCCTTATCTTATTTTAGTTTGGGTTTTGGGTCTTCATATATTAACTGAATAAAAGAAGCATGTATTTTTTTTTCTTTCAGTAAAGGTCAAATAAAGAAGGGCTTTGGATGGAAAGACGGGAGTAATGATTAGGGGAATTCCTGGGTTGTTTGTTTTATTTCCCCCACTGTCTCTAAGTTAGTGAAACCCACTCTAGGATCTCTTCTTCATCACTGAGAAATAATTCTATAAGGCATCATACATATGTAAGACTTTAATTCCCCAGGGAGAGAGAGTAAACATTGGAACACTAGGTAGGGGTGAAGAGTCAGAGGTGGTGAGAAGATGAATTATTTTCCTGTAACTTTTCAGACCCCATCTCAAGTACTTTATGTGATAGACTCATTGAAACAAATATGCTCATTACATATTTTCCCCCCATTGTATGGTAGTACCAATCTTGTAGGAAACCCTTTTTTAAAGGCCAAGAGCAGCCAATGTAATATATACATATATATATATATATATATGTATATATATATTGCTATCTTTCTGTTAAAATAAAAATTGGAAATCATACTTCTGATTCAGTCCACACATGATGGATTTGTTTTCATAATACTTTCCTGCTTCCTACTAATTATTCTGTTGGATAGCTTGTTTTTGGAGACTCTGGTGGTCAATAAAATAATAGAAGCCATCTTTGTGAGTTTATAAGTGTAATGATAAGAGAACTTCATTAAATATATCTAGACCAAGTCAACTTTCTAGACATAAGCACTTTCTAGAGATCTTCATATGTATTAATTTGAGAAATTTTACTCACACATCAGATAAAAGGAATACATGACTGGTATTTCAAAGGTGCATTTGTAAAAGTTTACAACACCTATATTATGTATTTTTAAAATACTCTTATTAAAATTTCAGGGGTGCCTGGGTGGCTCAGCCATTAGGCATTTGATTTCAGTTTAGGGTTGTGAGATCTAGCCCTGCGCTGGTCATGGAGACTACTTAAGAGTCTCTCTTTCCTTCTCCCTCTGCCTCCTCTTCCCCTCTTTGCTCATGCACACAAACTTGCACACTCTCTCTCTCTCTCTCTCTAAAAATGAGAAAAATATATTTCAGCTCTTCTCACAAATGTAAACCTGATTAACATAATAAAAAAGAGGTATAATGTTCTAGGACAAGAACTGAAGTCTGCTGTTGTTTCAGGAAAAATTTATTCTGCCCTTAAAGGCTATTTTCAAACCTCCTTTCACATGTCCAACTTATATTATTCATATTTGAATGTTGAAAGATATGAACATTTTATGAAGATCTTGTATTTTTAAATGTCCCTTAAAATATTGTATTTTCTGTATTAGTGTCCTCTAGATACGTAAAATTACATATATTCTTATTCCTTTTAATCAAAAGGATAAAATGTTGCGGTTACTCATTTTGAAAGACATATTTTGATTTTCATAGAACAGGCATAAAGGATACATGTGAAATAACTAACACTCATTATCAGTGTAGTTCTTAATGATGCTAGTCGTTCAGAAAGGGTTAGAGTGTTGCTTAAGGTTGTTGTTTAGATGATATATTCATTTAAAGAATTAATGAGATCAGTACTGAACTACCTGTACGATTTGCAGTGAAATTCAAACTATTAACCTAAACAGCACAATGACAGCGCATTATTTTATATTTAATCTGTTTACTATAATCTGGTCACTGGAGGGGGCACCTTTCAAAGCAATTACTTCAGATTTTTAAAGTTATTTTGGAATTTAGCCACAGAAAATTGTAAAATTTTCTCATGTATATTTTAGGATATATCTATAAAATTTTTAAAAATAGGGCAAAAATATGTTTCATTATCCAAAATACCCAAACCAATTATGTATCTTGTTTTTAGCCATACTTATAGATAAAAGAGCTTACTTCATTTCAGCAGATATTAATATGATTTATTTCATAATACACAATTGTTATAATCCCAAAATTGAGGGCTTGCCACAAAATGGGCAAAACAAATGTTTGACTTGCATTGTGTTGGAGTAACTGAGCTAATACGGGGATCTTCAGTGAATAAGTGATAACTTAACTCTTTGTTTTCATTATAATGAGTTTTAAACAGCCCAAAAAATATGATTTAAATAAGCAACTAGTAATTGGACATTAAGGGATTTCCAAAAGAAAATTAGGACATATGCTTGTGTCAGGACCAAAAATTCAAGAGAGTTGAGGCATTAAGTGACTTCCTAATTAAGATTCTTGGAAAGGGTCAGATGATAATGGTAAAAGCCCTTACTTTTCAGCTCTTAACATTTGATTTTTCTGCAGATGGATTTTTTTTAAAGATTTATTTATTTATTTGAGACAGTGAGCGTGAGTGAGAGAGCAGAGCAAGGGGAAGAGGGAGGGACCGAGCAGGAGGGAGAAGCTGACTCCCTGCTGAGCCCAAAGTGGGGCTTGATCCCAGAACCCCAGGATCCTGACCTGAGCCAAAGGCAGATGCTGAACCAACTGAGCCACCCAGACACCCTCAGTAGGTGGATTATTGACTGGGTTTAAATCATCTAGTTTGATCTCCCTCTCCTTTCATTCATTCCAGCTGAGCATGGAAAGGCATGAGTCTGAGCTGGTGTCCAGCTGCATTAACAAGCCAAAACAAACAAACAAACAACAAAAAAACTGATCTTGAGGAGATGCTCCTGAGGGAGATGCTACAGGCCCACACACAAGTAACAACATATGGAGGCACTTAAAGTAACCCAATAAGAAAAAGAAAAGTTTATTGTATGAATTAACTATTTTTACATTTTTTTTCATCACAGACTCAGTGTACACAGAACGTTACATGGGTCTCCCAACTCCCGAAGACAATCTTGACTATTACAGGGTAAGAGATAAGAAACTAGATCTATTTTATAACCTATTTATAAGTTTGTTTAAGAACATTTTTAAGTGTATCTATTCTAGAAAATATATATTTTTTATTTCCAACAAAATTCTTGTTAAAAAGAAATAACACAGGTGGTTTAGAGATACTCCACTAGCTTCCCCTACTATATTTTGCATTAATTAAAGTCTTTATCGTATGCTATATAGGTCACAATATGCATTCATTTGGAAATACAAAGCAACACCAGATAATTACTTTAATTATAAAAATTTCATTTAGAAAACATGTCAAATTCGACATATTCCTTTAAAGCCCAGAAGACTCCTTAAACCTTTAGCTATATGTTAGATTTTCTATGGTTATTATAATTAAGATGTAGGTACAAGCTTTTAATTTTCCTATTCATAGCCAGCTATGTAGTTTGCTCAAACAAGATTGGAGTAAAGCAGGTGAAGAGTATGGTTGGGCAGTGCCCTGAAGAGCTCTGAAAGCCACAATGCATAGCCTCCAGCGGGGTTGGCTGACGGGGAACCGTGGCCCGTTGCTCTCAGGCTACAGCTTTTGAAATGCGCCCTGGAAGCCACCATGGTTGGCAGCCACGTGTGTTCGTGTGGAGGCCACCGCTGAGCCAGGGCACTGTCTCTGGTGCCACACTGAGGTAGCCGCAAGTGTTAGCCTAACTCCTAGAGACCTCTGTAGCACTTTGGCCCTTCCAGAACTTTCCTGAGTTGCTCTGTCATGGTTGTCGAAAACCCCAAAACTTGCAGACGACGAGGTCAGTCGTCTCGTGGTTTACATTCTCCAAAGGAAATTTAAAACACTTTTTGGGACAATGAATTAAAAAGCAAGAAAAACAAGAATAAGTTAACACAATTTCTTATCTGGGCCACAACTCTCAATACATGGGCTTCGTATGAGTGCCTCGCTCCAAGCAGTATGGGTGCATTTTCATAAGATGCCACCGTTCCTATAGATTCTGAAGCTATGTGATCAAAACACAGTAAAACTCAAATAAAATTTCTAGTTTTCCAACGTAAGCATACACAGTTTCATTTTATCTCTTTCGGTTTCGTTTAGGAAGGCTTAGGCAGAGGGGGTGCAGGGAGAAGTACGTGGCTTGGTCCATGTCTGCCTGTGTGTTTTCCAGCTAAGATAGAAAAGCAACAACCCTTGTAGTGAGATGCACCGATCAACCTCCGCTACCAAGCAGCCCTGTAATCAGGTTGTCCCCATCTCTGCCAGTGGTCCTCCATAATACTTTGGACTCAATTCTTCCCATTCTTCCTCCTCCACGTCCAGTAAGCTTGCCTTAAACGTCCTTTTTGTTCTTCGTCAGTCACCGCATTACCACTGTCACGGGACTATCTGCTTTTCGAGTAATAACCCCGTTGGTGTCCCCTTAGCTTGTCTTTTTCTGCCCCGTCTTTACCACAGTGGGGCATGAGATTAATCCCCACGGCTCCACATGCAACACTTTCATGGATCTTCCATGTGACTACTGAGTCCAACCCTCATTCTTTGACCAGATGCTTAACATCCCTCTTACAATGGTCCAGTCTGCTTGTAATAGTCACTGTCCTCGGACTGTTTCTGGGCCTTTCCCTTTTATGCCCTTGTCTTCTGTTCCCTCTGCCTGCAATGTCATTTCCCCTATATCTCCATTTATTAGGAAATTGGTGCTGCTCTTCTGGCGGGCTGGCATCCCCTCTTGACTCTCATGACATTCTGTTGTATCTTAATCTTCAGTTTCTCTTTCTTGGACCCATGGTTCTTTTGAACCCCCATTACTCTTCTGCACTATTATTAGCTGTTCACATCTCCACTCAACACTGTATTCTTTAGACGACCCAGTATGAAGTATAACCCTTAAAAACCTTTCCTGATTGAAGAATTTTTTAAGGAAAATGTTGTTTTAAAAATTGCCTGTCTCCCTCAATTCTCTCATCTTACATCTGGAATTCTCTTGTCCCTAACCTGACCAGGATGCTGACCTTTGAAAGCCATCACTCCTGTGGTATACTGTATTTGCTGAGTTGCTGAAGGGCTTTCTCAAGTACCCCAAATCCTAAAATTCCCCAAACAGAAATGTACTTACTGTCCAGGACCCCAGCCCCGGCTCTAGAACAGGGTGGCTGTTGAGTCAAAAGTTCATTTCTAAAATCCCATCCCGAAAAGTCTTTGAACCTAGAGGCACAGGGTCAAGTCCAAACCCCGACATCGAGGGATGTCCATAGCACCTGCCCTACTTCTCTACTTCTCTCGGGGCAGAGCAGGGGGCAGCCGACAAGGTCTTTCCTTTTCAGCCGGCCCTTCCCTCTTTAGGATGATTCGTTCTAATCTACCCTTTCATCCTGAGTCTTTTTCCAGATTTCCCCCGAGGCTCCTCATCCCTGCATCACTCCCCCCTCCTCCCCACCCGCCCCGAGGTGGCCATGTTCGTCTCTCCCCTTAGGTGTTCGCTGCATGAGGTAGTCATGTAAATAGAAGTCACTTCCCACTGCCAATGGCAACACACGCACACTGGGTGCACCGAGTCACTCTTGCACTTCACTGCACAGATGGCACCCGAGGACTGTTGAATCCTTCCACGCCAGGAGTCGAGTTTTCTTGGCACCAGATTCAGTGCTGGCAATGGACACATTAAAACTGCCAGTACCAGGGAGCTAAAGGTTCCCAATGTGTTACTCGGAGGAACGATTTGGGCGGGCGAGAGTTAAGGTGTGGAGGGAGAGGGAGACGGAGAACACTCACTGAATTGTTTCCACCCTGGTAAGTTGCTTCCTCCCAGTGTGGAGAGCCGAATCTAAGTGCCTATATTTGGTGCACAGCAGGCTTTAGAATAAAGCTGCCCTCCTTTGTTTTTTAAATAAGCCTGTGCTTTTGTCTCTGGCAAGAATACATTTAAAGATTCTATTTTCCTCCGAGGCCCCAGCTGCCCCTCTGGACCCCATCTTTTACTTTTCTTTCCCAGGTTGTTTTTATTTCTCTCTCTCTCTCCTTCTCTCTCTCTCTCCCCCCCTCCTCCCACCCTTTTGGAAAAGACAAAGAAGACAATTCCTTAGAGGCTTTCAGTACCCTGTGCCTGTCTGTGGGTTAGAAGGAAATATTTTGAAAATGATTCCCATTTCATTTGGCCCACTGACTCTCTGCAAGACATCCAGGACAGGAAGGACCAAAATGTAGAATAAGCAAGGCCCTGATCTTTGTCTACATTTGCAGCTAATGAATCGTCAGTACCAGAATTATAGCCTTTCTAAGAAAAGACAGTCTTTAATTAAAAAAAAAATGAGAAAAAGGATTCATTATTAGGTCATTGATGACCCAGATTTGGAAGAATTTGGAGAAACCTACATCACCGAGAGAAGCACATTTTATGAAAGAAAGGTCCTACTTATGATTTAGGAAAGAAATGCCAGAAACCTTTTGTATACACCAGTGGAACAGGTAGGGATGCTTTGTATAGTTGTTCAGCTTGTGCACTGCTGAAAACTAGTCCACGTTTCATTCACTAAGACATGGACGTCTGGGGTTGCACCCAACCAGAAGGAAAGCTTTTTCCTATTCTTACAAAGATACCATATAGATTAGCAGACCGGGGATTAAGGCTCAGACCCAGTGTGGTGACATGAGCAGTGACCCTATGAGATTCTTTGTAGATAATCATCCCCCTGCTGCCAAGTGGCAAGGCAGAAACCCTTTCAAAGGCAGTGGAGCTCTGTGGAAACATCTTTTCTGCAGTGAGTCTCAGCCCACAACAGACCAAAATGGCAGCAGGTTTAAGCAAAGGAATTAGGCAACGAGAAAACCCTTACCCCCAATAGCAAAAAGCAAATAGCAACCGCACCTACACCTTGAGGAGTGTGTTGCTCACTAACATTGACAGGTGGTCTTCCGTGTGGTCAATCGTAGGTCTTTTAGTCAAACCTGTTTGAAAAATGAACAAATAGTAAACTTACACTCACCCATTCAAGGTGCCTGGTATTTTCATTGTTCAAAAGTTGATTGCCTTGTTGGTGAGCAAAGACATACACACAAAATTATCAAAGAGCAGTAAGAGTGTCGGTAGTGAAGCATGAACTCAAATATGACAGAGTGTCCCCTATGTATGAAAAAGAGAAGTTGTTCCCTAATTGTGATGAGCCCCAGGGATTTTGTCCTTTGGGAGCATGTGGGACAAGGGTAGGGAAGTAACCAAGAAGTCGGTGTTTCACCTCCCTCCCCACCCGCAGCTCCTCTCAACTCGTGGTGGGGAGGAATCCAATTTCATTTATTTCATTCTTTTTTTTTTTCATTTATTCCTTAAGTGCTTGCTTCTACGAGCAGACACGATTCTAAGCTCTTCTCTCAGATTATTAGGTTCGGTTCTCCCTCAGACGCTCTGGGATAAGTGCTCTAATTATCTTCATTTTATTGACACTGAAACTGAGGCACAAAAATGTTACATAACATGTCGATGCTGAGGGGTAGGAGTGGGAGGGGCACTGTGTGAAGCCAAGAAAGAAAGACTTTGCAATAAAGAGGGAGAGCATCGACGCTCTCCGCTCTCCGTGGTTGCAGAGAGGGACAAGGCAGAGCAGCACGGTCGCAGGTCCAGCTGGTTTTCTGGGGATCTGTGAAGCAGGTTGGATGAACCGACAGATAACATGGAAGCGGGGCCGTGGGAAGAGCAGGCCAAACGGTGGCCTATAAGGCAGGATGTAGACTGGGCCGGGAATGGATTTATGGATCCGCAGAGAAGCAGAAGATCAAGGGCAGGAGAAATGGGGCCCAAGTCCTGAGCCTTGTTGCCAAGAGAAGAGGGCAGCCTGGAACACACAGAAGGGACTGATTTAACTTGTAGAGGAGATTTATTTTGCATTTTGCTCAAAATTTGATAGGCTTTTGGCAAGTGTATGAAACAGTCATAGATTTGGCAGTCTTCTGCTAGCAGATTTGAAATGTTCAATCCTTAAGAACTGCTGCATCGTTAGGTTATGCAAAACAGGGTGCAATTTTGTAAATATGCCATCTTGTACTGATTTGACATTTGTTCTATTATCCCAGAATATGCCAAAGGGAGAGAGACCTTCAGATTTAAGCCAAACCTTAACTTGTTTGTTGAGTGCTGATAAAATGTTGACTGCTGTGTGATCTTTAAAGAAGCCAGTGTTGCTTGGTGAGGACTGAGGTAGAGCCCCCTGTCGGGTTGACGGGCTCTCTCTTTCCTTGGCATCTCCCAGATACAGTTGTTTGATAGAAGTAAACAAGTAAAACATCCGATATAGTGGGTTGAAATAATTTTTTTCTTGAAAATGTTCTCTGGCCTCTGTTTTCTGCGGCATTAATGGTGCTTCCCAAAATAGCATTACTTAATGCTGTTTATGAGGTTTTGGTTGCAAGCGAGAGAAAGCACAGAGGAAGTCAGTGCACCCGTAGGATCTCGCTGACGTGCTGGGTTGTCCATTAGACCAGTGGCTGTCTGCCCTTTCCACGAAAGCCTGGAAATGGTGATGAGTTAGTTGTTGGCTGGGCCGTGAAGGGACACTAGAACGTAAGGTTAAGGGGAACGGACTTCGGAGTTAGACCTCTACTCAAATTTGGTTTCCACCATTGACTAGCATTGTGAGCTCGGGGAGGTGACCTAAACTCTCTGAACCTCAGTTTCCTCATCTGGATAATGGGGATCATCAAGCTGACCTCACAGGTTATTGAAAGGATTAAATGGGACCCCTGTGTCTGCCCCGAGAGAAGCTTCCGAAACATGGCACCTGCCGCCATCATCGTCCTCAGGAAGCCAGTTGTCCTTACGGTTCCTCAATGGCACAGGGGTGGCTTAAAAATTGTTAGAACTTCTGTTCCTTACAGTACTTCCCCGCTCTTATCAGCTCTCTCTTTATTTCAAAAATACAAAGATTTATTTGCTGGAAGGTAACTGAGGAACCAGCGTGATCCAACAAGCAGCTACAGATGGTTCTTCTCAGGGCTTGAAGGAAAAGCTCCTCACAGAGATGCTGTGGAATCGGCACTGCCACTGGACCAATCCTTCCCACTTCGTTTTGCCAGACTGTTGCTGACAGCGGGGCTCTCCGGAAGTTTCTAGCCTCGGGAGAGTGCCAACTGCACCACCATTGCATCCTTGCCCATTTATCACTCTGAGCTTCCTTTTTAGTAGCTGGTGATAGACTATTCGGCTTCTAACTTAGTCATCCATTTCCTTTTCTATTTCTGTTTCCATCGATAGGCAAATGGGGATTATCCTATTTTCCTGGGTTAAAATAGCACGGTGATATTATTTCCGATTATTAACCACATCTTCAGTTAAGGCACGCATCTCTTTCTCTGGCTTCGGGGGTCGCCTTCCACACGGCGGACCACCGAGGGTCTCTCTTGATGGAGAAGCCAGGATTCTCGGTCCAGTAGGGAATGATGGGTGGTGCCAGACACAAAGCGCCACAGCCGCATCTTTGGGGTAGTGGGGGGATGCTGCCTGCCGCCTGAGAGCCCAAGAGCGGGTGTGCACCTCCAGGCTGCCCATCCGCCTGGCCACCTTGCGCCGGGAGGCCCCTCTGGTAGCTTCTCCCGGGGAGCAGGGGGAAGCTGCATGGAAAGGGCACACCTAGCTCACCATTGCAGGGGAGGCTTTTGTTTTATTTTTCTCGTGCTGCATTAAAGTATTTGTCTTTCTTTCTTTGTAGTGTAATATTGTTAATGTAAAACAATTTGCATCATGACACTTTTATCACAGTTTTCGTCTTTTTCTCAGTATGTTGCATTTCTCACCATGTCTAGTTCATCACAGCTACAGTGTGTACATCACAACATTTATCTTAGGCTCAGGGTTTTACTTGTTTATAAAAATTGTCTTCTTTCAGCCTGTATTCACTCCATTTAAGAAAAAAAAAGGCAGCCAGAAACTGTTTTGGTCCAAACTCCAGTAGTTATCACATTCCTTGCTAACTGTCCTGCGTATTTATATGTCTCCTAACTATTACTCTATGTTTCAATGACATTTCTCAGTTTTATGGCTCGTGGAGGTTGTAGGAGCAGCTTTCGCTGTTTAAGCTGCCAAGCCAGGAAGGCCCGTGGGGCTTCTGGAGGTGAGGCGACGGGACAGAGCTGCCCGCATGGGACGGGTCTCCGTGTGGTAGTTGCAGTGTGTTGGGGGAGCAGAGCGCTACGTTCGGGGTGGGGGGGACGGCGGCAGAGCGAGCGGCAGTTGGGGGGCAAGGCTGTGAGCAGCACTGGCCAGAGGATGGCCGGGGTGGGGGGCCTGTGGCTCACATGACGGCTGTTTGCTGGCGGTGGGGGAGCCCCAGCGTCTGGCAGCTCAAGCTCAGAATCCTCTTCTGTCTTTAGGGAAGATTGATTTTGACCCTTTCCTCTCTGGAGAGCAGACACTGCTCAGGGTTCTGGCTGCTGCATTGGGCTCTGCGGCAGCTGTACAGTGGGAAAAACCTGCCTTGCAAATCTGGGGGGCTGGGGGGCCTTGCAGACCCGCTGTCTTTTGATTCGTTCAGTCTACGAAGGCACGGGAACCCTGCGCAGGGATACCCAGCGTACTCGCGCAGGGCAGATTCTGGGCCCGTCAAGTTACTTCTCACTGTTCCTTTGCTGGAAGATCACATCATGAGCAGTTTGGAATTTTCGTGGACTCGGGGCAGCATAGGAAGTAAAAAGAGGTTCTGCCATCAGACTTTGTGTCCAGCTCTGACACTTCCTACAGATGTCACCTAGTGCGAGTTCCTGCTTCTGAATCTTGGTGTGTCCATGGAGAAAGCAGGATTGTTGTAGACCTGTCTCAGAAGAATGTTGGCAGGGTGAAACAGAGTGGTGTTTCTTACAAACACTCCCGTTCTACAGAAAACCAGACTCAGGGAGCAGCATGTCTCCGGGGGCTAGACTCCACATCCAACACCTTAGCCCTATCCCCTTCCTCCCAGACCATCAGGGTTCCCATCCGAAAACACCAAGCTGGTGTTAGCTACAAAGGGATCTGTAAAATACATACCTTGGCACTCATAAAGTTGACTTTGATTTACCGAGGTGCTAAAGGAATAATCGCTGGATGACTTTTAAGCCTATAGGAAAACTGCTGGGCCCTCCTTCTGCCCAACCCCTAAGAAGACAACAGAAGCGAACTCCAGCTTGCCCCCTCCCAAAGGCCCTACGATGTCTCTGTGACACTTTTGCCTTCCTCCCAACTTGATAAACATCCCAAATCAAGATCAGATGACCAGTTCCATGTTTTCAACGGCTTTCTTATCCGAGGCCCCACCCCAGTTCTAGAAGTTCTGCCTCCCCGGGACCAGTCTCTGAAAAGCTTACCTCCCAATTTGTTGCCCTATTTCTCCGGTTGATTTGGAAATGACTTGATCCAATCGCAAGATTTTCCCTGATATGGAATGAGGCAGACAACAACCCACCGATTTTCTAAGGCCATGCTTGATCTTTTGCTCCCCTTTCCCCTCCCATATGTTACATTTGCCTGGGTTTAAAACATCTGTTCCAAAAGAGGTAATACTTGCTTCTCATTCATTGCCTAGCAATGTGGACCAAAGTTCATATGACATATTGCAGAGTATGTTTAGTTGCAAATGCTATGTACAGGCTCTTTGAAATGTAGCATGTATGGCACCATGTGACACACGGTTGCCATGGCAATACACTTTTTGGCTGAACTACAGCATAAGCCCATGGAACATACATTGCTAATATGAGACTCTGCCCTGTGCTAATGCATAGGACACAGCCAATCTGGGATCTGGGACTCAAGGGGCTTTGCGCGCAGCCCTGGTGGCAGGTGCCCTCTGCCTGCGTGTGCAAAGAAGATGTGGCATCCTCCCTTTGCAGTCCTGTCTCCCAGGCACAGGGCATGCTGTGCATTCTGCCATGCATGGAGACAGCATTTGCTTAAATATCGGTTTGCTATATTTTGTATCAAAGGGGGCCCCAGCTGAAAACATTTTATTTTGTAAACTGAAGTGAAAAATCAGTTTATGGCAGATCTTTTTTTGAATAATGACATTCTTTTTCCCAATTCCAGAATTCAACAGTCATGAGCAGAGCTGAAAATTTTAAACAAGTTGAGTACCTCCTTATTCATGGAACAGCAGATGGTGAGTTTCAGTTAATTAGACTTTTTAGTATCACAGACAGGTTTGCAATTTCACTACTGACAAAACAAAAGCATGAGGGGCAAGACTGTTACATTTACTTCAATAAAACAGTGTTGCTTTCCACAACTCACTTGTCTTGGGCTAAATGGGATGCTAAGTCCTAGAACTTCAAATAGTCCCTTTCTTCTTGTGCCTTTCCCACCCTTCCCATCAGAAAAGGAACTGCTATTAGTTACTTTGTGTTTCCCTTCTCTCCTTGCAGATAACGTTCACTTTCAGCAGTCAGCTCAGATCTCCAAAGCCCTGGTGGATGCTGGAGTGGATTTCCAAGCAATGGTATCACAAAACTTGGTGCAAAAGGGAGAACTTGCTGGTGGGGTCTTGGTTTCCCCTGTCCCGGCTCCTTCTTGTCAAACAGTACCAGGAGACAGGGACAGAATTGAAAGGGTTTTTATTTGTCCAATGAGAAGTCGGAAGTGATATCCTTAAGCCATAGACAGAGTAATGTTCAAAACGATTAGAACTGGGGGTTGAGAAGCACAATATTGCATATCTTGGGAGTGTCAAAACAGTGCTCTCCTACCCATGTGGTTCTTCAGTCTCTCCCTATTTGGATTCAAAAGTAATCACTTACTCAGTAAATGTGTGGCAGAGTAATTCTAAAGTGAAACCAGCATAAAAGCTCAGCTCCAATATGAAAATCCATTTGTCTAGTATGTATTACTAGCCATTCTAACAACAGTGGGACATTAATAATTGGCATGCATCAGTTGTTGCAATTGCAACATTATCTTTTGTTGAACAACCACAGGCAATAGACAATTAGGCTTGTTTTATAGAGTTGGAAATAGAGCTGTTGTTGGAAATAGCTAGAGCTATACAATTAAGCTGTTTCTAGGTATTAATTTTCAGATTCATTTTCAGATCAAGAAGAAAAAAGAAAAGATGTTTTGTGTGTGTGTGTATAACATATATATAAATGTGTGTTTGTATATTTATATGTATACGCATGTGTGTGGTGCACTAAATATTTTTGTATAAAATGCTTTCTTGCCGTTATTAGCTAGAAAACCTGCTTTTCCTCACTCTCTTCTCTCTCTCTCTCTCTCTCTCACACACACACACACACACACACACCCCCTCTTTGCTCTATGATCAGTTTAAATGGTACCCACTGAATCAGAGTGGGGAAGTTAATACAAAAAAACCCCCCACACTTTTATATGTTTTGGGGGGTCAGATTCTTCTAAGAGGTCAAGGTTTCATTTTCTATGACTCAAAGAAAAGATGATACTTTAATTAGGCAATTTTTATAAGTTTATTTTTGTCTCCATAATGTATGTTTGCCTGGTAGTGACCTCCCACTTGTTTAATGTGGGATGCATTGATACATTTTTGTCTCAGATCATCCGCTCTTTCATAAATGTCAGACATCCTGATAGAAAATTGGAGTGAAAAATCAAAGTGTTTGCAAATAATACATTTGACTTTTGACCTTATGTTAAACATATATATATGAAATATTGGAATAGATTTTTCTAGTTCCTTGGTAACCTACATTAGGAAAAAGTGCTTTTGAAAAACTCATTTCTCTTCCTGCCGTGTAGGAGAAATCTGACACTTGATAACACTTAATTAAAACTAGTGTGCTTAATGGGATAAACATTCTCTTCTATGCATGATGTGGTTCTAAGTGTCCTTTGAATCAAATCTGAAAATGCACTTGGATCGTTTCATTAGAATATGCACACACACACACACACCCCCTTAAAACAATGTTTTAATTCTATGTATGTTTGTGAGACTTATTTGAATTATTTTTTTAAAAAGAAGACAACTGACTTCCTTCTTCTGACCTTTGTCTTTCTCTGCAGTGGTATACAGACGAAGACCACGGAATTGCTAGCAGCACAGCCCACCAGCATATATACACTCACATGAGTCACTTCATAAAACAATGCTTCTCTTTACCTTAGCACCCTGGAACAGCATGCCTGACCTATTGAAAGCCATTTTTGTTCTGTCTGAACACTGCACTGTTAAGATGATGATCTTTAAAAAAATAACAAACACTCAAATCAAGAAATTCAAGGTTACCTTTGTTCTCAAAATTCATGTCTGTAACCTTAAGTTGGGGCTTCTGTCTTCGCACCAGATTATTACCTTACTGAAGTTTGAATTATTCCGTCTGGTTTTGTTTATTATTTAAAATCATTTCCACATCCGTTGCTGAAACAACAAATATGAATTGTTTTTATGGGAGCTCTGCATAGGTTCCCTGGGAAGCATTTCATTCTTTTCTAACTGGACCAGTGCAAATCTCGTTCTCTTCTTTAAAGGGATGGCAAGATGTGGGTGGTGATGTCACTGAGGCAGGGGTAAGAAAGAAAGGGGTAGGGGAAGAAACGAGGAGGCCTGGCTGGGAACCCACGGCCGGCCGAGCACAATGACCCGACCAGGCTCCTGTCAGCAACTCTTGGAGAAGAGCTGTTCACAGCCAGACTGGCACGGTTTTCTGAGAAAGACTATTCAGTCTCAGGAAATCATATATGCAAAAAGCACTGACTTCTGAGTAAAACCACAGCAGTTGAATAGACTCCAAAGAAATGAGAGGGAATCTGCCAACAATGCAAGGCCCCCAGGTGCCAACTATGGCTATAGGTGCTACAAACACACAGCGAGGGGGAGGGGAAAGCACTGTAAATGTGCCTTAAAAACCACTGACGGTTCCTAGTGAAAGAGGCAGTTTGGAACTGAGATGTGAACACATCAGCTTGCCCTGTTAAAAGATGAAAATATTTGTATCACAAATTCGAACTTGAAGGAGTCCTTGCATCAATTTTTCTTAGTTCATTTCTTTGAGCATCTTAATGAAAAGAATATTTTAACTTCCTTGGACTTGTTTTTAAAAATAAAAAATAAACTACAAAGTTATGTATTGTTATTCCCATACTGTGGAATTTCTCCTGGTCATTTAATAAATGTTCCTTCATTTTTTCAGAGGTAATGCGTTTTGTGTCTTGAATGAGACCTAAACCACATTGGCATATGGACATGCTTATCCAGAAAGGCTCTTGTTTATTTTGCTCGCTACCCCAGACTGCCTCGTAAACATGGAGAGAGTTCAGTTTTTGTTAAAAAAAAAAAAAGATACATAAAAATGTGTTAAATTAAGCAGTTCGTATGGGTTTTTATGTAATAACATACACAATTTGTTATCACACACATATATAGCTTTTGAAACACCCAAATAATTTTTATTTTTTATGTGATACATAATTTATAATTTTATTCCAGGAAACTGTGATGAGGCTCATGTTATAAGAACAAATAATATCAACAACATCATCTCAGTCTAAGTCAAGAAAAAAAGTCAGTTACTTAAGTGACTATTTTTGGCCGGCATATCTATATTAACGGAAGCATAGATTTCAGATGCTGAATTTAGTCTAGCAAATAACAGAGGAAACATGATTTTTTTGTTCAATTGTTTGCAGAATTTTTTTTTTTGCAGACTCATTTTTTTAATTGATTCTCTGTAACTCAAACTTAGCTTCCAACCATTTACTGGAAAAAGTTATCTCAGAGTGAGCTCCAGCACAAAAATCTAAAAATAGAAGAAATGGAAAAAATCTATCAATTCAATATGAGACTGGTGAGTCATGCACAGGAATGGACGTTGTGACAACAGCGCGTTGTGAAATTCAGCTTTGATTGTACTTTACAAACATGCCATTGAGTAGCTTCACCTTACATCCCAAACTCCACTCATCCATTAGAGCTATAAATCGACCTGCAAACCTGTAGGGCTCTTGTCATAATTCTATTCCTTAATAGAGTTCAGTCATCATGAGTAACCGGACAATCTTTGCCGAGTTCCATATCCAGGAACAGTAGTCATAGATCATATGTACACATTCTGGACTGAGTTAATAGTCATAAGAGCAAATTAAATAGAAATTCTTATTTATTTTAGTTGGAACCAGATATTGTGCGATATCAGATGCTGTACAGATATTAAAGCCATTTGGCAATATCAGATGTTACCAATATCAGACATTGCACAATACCAGCTATTTCACAGATATCAATAAGACCATTATACAATATACATTATACAATAGTATATTATTATACTATTATACAATAGTAGATATTGCACAATATCCAATACTATACAGATATTAAGACCATCGTATAATAGCTGATATTGTACGACTTTGTACAATATCAAAACTATACAATTCATTGTTCCTTTGATTTCTAAACATGTTTTTCTGGAGCCCAGAGATTAAAAAAAAATCCTAGCACCTATTTTCCACTTAGTGAGGGTTACAAATGGTAATAATGTGGGGTTGAAGTTAAAGTAGGTTTCATTCCACCCTCACAGGACATGTTTTCTTCTCCAATAAGAATATGAAATTGGCTGATTGGAAAAGGAAGGGCAAGACGTTAACAACCTTGAGAGACACTTAGTCTGAGGCTAAGCTGGAAACACACAGAAACGAATCCTAGCATGAAGATGGGCAGATTTGCCCACCATTGACAGTCACAGCCTCGGCAGGCCCAGGGATGGGAAGATTCCCATCAGATACAACTTGTAGGAGAGCACGGCAAGGGGGGTGGGTGGCGCAGAGACACACGCCAACGGAGCAATGTTCACATCTCTTCTATGGATGCAGAGTTTCAGTTTTGCTCAAGATCTTTAGAAAATCACTTTAAAAGTTATTTTTGAACATGTTTTTTGGAAATCTTGCTAAAAATGATTCCATACCTCCACATTTCCTTAAATAGAAGGCATAAAACACAATTCAGTGCATCCTTAATGACTCAAAGCCACCACCACAAAGATCAATGATCACATCAGGCTGTGTGTCATTTCGGGTATTTTCTTTCTTATTCACATGTGGTCACTGAAGCTACCAGTTCTACTACATGGCATTTGCCATTTGCTCTAAGATGACGTGAGAATCCCAGTTTATAAAACTAGATTTGTACAATATTGAGGATTCAGTAAGTTCTAAATGAAAAACATACCAAAACACCAGGTTGGCTTTTTTCATAAAGTCAGAGAACTTGTTCTGCCAGTTTTGAGACAGTTCTTTCGGCAGTGTCCGAGAACCTTTTTATGTACATCCTGAATGATCCAGCGTGTGTATTCAACATGGCTGAAGGATCCATGATCATGGATCATCTCATTCTCATGGATTAAGAATAATAAAGCATGGGACGCCTAGGTGGCTCAGTTGGTTAAGCGGCTGCCTTCGGCTCAGGTCATGATCCCAGCGTCCTGGGATCGAGTCCCACATCGGGCTCCTTGCTCCGCAGGGAGCCTGCTTCTCCCTCTGCCTCTGCCTGCCACTCTGTCTGCCTGTGCTCGCTCTCTCTCTCTGACAAATTAAAAAAAAAAAAGGAGAATAAAGCATAACATCACTGCCCATCAGAAAAGTTCAGAGCAGGATATTATTAATAAGACCAATTTCATGCTCAATAGAAACATCATTTTTCTGCATGTCACCTTTCTGTGACAATATTAACATTTAAACTTGAGAATTTGAATTAACAAAACGCAAGTTCATTTCCTTACTGCCAAAGCAACAGGGGTATCTTTTCTGGTGTTACAGACTTTAAATTTCAACCAACTCAATTAAGTTTTTTTTTATTCTTCATATCTTTCATCTGAACAATTCACCCCAAGTTTGTCAGATCACTTAAAACACATATTTGGTGAAAAGAGTGACCCATCAAATGACCAAAACCCTGATTATTTCAGGAAGTTTCTTCTATCCAAAGTCATGATACTTGTGACTTGTGAGCAAAGTATTTCCTTGGATAAGTCTGGTTTCCAATCTTGATCACAGAACTATGAGTCACAGAGAAAATGTAACATCCTGGGAAGAAATATTATTCATCATAACCTGATTGTGGTTGTGTGACCCAGAATGAAGAGCCTATTAAGAACGAAGCCAGTCATACATCGCCTCCTGTCGGAGACTCCGTGCACTTCAGTCTAGATAAGGTCAACATGGTTTAGAATCTCACCATCATCACTCACAGTGAGAAACATTTTAAAGAACATTACTCAGCCTCTTTGAGCCTCAGTTTCTTAACTTGAAAGAAGTACAAAAACACCTACTTCAAAGAGTTGTGCCGTTTCTGTGAAGATTTGTGTATATACTCTGCCGGCATCACATCCACCTTCCTCTCTCCCTTCTCTTCCCCCTATTCACAGCTACTTAGCTTTTTATCCAGGTGTGATGACTCTATTGATGACTCCATAACTTACATGGGTCCCCACCTTAGGTGTCTGTGTCTACCTCTAGGTGTTGGGCACATGAAGTTCTCAAGAAGCATTTGCTTTTGTTTCCATACTAACATGCAAGTGAGAATTCTTTTTGGATCTTTCATCATTCTTAATAAACTGAAAAACAGCATCTTGTGATATATTTTACTTAGGGTTCTGTCCACAGCCTTTCCCAGCCGGATAAATAGCCAAGCACAGACCTAGGCTCCGACGAGTTACAAAGAAGGGATAAAACACTATTCCAATCTTTAAGAAGCTTATAAACAAATGGAAGAAATAAGTCACATGGCAGAAATCTGTAATCTATAACTACACATACCTGAAGGGAAGAGTACCTAGACATAAAGCTAAGTCTATGGTAAGAATGAGGAGATGAGTAGGTTGAAAAGGTGGATGACGGAAGGTGGTTTCTGGATTCATAAGTGCTGCCATTGGCTGAATTTGGTCCTACGTTTAGATTTCTTTAATAGTCTCAGTATTACTGTTGATACCATGCTTTTCAGAACACTATTTTTCAAATACAAGTCAAGACATACTATCTATCTATCCATCTATCTTGTTCTACATGAAATTATTTATAATAAAGCTATTGTGTCTGGAGTTACTTAAGTACCTAAGGAGCATGCTTAAGCCTATTTGGTTTCAGAAACAATAAAAGTTTATAGACCCTTCACAGAGAATTTGGTTTGAGCCTCAGAGTCATCCTGTTCAGGATATCTAAGGAAATGATTCCACTTTTTTGCCACTACATTCTCCACTGTGCTGCTAGACTAATCTTTCCAAAAATTCATGTCTCTCTGCAAAACTCAAAACTTTTCCTCAAAACTTTTAAGGCAGGAAGTTCAAATATCCTAATATAGACTTCAAATCATTTATAATATGATTGACTCGTATTTCTACCTTTTCTTACAGGTCTTCACAGCTCTCCTAACACTCCAACACACTGGGCTGTTCGCTTGGTTCCAAACATGCCATACCTCCATTATGTCAGGCTCCAGTTACACCATATATCTTTACTTTTTTTATTTCATTTTTATTTCAATACGGGCATGTGTTTGAGAATCTTTGCAGCTCTTGGAGTAGGTTTCCTCCCCCATTTCCATCCTAATTCATATTCCACCTCTTATATAACATTATCCTCAAACTCTACCCTACTCAAAGTTCCATCTTTGGGTTATTCACTGCTTTTCTTATACAGCCAACCCAGTACATATCACATTGTGTTGTGGCTATGTGTCTACCATGCTCTTAGAAGCAAGGACCACAGTTCTATTTTCAATGTTCCAGCTCAAAAAGTAGTGGCCCTACACCAACAGAAGCTGAAGCGGAGTGACGGTTCTATCAGTGAGTTGCAGTTTTCTATGGAAAACATCCCAGGAGATCTAGAAAATAAAGCATTACCAGTAATCCTTGAATACTGGGCTTCTTTAAGGGGATGATGGCAAGTAGCCTTTCCAAATAGATAGAGAACCATCATATCCAAATTACTCTCATCAAATTTTCAAGTGCTTGTAAATCTTATTTCACTTCAATGAATGAATATACAAGATACTTATTAGAACATTTGGGTATCAATCTTGAAATAATCATAAAATAGTCAAGTGACCAGGAGTGAACAGCTAAAGTTAAACAGGAATGGAGGTGCAGACAGGAAAAAAGGAAGGAAGGAAGGAAGGAAGGAAGGGAGGAAGGAGCGAGCCACACTTTTAAGAGCCAAGAAAAATCCTAACAGATCTAGGGATAGCGTTGAAAGACAAGTTGCTTGTGAATTGTCAGTGGCAAGTTTCTATTAAGCTGTGGATTTAAACAATACCAAGGAGATATTCAGATTAAATTTAGGAAGAAACTTCCCAATATCAAAGGCTGTTAAATGGTAGGAATTATAAAGTAAACACATAGGACAAAAGAAAAAATACTGACCTGTACATTAGAGTTCTGAGTGTAATTACCTCCATAACGTACTGCTAGATGGCTACAAAAGAATATTTATGGGTCCCATGTGACCCAGAGTAACAAAGTGGGAGCAGAGAAATTTTAGGAAATGCTTTTCCTGTGGCGGGTGTTGGGGGTGGGGCGGAACAACAGAACTCTAAGGAGTTCTACTTATGGGAAATCCTACTAATGACCTTGGAAGATTTTGCTAGTCTTGGGAGCAATGCCATTTGCACCCAAGTTGCTAATTTCCAGGGAAAATGAAGAGATATATCCTACTATAGCTCTCATAATATTCTTTTCATGAACTTCAAACTGTCTGAATACTCTTGAAACATCTACATCACCAAATTTTCTTAACAGGGGTGTTTAGATTTAAATATTATGTTCAGTTAAAATGTTCTACATTGATTTACTGATTAACACTAAGGAAAAGAAAGACAAGACACTTTGCATCACAATTTAAAATGTGCAAGGAAATTAATTAGGATAAATATTTATTTCCACATAACATTTCTTAGTTGTGAAAAACACAATATCCTAGTCACATTTACACATTACTTGAACTTTGCAATAAATTACATTCAAGATATTCAGTAATTTTGACCAGGAATCTGAAATTAGGAGGAAATATATAACACTACATTTTTTTTCTTATATTTTATATGATTTCAAAATATTAGGATTAACATAGAGATAGCATTAAAATTCACACAAGAACAAAATGACTATAAAAATACTCAGAAATACAGAATTTCATTGGGTATGATTGCTTATTCAAATAAGTGATCATGTGAAGGTTTTAATTCACTATGATCATTTGTAACAGAACAGTTATTAATATATTAAAACACTAGGAGGCTGCTTTGGGGACTGACTGGCTGTACAGCTAGTCTAAATCATACAACAATGGGGATGTCTACAATATGGTATCTGTATTATAAAACACACAAAGGCAACACACTTGGAATGGAAAGCTTCTGTATTTTTCCTTGGCATTTATAAACACAAACTGTATTAGCTGCAAATTATTCTTATAGTTTTTAGGTTTACATTCCATGAAAGAAATGGTTCCTTAAAAGATTGTCAGGGGAGTTTTCGGAAATATCAAAATGTTGAGTCTAATGGAGGCTTTGTTGGGGTTTTTTATTTCCCTCATAAGCTTGATCACAAGAGGATTTTTTTTTTTACTTTTCATGTGCACTTACACACAAAATATGTACTTAATAGTTTGGAGAAGCCATGGGGCTCTGAATCATTGTAAAGTTGGACACTGCAGATCATAAGATTGATGATCACCGGTCATACTTAGGAAATGAGAGCACTACAAGATTCCATCTTTATTAACTTCACATTATCTAAAATGAAATGAAATACCATATTTTTAGTAATGCTCAAAAATTCTTAACTTTCCTTCCTCTTGTGCAAGCTTAGTAAAAATGGATGTTTTCATATGGACTGAAATATCTACAGAATCTTCTCGAATAGAATCTGAAATATTCATTGAAAAGACTATTTTTCTACAACATGCATTCAATTAAAAAGTGGAAAAGAGCTTTGCAGAAGAGGAAAATATAGTTGGAGACCTGTCAGCCTAACGTTAGAACATGATTCAGAAGCAGCATTAAGCAGTACTGGACCTTGAGCAGCAGAAAAAACTACACAGAAGTGAAATTTCATGTACAAGGACTCACCATGTGGCCTTCCATAGCTGTGTATAGAATAAGTTTATTTGGGAAACATTTGTTTTAAACAGGAGAGAAATTTAATGGCATATTTCTGATAAAGGTTTATATTGAAAATCTCACAAAACTTACAAAGTTTTTCTGAAGCATTTCCTACAAGCCTAGCGTTTGATGGTGTAAATCACAATTTGAATTGTTAAGCAGACAGTATCTGACTCTGCATTAGTTTCGGATTCTTTTAAACAAGTTGTGAACAGGTTTCTATATATTTTTTTCAAATGACTTTAAGTTTTAGTTACATATAAACTCTTAAGTATTAAATGTATCATAGTAAATCAAGGAAATGCATAAATACAATTATTAAAAAATGCTTCCAAACTAACTTTTTGATTTGGGTCTTTTGAAATAAGTCACTAATGCTAAGCTATAAAAAATAAAAAGGAGTAAGACTACCTTTCAAAATTCTTCTGAATGAAATTATCAGGTAGCTTCAGGTCACTAAAGTAGGAAAATACAAACTAGGTAAATGTGACGTCTCTTTAAGAAAGCTATTGCTCTCATAAAACTAACCATGAGAATCCAGTGTTGACAAATGTCTAACATACAGCAAGGAACACAGAGATTCTTGCATTAGCTAGTGTATATGCTCATGAGGGTGTCTCACTGTTCAGAAGTTTAAACACAGAAATGAAACAAGTATTGCACTACTTACAGTATGAAGGCGGATTTGGGATGAGAGACAGAATTTACAATACATGATCAAAGCAGTTTTATTAATAATTGTGGCACTCTTCTCATATATATGTAAAAAATAAATTGAAGATCAAGTCATAGACAAGTCTCCCTGTCAACACCTTTCCCTGAGTCAGCTTTCTTCTCTTTTCGGCTTTCAATGCTACAGGGGGGGAGAAAAGGAGACATTTATTACTGCAATCCTGCACGGCCACTGTGAGATCTGCTTGCTCACACACAAAACCCATCAACCCCAAAGAACTACATGGGCCCTTAGCATTGCACTTTCATGCTGTGAAGCGTGGATGGATAGCAGCAATTAAAATCCTCTGCACTCCGTGAGGTGGAAACCAAGAACTGCAGAAAGGGGGAAATTAAAAACAACAAAAAACAAAACAACAACAACAACAACAACAAAAAACCAGGAACTAAGAAAAACCAGACATTTTAAAACAGTCCCAGAAGCATGCAGGATCGATGCCATCGTCCTCGTTTGGCCAGAAGAATTAGTGATGGTGGCTGAAAATGCCATCTTAAAAAAGCACTGACCAGGGGCGCCTGGGTGACTCAGTGGGTTAAAGCCTCTGCCTTCGGCTCAGGTCATGATCCCAGGGTTCCGAGATCGAGCCCTGCATCGGGCTCTCTGCTCAGCGGGGAGCTTGCTTCTCTTCTCTCTCTGCCTGCCTCTCTGCCTACTTGTGATCTCTGTCTGTCAAATAAGTAAATAAAATCTTTAGGGGGGGGAAAAAAAAAAGAAAGCACTGACCACGGGAACACCAATGAGATGCTGTGGGACGAAGCTCAGGGCTCGCTGCTAGGGGTTCATCCTTTGTGCCCACGCTGGGTCCTCATCTCTGGTGAACGCTGTGTTGTGGTCAGCAGGACAGACATATCTCCGCTGCTCTAGAGGACGTGCTCGTCCCCACTCCCCACCCTCCAAACACCTGTGCAGACTAACCCTCATCCTGGCCCTCACCTCACTCCCTCCAGAATCAACTCATTCCCAAGTGACTTCCGTTTTTGTCCGTTCTCCAATTAACCTTATGGGGTGGGCAAGCTGGTAGTAAGACTCTACCATTTTTGTCTATGCTTTTTTCGATATCTGTCCAATAAACACTCTTCTTACTCTTGTGTTAACACTTTTCATGGAGAAGTCAAATAACATGCTCACAAGCAGGAAGCTCCCAGCAAGAAATACACGATGCCCGAGGGGCAGACGCGCTCACACCCCAACGACTCCCAGCACCGGGCAGAGCCCGCTACACCTGCGGCCTCCCGTGTCCCTCCCTGCCACCTAGGGCCCTGAGCCAGAGGAGCCCACCCGTTTTTACCGCTAACTTTGTCCCTAAATATAAATTTATGAAATAGTTGGTGGTGGGGAAACCCTCGGTTTTTTAACTCTTCTCAAAGCAATCAAGTGACACTTAAAACCTTTTTTTGTTTTTTTCCACGTGGCCTCCTGTGCAGCTTTCTTAGTGGTCAATAACTTAGACACATTCTACGAGTGTGTTTTTAAAATTGTTTTTTCTCCAATTCAAGCTAGAAACAGCCCTTCTCAGTTGTCACCGCCACCCGGCACCATCAGGTAAGACGTGCCCGAGCTTCTGCCATCTGTGGCACGCCGCCAGCGCTGAGAGCTGGTGTGAGCGAGTGTCTATGGCACCCGCGTGTACGCCTGCCACACTTCTCAGCACACACTACTTACAGGTCAGAGCAAAGCAACTTTTCTCCCTTTTCTTTTTTCCTTCCACGAGAAGAGATGACAGTGTGCACATGATGTGTTGAGAGCCTTAACTCTGTATTTTTAACTCCCCTATCTGCATGACTCACTTTCTTCTACTTTAAGTGCCTTTCATATGACAAGTGTCTGCTACCCTACTTTCCAAATTAACTTTCCCTTGGGCTTTACCTGGCTCCCACACAAAGTCAGCGAGAAAGGGCAGCATGGGGGCAGCTGAGGAAGCCTGGACTGGAAACTGGAAGGTCACGTTCAGGTCCCAGAAGCCAAGGAAGAGCTGTGGGACCTTGGACTGGTTATTTAATCTCTCTGGGACCTGGTTTCCTCATCTGTAAATTAGTTTGGGACTGTACAGTCCCTAAATTCTCTTACAGCTCAAATGCCAGAATTCTGAGGCTGGTGTTCTCAATTACAGTGAAAAATAGAATAAAAGATCATCTCTGTAGGAGACTGTAGGGATGGAGACATACAGGACTCTCCACATAGACACGGCTCCTGTGAGCACGATGTTCTGCTCCAACACTTTTTTAGAAACCAGCACATTCCCAATGGCACTATTAGTCACCGAGCAGTGAGAAAAGATTCAGAATGTTGACTTAATTCACAGGTTTGCTTTGTCCCGACGTCCTGCTTTGGTCATGCCGGTTATTTGGTTACAAAACAAGAATCAATGAAATGATAGGGGTGGGGGTTTTCCCCCCTCCTTAAAACCAGTGGTTTGGGTATCAGATTAGATTTCAACAAACTATGAAGCAGAAATTTTATAACCAGGTCAAGATTTCCATGAAAAATATGATTGACTTGAACCTACCTTCTTACTGTATGCCTATTACTCTCTTTATTTCTGGTTATGTTCATTTTTCAGGATTCCAATCAATTCTAAACTTTCATTGTAATAAACATACTACTTCTTTTATCAACTATGTGTCATATCTATGATAGCTATGGCAATAGACATATAGTACATATCTATTATATACTAGCTCCTCTGCAAAACCTAGGGATAAAAGGTAGATGAGACAGTGCCCTGCCCTTGAAGGAGTTACAGTTTAAAATGTAAGGAAATAATATTTCAGGAGACAGCAGAACATGACCTGCTACCTTCATGTTGCCAAGCAATCTATGAAACTGTTATGTTTCAATCACACCAAAATAGTTGTTATGAACAACATTTACCAAGTAGTCATGAGAGGGCATCAGCCTAGGAAATCAGAACAAAGAAGGAGAATCTGGGATATAAGAAGTGGGTAGCCAGAGGAGAGCAGAGAAGGTGGCCCCAGAGCCTAGTCTCAGCCACCAGGGCAAAAATCAAGAGCTGTTTTTCCCAATGTTGCCGGCTACCTTCCCAAGAAATGTCAATCTTGGGTATCAGTTTTATAAAACATAGCAATTCTATTTTCATGCAGTGTGGTTTTTAATGAGACCTATTTCTGCCAATCCAATTCAATAAACCACAGAGGAGCTTGTCACATGTATGCATTGCACTGTTGAACAAGGATCAAATTAGACATCCTACAGATGTGGTCAAATTTGCAATTAGTTCTTAGATACTTCTTTCAGTCAGACTGGATAAGACATTTTTAGCAGTGAGAAGTGAATGAAATGATGGAGAAAATGCAACTGCTGTTCCAAACTCCACCAAGGAAAAATACCTAGGCTTCTCTGATGCTCTGGCAGGCATGCAGGACCAATAGCGAGGGACAGGATGGATTACAGGGTGGGGGTCAGGGGCCAAAAACTGCCAGGAAGCCAGCTTAGGTCTCAAGAGATACAGACCCTGGTAACCTGGTCTTTAGGTTTTTGTTTTGTTTTTGTTTTGTTTGCCAACAGATACTCTAGCAGGCAGAAAATTTTTAGAGTTCCTGGTCACCACACTTCAATGCCTTCAACAAACACACCATGAGAAAGCAATGGCTTTGGGAGGGTATTGTCATTAGTGTGGGTGGTTTTAGGATTTGTGGAAGCCACACTTTTTCTGCCAGTTTCCACTGTTATGAAGATAAAAGACATTAGCCATGAACTGATAGATATTTTCACATGGAAAGCTACAGATTTCATCACATCTAAGGGTAAACTTCCATGCACAATAGTTTCAGTCTCATGTTAGTGGTAACGTATGTTCAGAGAGTAAGAAACGAGTGATTATATCAAATTATAAAGGATGGTCTTAATAAAACTGGACCTGCTTAAGGCATATTGTGTTGTTTAAAAACAGCTAAGGTTTTCTGATGAAAAGCATCACTTGACTCTACTATTTACTTTAAAGAGTACCTAAAATATCATGACATAAAATTTTTTGCTTGAACCAACAGAAAACCAAGAAAGTGTTTGTACTCTGGATCCATTTAGTACAGGAAGAACAGTATCTGTAAGTTTGGTTGTCTCAAATTGTCCACATACTCCCATGGCTGGCATTTTATTTGGAGCTCATAAACCTAGAGTTCCCATTTTTTAAAGAATCAGAGAAATGCCATATCTTTAATGTGAAAGAGTCCACAAACACATATTCCAATGGGTTTGAGAAATTACCCTCTCCTAACTCTGATTTTCTTCCAAGACTTCTACCAAAACAGAGTTACTGTGAGGATGACTCTATCAGACTGTGGAAAGGATCTTTGGGAAAGGAATATAAAGAACAATTTAGAATAAAATATTATTTCTGCTTGAGCCAAGCAAAGAAATACATGAAGAATTTAAAGCCCTGTTAAAGGCAGAAGACATCAATCAAAAGTCTGAGGGAGCCTACTAACTTAACTAACCCCTGGTGTGTTAGAGGTAATTGTCTGTGGGGTCAGGACGGGGGGGTGGGAAGAAGAGAAAAAGAGAGAGAGAGAGAGAGAGAGAGAGAGATGACTAAATCACAGCTTTCTGGGATGAAGACTCTGCACATCTACTGTTTGTCTTTTGGGGACAGAGGTGACACTGAAGCAGCATGCCATTTTGGGGTGACAAAAACCAGCAACAAGAGATTCTGTAAGTCTAAAGTAATATCTTTTCTGAGCCCTCATTTCCAAATATTTCTCATGAAGCCAGATAAAGTTTAAAGGTTTGGAAGCATGTGGTGCATAAATGGAAGCTCCCAGCTTTGCAATTTCTTAATTCAAAGGATAAATTTTCTTTTTTTCCAATATAGAAATTTGATGTCATTACTAATATAGTTCTATGAGATTTGTTGATTTATATATGATGCATTTGTATAAATCATGCGGGGATAAAAGTTCGCTCAAGTTTCAAACCTTCTTAAAGAGTTGAGTAGTTATAGGAATACCATAAACACTCAGTCTGATACTGGATCTAAGCCCAAGACTCTCTATGCCTTTTGCCTCCCCAAAACTCACATAGAGAACATAGGCTGACCAGGTTTCTAGAAGACACCATTTAACATAAGGAAATACAACCAAGGAATAGGTTTGAGGGAGAGGGTCTTACCTTTGGGGAATCAGCTTCTAGAGTGATTAGGAAGGGGAGCTTATGACAAAAATGTAATATAAAAATTAAGTAGAAAAAGTTAATTTAAGGTCATGAAAATAAAGGAAGTTATTAATTAAACACTGTCTCAAATCCCTCAATCACTCTTATGCTATTAACATAACATAGAGATTTTTCTTCAGATCAGCAGCTACGAAGCCTGGGTGGTTTGAACCCTTATTTACTAATTCTGGAAAATTCTATGGAAATCATGTGATGACTCTTGATATTTAAGGACACACTCCTCCCCCAGCATGCATTTAAAACTTAGCATCTACAACTATGGGACTTGTTTGTATACAGAGAAATAAGAATCCATAGAACTTTCTGGAGCTGAAAGTTTCAGAATAAGGAATTTAGGCAAGATTTTCAGGGGGTTGGAATAGGGGCCTGGAAATACGCTAAATAAGAAATAACCATTGCACATGCACATAGGGATTCAGAAAGGACAAGCGGGGAGTGCAAAATGAGCTCAGACATCTAAGAGGGTCCTGGAAAGTGGGTGATGAAGGAATGTAATGGAATCTTACTGCAAAAGAGTAGACCAAATGAATGTCCAAAAATGCCATGCATCGGGACTCATTTATAGCATTGTTTTCCCCACTGTCATAGTTTTGGAGTGAGCTTTTAATTTGAAAGGGAGATGTTGAAAAGCAAACTAACAAATGTACCTATTACAGTTTTCACTTACTTTTAAAAAAGAACTTTCTGAAATATATTAGACCTAAATTCAATGGAAACCAATACTATTCTTTTGCTAATGGATTCATGTCATAAAATGGTTGGGATCAATACAAATTCACATTACTTTGGAATCCAAACCTTTTAGAAGGAAAGCTTGACTCCTTATCTTTCGAGTTATCAGCTGTCATCAGAAGGTTCCTCCACAAGGCAGTCTTTGACATTTCATCAGAAATATTGATCACAGATGGATCATCTCTAGAAAGTTTACCCAAAGTGAAATTGAAAAAATTAAATAAGTAACTGCAGTTGTCTAGAGACAGAAACTATATATAGGACAGTCTTGTGCCTAAGTACAGTCTTTTTTGATAGTTAAAAAAATAAGGAATATTCTCACAATTACTTTTAAAAATCTATGAAAAATCAAAATCAAAATTAAAGATTCTAGTTGTATAGAAACTGGTTTTGGCTACTGTTTCCTAATTCACTTAAAATTACAGAGATGAGGTTCTGTGTGTTCATGGCTTAGGCTCTTGCCACTACATTCATAGCTCTCAGACTCAACAGTGGCTCTCACTCACTCAGAAAGAGCCTGGTAGATGGACCAGAGGCTCTGACCCCGTCCTCACCGTCCAAATCCGTCTCCTGCCATCACAACCCTGCTCCTTTCTCTCCAGCCACAATGCAAAGGTCTCCTGACTATTCTGGAATACTACAGGCTAGCTACTGCCTCAGGGCCTTGTACTTGTTCTTCCTTCTACCCATGACGATTCTTTACATGGTACAACTCTTTCACTCCTTTGTTTAAATGTCACTTACTCAGAGACGTCTTTGCTGACTACTCTATTTAAAATTTCTATTTCCATCCCCTCAGAATACACTTATCCTTTTTTGCTTTTTGTTTTCACTACCTAAAGTACTGTACTCTATTACTTGTTCATTTGTTCATTTTCTGCCTCCCCTACCTCGATCTATTCCACTTGAACATAAGTCTTATGAGGACAATGTTTCTTGACCATTCGTCTGCGACTGTTCGCCCAAGACTCAAACAGGGCCTGACACTTGGTACCCACTCAACAAGTATTTGTTGAATAAATAAAGGCAGTCTGTGTATTGGGCAGAAGTCTTTCCAAACGACTAGGGAGCCTACAATATCAGGACGTGTACAATGTCGGGTGCTTTTCTTGCATTTTAAAATGACACCAATTATAGGTGACATTCAGAACGCTCTAAAATATTCCCAGGACTAGAAACACAACCAAATAGCAGCAGAGATAAATCACAGGCCAAGTCGAAGAAAGTTTCTAGTGAGAAAACAGCACTCTTCTTACTACACGTGGAAAGATAGCCTGCTGTGAAGGGGAAAAAAATAAAAAAGAAAAAAAGAAAAAACCATGTTCTAGAGAAATCCTAGGCTGACCTCACA
Source organism: Mellivora capensis (assembly GCA_004024625.1). Taxonomy (NCBI): domain Eukaryota; kingdom Metazoa; phylum Chordata; class Mammalia; order Carnivora; family Mustelidae; genus Mellivora; species Mellivora capensis. The sequence goes on along the minus strand of PISX010000699.1, from coordinate 32,910 downwards.
TGACCCTCATGGGTGGTTGTTCACAGAGGGCAACAAGTAAGACTTTAAAGAGGGACACCAAAGGTCTGGAGCAAATCCTTGCATCTCACAGGCTCCCTCCCTTCCCAGTCTAGAAATACATTCTTTAGTTCCTCAAATCCAGCAGCCCTTAGTGACTCAAAGCATGAGATCAACCAGTTTCCAAAAGAATGCTGTATGAATACATGTTTTTCATGATATTATATGACAATGAGTCTTGTAAGCAAAAGAGTTTAGAAAGTTATAGACTCTGAAGAACAATCTGAGGGTTTTGAAGGGGCGGGGGGTGGGAGGTTGTGTGAGCCTGGTGGTGGGTATTATGGAGGGCACGTATTGCATGGAACATTGGGTGTGGTACATAAACAATGAATTCTGGCACACTGAAAAGAAATTTTTTTAAAAAATTTTTCTAAAAAGAAAGAAAGTGCTGGATTAAATAAAATTAAACTTTAAAAAAATGCAGTACCCCTTAGATTCTTTAATATGGCAGCATGCATTGTGAGTCTCCACATTGGAATGCAGTATGGAAATACAACTAACCAAAACATCTTTCCAAGAGGGGTACCACATGAGACTAAGTTTACACAACATACATGTGGGAATATATTGATTCAACAAAACAATCAACAGGATTTTAAAACTTGAGTATTGTTTGAAAAAAGATAAAATGACTTTCCATGATTATATGGTAGATGACTATATTTTAAAAACCTAGGGAATGGGGTTTTACAGCACATCCTGAAGATCTAGAAGATTCTAATTTTTTGGTCAATAGTATGATAAATTCCATCCTCAGAGAAAAATTTTCTCTCCTTTTTTACTGGCATGGCCTTGAATTATCCTTAAGCACTTTGGGACTATATATTAGTCTCAGATGCATACAGACAAGTTTTGGCCAAATGCTTTCATAGGTCTTTATTATAATGCATAGGAGTTTGGATTCTTTTGCATGTTGTTGTGTCTAAAGAAGAATAACATATTTTGTAGAGTTACATAAATATTTCCTAAAATATTGGTATAACTGAATCCTCTAACTCAAGAAATAGGTCATCTCTTTGGCAATGCCATATTTTAGGGATAACCTTCCAGAGTTCAAACATTTATCTGGGATCAATTTAGTGAATACATAGCTCATGTATTCTGGCATCGAATCTCAACCCATCTTCAACTGTTACTTTTTGAGGTTAAGAAAGAGAGCAATACAATGTTCTTGTATACATTATAAAATATGAGAAGAAAAGACTACAAACAAGGTTTCCTGCTGCCCCTCCCCCTCCATTTTAAGCTACTGGGCTATACTCACACAGTTATTAGTGTCAGAACTTAGTACTAACACAGGGTAATCTAACTCCTAGTTTCAGTTCTTTCTACTCTAACACAGCTTCAACAAATCTTTGCAGGAATCCACACAGTAGAAAATTCTTAAGCATATAAGAACACATTCCATGACTCAAAGCTTTTATATGTATATCTTACCTATAGTGCCCTTCCAATGGGAGCTGCACCGTGCCCTCCTCTTCCATAGCTAGCATACTTTGTTCTTCCTGGAAAGACAAATGTAAAATATATAAAGTGAACCTGATGAGTCTCCATTTTACATTAAAGAAGAAACACAGATTAATGTTTCACTATCTCATTAACCTCAGGACCTTCCACTTTGTTTGCATTTATTAATACTAGCACAGGTCCTTTCAATAAAGCACCAGCTACCAAGAACATAAGTAATTAATGAGAGTCTCATACCACAAAGTAATTCAAATGTTAACAACAATCTCCTTCATGTCACTCAATGTAAAACGTGGTTAATTTCCAAGCAGATTTTTTAAAAATAATCCAAATTTTAAAAGGAAAAACATATGGACAGTGTAATTGTTTTCATTGTTATAAGGTTTAAATTACAATCCCAGAATGCTCTGTCAGAAGGGAATGAGGGATATATTTAGCACCGTGGTTCTCAAGCTTTATTTTACATCAGAATCACCTAGAGGGCTTTGAAAAAAATACAGATTGTGAGGCCCCACCTCCAGAGTCTGGAGTACATTCAGTAGGTCTGGAGTAGGGCCCAAGAATTTATGTTTCTAGTAAGTTTTCAGGTGATGCTGATTATGCTGGTCTAAAGACTACACTTTGAGAACAACTGCTCTAGAGACTTTTTCTGAGACATCACCTTTCTGTATGGACAAAAACACAGGTGTGCTTTCCACCAGACACATCTTGGGCTTTTGTTTTATGCCTCAGATTTCTCCTTACAACCACAATATCCTACCCTTCCCCAAAAGGTAGAAATACTTCATATATTCATTTCTTCATATAGAACACTTTAAAACCATATCTTTAAGATACAGATAATCTTTTCCTATCATATTGAAATGTCCTGGTTTAGTTTTCAATAGTGTTATCAACTTTTTTCCATGTGCCAAAAAAATTTTCGTTATCTATAGATTATAGCTCCTATATAATGCATTTATTTTCAAATGGGTCAATTAGCAAGACTCAAGTTTAGAGAACGATTTGGGGCCATTTAAAAATGTTAGAATCATTTTTTCTAACTCCAGAAATGGAATTTTATTTATTTAATGTATTCTTTTAGTGTTAACTGACACACAAGGTATACACATAGTGATTCAACATCTCTATATGCTTTGCTATGCCCACAAGTGTAGCTACCACCTGTCACCATACAACACTATGACAATACCATGGACTATGTTCCCTCTGTGGTGCCTTTTATTCTGTGATTTATTCATTCTATAACTAAGAGCCTGTATCTTCCACTCCCTGTCACAGATTTTGCCCATCCCCCCAACACCACTTCCCTCTGGCAACCATCAGTTTGTTCTCTGTATTTATAGTTCTGATTCTGCTTTTTGTTTGTTTATTCATTTGTATTGCTTTTTAGATTCCATGTATGAGTAAAATCATCAGAATCAATCGGAATTTCTGGCATCTGTCTGTCTTCGTCTGACATTTCACTTAGCATACTACCCTCCAGGTGCATCTGTATTGTCACTGATGGCAAGATCCTATTCCTTGTGTAATATCAAAAATGGAACTTGAAGTTAGAGATGAAGAGCTAGAGAAAATAGGATGACCCTGGAGGCTCATCCATCTTTTAGGAGCTTAGCCGTAGCCTGGCTGATCTAAATCAGCTTCCGGAAAGACATGACCTTTGGCTGATGTCATTTCTGACAGGAAAGGCCATTCCTACCACCATCCAGACCATGGCCTTAACTTGCATGCCACCTCTGAAGAGTCCTTGCCATATTTCTTGTTACTTAGAGAAACAGTGTTTTCTAGAGCCTGTTAGCTAACCTATGAATATAAAATGTAATGTGGGGGCAGGTCTCATTTTCAATCTTGGAGTGCTCTCTGTCCACATCCAACCTACTGACCAAGGCAGGCTTCCCTCTGCCGGGACTTTAACCACGCTGCCTACAGTTATGTATGGCCAGCCTGTGCTGTGTAATAATGAAAAGTTCAGGGAACTGCATGACTCCGCCACTCTTCTCTTGTAAGTTCCTGCCCTGGTCAAATACAAACCCTTTGTTAGATTTATATGCTGTGGTATGAGCGGCACCTGTTACCACTTTATATTATAGGAACTAGTCCTATTCTTTTTCTCTGTTGTTCTTCAAGAATATTTCTCCTTTTATGAAATAAAATAAAAGTATCAAAAAACATACATGTAATTATAGATATCAGATGATATACTTTATTAACATGTATTTCATGTATATTAAGACTATTTCTCTTGTCATTGGCAGTACTATTAAAACTAATTCAAAATGAGTAGACAGTATCATTGGTTTGAAATTACAAATTTTAGCATTTGAGCAGAGCTCATCTGCAGCCTGGAATAAGGCATGCCTTGCAAATGGGTTAGTCACTATATATGGAACATAATACATATGTCATATTGACTTATAAGCACAACATTGAGGCCATGGACTGAGCATATGTATTCTTTCAGGTAAAAAAGTTTACTTTTTCTACAGAAAACATTACCTTAATACACATGGAGGGACATAAAGAGAAAACATTCAGTGATCCCAAATGCTTTTTGGGTAAAACCAAGATACAAGCGAAAGGCAATGCTTTTCTTGGTAGTCCACTGGAAGGTAAGATTGGTATATAGTATATTTCTGACCAACTTGGAATAAAATGTCAAGAAGGCATGTCAAAAGGTTTAATAAAGAGTAAAATTTTAAAAAAAAAAGAGTGTGTGTGTGAGAGAGAGAGAGAGAGAGAGAGGAACACTGCCATCAGTGCTTAGGTGACCAGGCAGCAGAAAACGAAGGCTCAAGATTCAGTGTAACAGCAAAAAATTGGACCAAAGCTTTGGGAACAATTTTGTTTTTTCCTCAGATGATTTTCCACTTTTCTCTCAAATTGCTTTCAATAATTATTTTGCACTCTGTGGCTTGTTAGCATGTGTGGGCTTTATACTAGTCATAATTCTATCCAAACAAAAACTCATCACCTCTAAAGATAGCATTTCCAAGCCATGCTTATCTGAAGAGAAGGGTGGCAGAGCAGCCGCTGCCTTCAGTGCCAGAAGGAAGCTGGGTGGGCCCCAGAGCTCAGGGATGGAGGGCCGGCTGCATCCCAGGCAGCACTGTGAGGAAGCCAAAAATCTGAGACTTTCTGGGGAGGAACAGTCAAATCAGGCATTGGCCGTCACGACAATGACAACCTAGTTTATCTCAATCATACAGGAAAAAGAGTGAGAGCACAAAGCTAACTGGGTATCCATCAGTTTATAAGTCAGAAGGACCTGAAAATGAGTTCCATGTAGCACTTCATTTACACGGGGTCCATCGAAAATACACCGAGTTCTACAGCGTGGTCAAGATGTTAAAGGATGATGATCCAAGTTTACCCAAGAACATTTGAAGGGTTTCACCAATTTGACTAGAAGACTACTCATGCTGTGATTTGAATGCCATCTTTTAATTAAGACAGTCAAAGCATTTTTCAGATACTACATAAGTGAAGGATAGTTAATGTTATATCCAGTAAAAGGCAGGAAAACTGAGGCTTAAAAAAAAGAAATCAAATCAATGGCACTCAAAACACTCAGCATGCATTATGGGCTAGGCGCACAGTGAATCATCCAGGAGCTACTCACGAATCCATTTATCAAATATGTATTGAGCATAATCTACATGACAGTAGTCCGCCAGGTACTGGTGACATAGCAATGAAAAGACATACACTGTTCTCTCAGAGGACAGACAAGAAGGATCACTGCACAAAATACAGGAAGAGAGGAAGTAGTATCTGAGCCAGTCTTATCTGATCAGTTTGGTGGAAGACAGGAAGAAACTCTAGAAACAATGTAGGTTAAGAATAAAAAGTAGAAACAAATATGACAATAACAACTAGCCCAGCTAGAGACAAAGGCCTGTGTTCAGTGAAAAATAAAATTGGAGTTACATTGTGGTGTGTTTTGGGGCGCATGGTTGGCTCAACCAGCTAAGTGTCTGTCTTTCAGCTCAGGTCATGATCCCAGGGTCCTGGGATGAGCCTTGTGTCCTTACATTGTGTTGGACTCCCTGCTCAGTGGGGAGTCTGCTTCTCCCCTCCCGCTGCCCCTCCCCCCACTCCTCTCTCTTACACGTTCATGCTCTCAAGTAAATAAACGCGGTATTTTTTAAAAAATTGTGGTGTGTTTTGATTAGTAGGAAGTATGGATCTGAATTATATTTTGTGATACCATAAAAGATCATTCATCTATCATGACAAATGCTCTACCTTTAGTGAAATAGGTAGCATCTGTTACTATACCCACTTCTCAGGTAAAATCTGCATCTATGTAAGAACCCTCAAATAGCTCAAAGTCTGAATAACAGCAGAGAGCCAATGTTCACAAAGATGGTTAGAGTATTACAGAAAATATTCAGCAATTTTAGAATTCATGAATCTTAAAAAATGAAAGGGACTTCAGCAATCAAGTTTGACCCCTTTATTTTATCCAAGAGGAAAACAAAGTCTGTAGAACTCAGACCACTTTCTTCTTTGATTATTGATATAAAAGATAATGCCATAAATGTTAAACACCGCCCCCCTACACACAGTACTCTGGAAGCCATAAAATGAGATGTGTCTAAGAGGGATGTATTAAAATTTCCAGTAGATAGAAGAACCAGTACATACAACTAATCACTTTAACAATGAAAGCTAAACAAGGAAAAATGGAGAGAAGGAGGAGTCCACATAGAATTCAAATAAATAACTGGATGTGGCATGTTTTTATCAGAACATTTGATTCGACATCTCCAAGTGACTTATCAAAATTATTATAAGACACAGAACTTTTGATAGAGTAGCTTGGATTTAGAAGATTATATCTGGAGATACAGATATTGTGGTTTAGGAAAGGTCTTATTTCAAATTTTAGCATGTGTCAGAAGGACTTGGAGGTCTCATTAACACCGATTTCTGGGTCTATCCACAGAGTTTTGATTCAATAGGTCTGGAATGTGGTATAAGAATTTGCATTTCTAACAAGTTGCCAGGTGTTGGCTGATGCAGCAAAGGTCCTAGAACTACACTTTGAAAATCACCGCTTGATGAAGATTATGTTCGCCTTACTCTAAGATTCAGTTAGAAATAACATTTTCCTGTGTAGTAATTAGACCAAGCTTTCCCAATCCACAACCAATTCTCATCTTTCTTAGCAATAAGACCTGCTCTGTAATTTAATTGCATTAATTGCACTTATTCTTAGTTTACTTTTGCATCTTCTTGCCTTGCTTGTGATCCTTCTTCATACAGATCATAAGTCTCTCTTGCTTCTTTTTGTTTTTTCCCATAGCATATATGTTAGAGTGAACCTCCGTAAACCAAGAAGTGTCAATATCATGATCGCTGTCCAGAGCTCAATTTCCAGGATTTATCTAACATTAACTGCCTTCTACCCCCACCCATCCAGGAGCAAACATTCTGCTGGGGCTTTCTGCTTTTAACAGCAGCCCTTTTGTCAAATGTGTACAATGTCCTAGAGAATATTTAAGTAGGAAGGAAAGCATGTTGGTACTCTGAGCACATTTGGACATCCAGAATTTGATTCTGCAGTCTTCCCTTTACACAGAGCAATGTGCAAAATGTCAGGGTTCCAATATTCATTTCTATCCTGATTATAATCCTTTCTTTCTAAAAACTGAAGCATATGCATATGCATATGCATGAAGTACATGAAAATTTGGAACAGAAGCTCTGCGACCTTGGACTGGCCTGTGTAGCTATTTATTCTGCTTAACTCATTATTGAATTTTAAGGTCAAACTAATGTTTTCTCAATGCCATAAGACCAGAAGTGGGCTACTGATAAGAAAACCCTGGAGGATAAAGGTACAAGCTTGTAACTATCATCAAAAGGACAAGAGGTGAGCCTACTTTAAATTCGAGTCTCAGGGAGCTGAACATTTTCTGCTATTTACCATCTTTCCAGATCACAATCAAAGTTACTCAATTAATCTGAACAATTGCAGAAATGCAGCATTTCTGGAGAACTTGTCCATTTACCACCTGAATGCACAATTTCATAGAAGACTGTGCCTTCATATAAGATGCTACAGTCACAAGATCACATCCATCAGTGGAGTCCAGAGCCTCAAGATAATGAAATACTGAGATCTGGATGACCAAATAGAAAACCAACAAGGATTTAAGTTCTAGTGCAATCTTTCTTAAATCATCCCATTCACTATATTGATCATGCGCTTTTAGTAACTAATTCCAAGTTAGAAAGTGAACATCTTTAAACTTTTTCTTTCTCCAGTTGTTGGATGGAGAATTATCTTTCTTTGCACTGGTCAGAACTATATTTAAATGTTCAATAATGAATTGAGTCCACATTCTATCATTGATTCTCTTGTTTCTTTCCATGTGCTGGGATTCACACGCAAGCATCATCACATTAATCTATCACAGATTTTAAATCTGCCTGATTGAGGTATTGCAAGGGATTTCCCCCTACTTTTTCTTAGACACAACTCTGAAGGACACAATGGTAAATTTGCCTCAATAAATTTTTAATCTATGCTTGCGTCCTTTTGGAAAACATGAATTCTAGGACATTTAGTAGTATTTGATTACTTCTAAAATATATATCTTCATAATCAAAAAACAGTAAACACCTATTGGAGTACAGTGGATCTATGACATAAAAAAGTTAGAAGCTTATTGAATAGGGTCTCTCTGCCTATCTGAGATTGATAAATTTCAAAATGGAACATCTGGGACACACACACATGTACCATACATATGCAGCTTAAGGAGTGGTTCTGGGCAATGGAAATGAGAGATGTGAATAAATTTATGATTACTATCAAATTTGTTCTCCCATATTTCATAAAGGGAGGATCTAAAATTTTCCTTAAAAGGGAAGAGTATTAAACATAGTATGTTATATATACACACCATTTTTCATTTTACGAAGTTCTAGAAGGGAAAGAATGTTCCATGGTATGGATATGACCTAAGGAGAATGCTGTGAAAGGGACGATTATACAGCTGGGGCTCTTGCTAACTTATTCTAGGGAAGTAGTAGAGACATTTAAACAGGGAATTAAAGCATGAAAATAAAGCAAGATTACATTTATAAGTTACTGCCTTAGTATACTTAACAGTATCCTCATTATCAGAAAGACTGAAGGGACATGGTCAATGAGTTTTATATTCAAAATTGTCTTCTTTGGAATTTCAACTCTCTTGAGGATTATCTTAACCTGCATAATTTTAATTACATCAAGTATGGATAATTTAAACCTGCAGGAATTTTTATTCCACCATCCATCTTATTTACATTTAATTTATGACAAATTCTGTTATATTCTTGAATAGTATCAGAGGAGGAGATAAAACATTTACTAAAGCCCTAAAAAGAAATACCCTAGTTAAGGTATTTTTTAAAATATTATTTAAAAAAAATTTTAAAATATTTATTTGAAATATTTTTATGTAAATTTAAGTATATTTATATTTAAAATTATTTTTAAAAATTTATTTAAAATATTTATTTTAAAAAATATCTCATACTTAAGTATGTCAAACAGAAAAATAAAGAAATAATGATAATTTTATGATATCATATTTTTAATGTAATAATATTACTAAAAATATGTTTCTAAGTATTTCTTCATCATTTTGGAAAATTGAAATAATTGTGCAAAATTAAGATACAGCATTATGATCAATACATTATCATGATGTATACATGTATATATAAAATACATTATCATGATCTTCTCTAATGTGGGAATCCTTTGTCAGTGATGGGTCACCACGGAAAAGTAAAAGAATGCCAGCCAGTCACATATTAGATAGCTATATTTGTAAAAACATCTGAGGAGAAATTTCATTAGACTTTGTGGCCTAACCTGACTTCACCTAATGACTGAGTAAAAGCTAGAACCACTGAAGTGTTTGCAAACAAATTCCCCAAAGGAGAGAGGAATATATCCACAGTTGGAGAAACTGTGCTATAGACAGGAAACAGCATATGTTTCCTTGTAGGTGAAGGAAAAGTAGAAAGAATTCTCACCAAATATCTTCTTTCATCTTCATTTCTATTTACATGGAAATGTTGTTCTTGTATTTTACAACCTACAGACTCAATTGTTTCAGTAAACAGTCTACAGGTCTTTTTTTTTTTTTTTTCAGATAGACTCTTCATAGTTTTTATAGAAACTTCTAAGCACTTCTTAAAAATATTATGGTTACTAGCCTTCAAAGGAAACCTAGACTTACACATGAACTTTAAATATGCCATAAAAGTTAAAACAAATCATCTTAATGCATGAAACAGAATAAGATAGATCAGGAATTCATGGAAGTAATTAAATCTCCAAATTTTCTCAAACTACATTTACTCAATCTTAAAGCACTTTGAAAGCAGATCAGATCATAACCATTTCATCTATTTCAAAAATGACTAATTTTATCTTTTTTTAAGATTTTATTTATTTATTTGACACACAGAAAGAGAAATCACAAGTAGACAGAGAGGCAGGCAGCGGGGGCTGGCGGGGGGGAAGCAGGCTCTCTGCTGAGCAGAGAGCCAGATGCAGGACTCGATCCCAGGACCTTGAGATCATGACCTGAGCCGAAGGCAGAGGCTTAACCCACTGAGCCACCCAGGAGCCCTAATTTAATCTTTTGATTAGAATTAGAATCTTGCCATTAAAACTTTGTTCCCTAAAAAATACCAACAAGAATACTGTCTCTTTCCTTCCTTCTCACATATTCAATCAAAAAGCAACCATTGCGGGACCATAACTTGGAAATAGGTAAGCATCAATAAGGTTCTGCTATCCACAAGGGAGGGAATAGAAAAGTAAACCTTACAATTTGGATAATGAAGTACAAAGTGTGCATATTTCACAAGGGTTTGGTTTTCTCATATAAGACCAGTGTTCTCTCTGTGTTCAAGTTTCAACTTTATGATTTTAAGCATTAATCTTTCAAACATTAATAGTCCACCTGTGGTTGTTAGTAACCACTAACTATCTAAAGATAAACACAGTGATGTGGTTTTGCAAGGAGCGGTTACTATGCGAGTGTTGCATTTGCTTCTCTTTGTAAGATACTGATTTTGCTCTGACTTACTTCTTTTTCAGCATCTTCTAGTTTCTTTTTCTTACTCTCAGGCATTAAATCATCCAACCAGCTGAGCTCCCGTTTCGTAAACAAAAAGTCCATCAGTTTTCTTACAAATACCAGAGCTAACACCTAAAGCAAATAATAAAATAATTTATAATAGGGAAAAAATAAAAATGGGAGAGGTGAGAGGTAGCTTTGTTGCTTTTTTTTTTTTTTGGTGGAAACAAGTCAATTTCAATTAAGACTGAGATTAAAGTGACACTTGAAGACATGTGTGTATAATCAACATTGTATTTTTGCATCCTTCATTTCCTTTTCTTACCACATCCCCACAATAATAGCTCTCATTTTATCAAGTAAAGGAGTCATTTAAAGAAACTGTCTCAGAAAAAAAGAAAAACCTACAATATATATTTGACTGTTTCTTCAATAGATGCAGTTAATAGTTTGCATTATTTTAGATGAACATTAAACTATTCATATCTATGCTGATAGTATTTTAATTTATAGCCATTCAAATTTGCTATACTTTTGGAAGTATTTGAAATTTATCTGAAATATTTAATAAAATTTAATTTTAGAAAATCCCCCTATTTTTTCAGATTTGCTAGTATATCTTTAATGTTACATTTTGAAAGTTTACATTTTTCTACCCAACTTCAGTTATTTCAAACCACTATGAACATTTAGAATGATAGAGACAAAACTAATATGAATCACTGAAATTCATGTATAATCTCAAATCCTATCTTAGTCACTAGCTTTAGCAGCTAAAGTTTACATCATGGTTTCCCATAATTGTTCAAAATGACTCTACTGTTCCAATTTCAGTCATATGTGTTTCCAAAGAGAACAGAAAGTCAGGAGGAGAAAAAAAGTTGACTTAGAAGTTTCATACCATCATGGGAAAGACAATAGCAGCTCTTGAAACTTTTATTATCCACAAAAGGCCAAGGCAGCTCATCTGAATCACTGTGAAGAGATGGACTTTTCGAAGTGGTACATGCCTTAGATATATGAAATCTGGCTGGTGTTTTGCAGGCATCCAGAAGAGCTTTATTCTATCAAAGAACTAAAAGATAAACAGACTAAATTGCTTTTTACAGGCAATAAAAATAAGACAAGTAGATGTTTAATATGGTCCAAAATATCCTACATCAAGACCACACTTAAGCTGACATCTGGGCATCAGGACAATAGGATTGTTATGCATACACTCTGAAATGCACAACTTCAGTTTCATACTTTCCCATATTTATTGAATATGGAGACAGGCTATAACTTAGAAGAGTTTAAAAATATTAAAGCCAGTGCTAAACATTGCTACCTGGGAGACTGTAACCTTGAAAGATAAAATGTAATCATCATCCTCTTTTTCATTATCACATCACAAAGCTCTACCTTTTATTTGCCCACTAAGCACTATGGTCCAATCTCTGTCTTCTTCTTGCCTGAAAGAGCTCATCCATTCCCATGGCTTTAACTTTTACATGCTTGTTAGAGACTCCCAGACTTGGGTCTCTACTTCAGCATGCGCGCTCTCTCTCTCTCTCTCTCTCTTGCCAGAGCTCTCCACCCACATCCTGCTATTAAGTGGGATGTGTTGACTCTGCTGTTTTGGCCTCACCACATTGACCCCCAACGGGGTTTCGAGGCTGTCTCTACAAACAACCTTAGCCACAAAGATTTAACCTAGATGAATTACTGTTAATCAAGTATTTTCACAAACTTTGTTAATTGATTTCTAGTTCAGTTTCTTCTAGTGCACTGTTGAGCCATTTACAATTTTTCAATTGCATTTTATTAAAATTATTTTCATCTGGAACAGTTACTTTTGTTTTAAATTTCACCATGAAGACAGTAAAATTATTTTTGGACTATAAAGATATTATTGTTACACTTTCGATTTTGAGTTTTGTCTACCAAAGCATATTTTCTCGATTCAAACTTTATAGATTAAATTCTCACAAGAACCTTAAACCTTCAGTCACATTTTATTCACTAACAAATTGTGCTACATGTTAGTTTTATTTTACGTGGACCATTTTGTTTAATTTTTCTCAGGCTGACTTTTACAGTTTCCAATGTTTCCAACAAGACGTGATTATTTATAAATGATAGTTTCAAGCACTGTCAGTTCTATTTCATGCCATTCCTACAGTAATATCTATTATGCATCTTCAAAAGAATGATATTTGATTTTATTTCTTGTCTAAATTATGAAAAAAAACCTGTAAGCAATTCTCATCAAATATTCCAGAATTACTCTAATAAACCAAGGGACAAATATCCATGGAGTTAAATGTTAGGGTTGAACAACTCTTTTTTTTTTTAAAGCAAAACATATATATATTTAAATATATATGCAAAAAGGATGCTAATATATAATTAATAATGAAATGAAACAGAAATATAAAATATATACAAATATTTAAAATTTAAGTATTTAAATGTTAAAATAAACAACAAAAAGGATGTAACATAATATGTAATATATTGTTAATATACTTAACAATATAATAGGAACCTCGAATTTAACATAAATCCCTCTTTTCTTCTGTATTCCTTGACTTATGGCACAGCCTGGCTGATACTTCTTCCCTCAGTCATCCAAACCAGAATCATATGTAGCTTAGTTCATCCACTGTTCATGTACTTAATGAATTTATGTTTATATTCATTAATGCCTTCCAAAATCATTTATTGAAATGTACTTCTATGCAAGTACCAAGTGCTAAATTTCTTTTTCTTGGTTCATCCTTTTCCATATTGCCTCCAAATATTTCTTTAGGTCTTCTTATTTTTATCTCTTAAGTATCTCTTTAAATTACATGTCATTAAATAAACCAAATTCGGTGACTAGTGGAGGTGGGGATAGGGAAGAAATAAAGTAAAATCCTCTGGCTTGCAGCTGCATGTTTCAGTTTCTATAGAGCTCATTTTTCCCAGCCACCATTTCTCCATTTGTGAAGCTGCTATTGCATAAGTGTACTTCAGTGTGTGGGTGCTTCAATTGTTATTGTTTAAATGGCACATTTGCTTTACTTTGGGTTCCTGAAGTGTTGGAATGAATATAGATGTGGTTATATATCTGAGTACAGAAACAGCATTCATAAGAACACTGTGATCTGTTTTTTTCTGCCATGTTGCACAGTGAGAAACCTAGATACTATGTTTCATAATATTGCCAAACGATCAGGTAGCATGTAAATTCCTTCAACATAGAAGGTAACTAATTAACATGCTCCTTGAACTGTTGGGATTCAGTGAATGCATATTACTACTCAAGTAATGATGATCGTGGTATATGTATCCCGAGTTTTGCACTTGGCTTTTATCTTGTCCTAATATCAACAATACTCCATTCCCCCACACAGTTAGCCACAAAATCCCAATTAGGAATTTCGACTTCCTGAGTTTGGGGTTCACTTAAATTTTCACTAACCTTGTTTCTCAGTGTGAGGCCCTACTTACTGTTTCATTTGTGCTATTTAAACGCATTATACTTTTCTCATAGGCCTTTAATAATGTTTTCCTCAATTTTCGTTTGAGAGATTCACACCCTAAATAATTCCAAAACTTGACATTCTTGTTTAGTTCTAAACCTCATGGGTATAAAATCATGTGAGTGGAATTAGGGGGAAAAATCTGTTGAAACCTATCAAAATGATTTTACTTTGTTTCTTAAACTTCTGCTGCTGTATTTATGTGAGCCTGGGGCCTAATAATAAATACTTTTCACTTACAGATGAAATTAGTACTCGTGGAACTTTTGCCAAAGGCAAAAAACAGTAAAACAAATAAACAAAACCTCTTCAGTACTCTTCTCTATCTGCCTTACCAAACCAAGTCTTTCAAAATATACTTTTCGTACATGAAATTATAAATGAGCAAATTAAATTTAATTAGAGTAAAATTTAAATGCATAACACACTTCTCAACCATTTCCCTCTCCCAAGTAAATTTTACCCGAGCGTCAGGAAGAACAAAGTACCTATTTTGGGTGTCCAGTGATCTTTCAATGACTTCATACTGAAATTTTGCCTCAGTTCTGACATCTAGTACTTCCCTAAGGCTGAAGTGCTTTTTCTTCTCCCAAAGTCAGAAACTCATTGGTTGTTCATTCAGGAAGAGAGTTTCTGTGCTGCCTGTTCCTCAGTGTAAAGACTTTAGCTAAGCGACCCCATAGTTTTGTTGCCTCGGAATCCATTTTGTTTGGCTAAGCAGCCTGCAGTCACCTGGATCAACATTAGCTCCTCAGGCAGGCACATGCCCTAGGTAACTGCCAGCAGAGTCACAAGTAAATGTAAGCTCCTGAAATGACTCCCTCAAATGTCCTTGCAGTCAACAGACTCCCCTAACTCCCAGAGCCTTTCCTTTACATGCTCCTTAGGTAACACGCCACCTGGGGCTTACCAAAACCCTGCTTTCTATTTGAATTGATCAATCAGACTTAGACCAATAACCCCAAAGCACTCCACCCACAAATCTTAATAAAGTCATGTGCCACAGGTCTTGATTCTTTCTCTTGATTTTTTTCCCATTACAGACCCTTAAGGTGCACCAGGTACTTCCTCCAGGACCAGTGAGTAATAAATTACCTATTTCAATTTCTCTTCTAGTCTATCCTTGAACCATAGCTTGCCATCCAGCACCCTGTGCTCCACTTCACATGTGTTAATTTGACAAATTCATAGTAGTCGGGTGACTTTTCTTTCACATCTTTGAACAGCAATGACACTAGCTGTATCTTAGAAAAAGCAGCAGTTTATGTTTTCCTTTTGGTCAATAAAAAATAAACTATACTTTACAATAAATAACCCTCAAAATTAGTCTCCTTTGAAGAAAACTTAAGTGTTTTAGATCAATGATGTTAAGTCATAAGACAAGATTTTTCCAAGGCAAATTTAAGTAGAAATCTCCCTCTTTCTTCATGTGGCTTTCTTCCCTGAGTCTTCTCTTCTTATAAGGATCCTTGTCATTGGATTTAGGGTTCACCCCAAATGTTGGATGATGAGCTCATACTGAGACTCATAACTAATCCATCCTCAAAAGCCCTTTTTCCAATTAATGTCACATCCTGAGATTGCAGGTGGACGTGACTGCGGAAACACTATTCAAACCACTGTAGTATCGTGAGCATGAATAATTTGCCAACTTCCTCCGCAAAGAATTAGAATACAATTGTGGTCATTTTAAAATGTGTACACAAATTCTTCAGTAATATTCCCTTCAAGAGATAGAGTCTAACTTCCCTCTATGTGTGTAAGCTGGACATAATGACTCACTTCTAACAAACAAACAAACAAAAAATGGAAGTGACCATATGTAACTTTGGAGACTAAGTCAAAAGGTGCAGTGACTTCACCTTCACTCTTCCCACATTGCTCACTCTGATGGAAGTCAGCTTCCTGGTCATGAGAGCACTTAAGTGTCCTATGGAGAGCCTATCTAGCAAAAAACTGAGGCCTCCTACCAACAGCCACAGAGGAACAGATGCCTTTTCCCAGGGCTGTGTGATAAGCCATCTTGGACATAGGTCCTCCAGTCATAGTCAAACTTTCGGATGCCTGCAGCCCCACATCCTGACAGCAACTACACGAGACATCTTGAGCCAGAACCACCCAGCTAATCTGTTCCCAAATTCATGACCCACACAAACTGTGAAATAATAAATGTTCATTGTTTAAAAGTCACTAAGTTAATTGTAGTTTGTTATAAATTGTTGTATGATTTGTTAATAGAAAATTAATACAACTGTATTTAACTAATAATCTAAACAAGTAATAAGCTTCCCTTTATATCTTGAAATTGCCTTACCGTGTATCCTTTTTTTAAATTTAATTTTAAAAAAGACTTCTGTAAATATAATCATACTAGCAATAGAAAAACAAACATAAAAGGAAGAAAATCACCCAGGATCTCACTACTTTAATGAACTGTTTTTATTTCTCTACCTTCCTTTTTGATTCATTCACACTCACACCTTTATAAACCTATTTGGTAGGTACAGCGTGTTTTCCTTATTTTTTGCTCCGCATTAAGCCATAAGCATTTTTACCATGTTCCTTTTATGGCCATCATAATTACCAATCTTAAGTGACTGTAACATAGACCACTTAATTATTTTACTGCTGATGGATAATTGGGTTATTTCCAATATTTTGATAGTATGTGTTACAATGAACATGTTTGTGCATACAGTTCTTCTTTTCTGTCCCATACACACGATTACAGTATCAAAGATTAAAAGCATTTGGATATTTTTGAAATGTACTATTATTAGTTTTCCAAGAGGGCTGTACAGTCTAAACCTTATACAGTTTAATATAACTTATGGTAAACAAAAGTACCTTAAAATTATGAACCATTGTGAAGAAATTTAATTGTGGTGTGAAAGCTGCTCCTCAGATGATGTCATTTTCTTAGCTATCACATGATTTAGCATCAATAGACTTAAGATAGGTCATCACAGATGTGTGTGGTTTACTGCAAGCAATTTACCTGAATTCCCTTTAGAGATGAAGCACCCATATAAAGAAACACTCCATATAGCACTGGCATGGGAATAAACTGTAAAAGAACAATTGGAGAAAAGATACAAGTTATTTTCAAATAACTAGTCATGTTATTTTTCACTTACCAAAGAAAAACACAGAAAAATAAATATTTTAGAGGCAATATAAGGCAGAGCCAGAAGTCCCAGGTTCAAATCCTAGCTCTAGCACTTTTTGGCTGCATAACCTTAGGTAAGTTACTTAAGCTCTCTGTGCCTTAGTTTTCCTGTGTGTATCTAAAAAAGGATGGTAATAATAGGGTTGTTATGAGTGTTTAATAGGTCAAAACCTATAAAAGGGCATATGAAATACATAATAAAGAATAAATATTAACTATTACTATTATACTACTTTGGGAAATTTGAATTTTGTTTCGCAATGGTAAGATATTTGGATTAAGGATGAAGAATGGAGATAACATCTAGATGTTCTGATATTATACAAGATATTTGCAAACATGTGAACTGTTCAGTTTTTCTCTTTTTATTGGAATAGTTCAGCATAATTGTAGCTCTGTACTTATATAACATAGAAATAAATTCTTGAAAATGTACTTAAATAAATGATCAAATTTAAATTAACTTATATAACTGATTAAATCATTCCATTAGGACTTTCAAATTATAGACAACTAAAATGAGTTATAATTTAGAATACATTGGTAATACCTGCCAAAATTCTATAACAATTAATTACTCTTTAATGCTCTTCAAAATGGACTCAATTATTTTAAATGTAAAGAAAATAAGGATATACAATGGTGATATCCATGCAGGAGTTTCATGAAACATTTAATATACAAAACTGCATATGTGGCCATGACTATTACATAGCTCATCTCTGCACCTCTATCTTATACTAGGTAATGTTAATTGCAAATACATCTGACATGAAAATGGAGACTTTATTTCATATGGGCCTGCAGTGAATTCAGGTCACGATTGAGTTAGAAATAATGAGTGACTTCTCCCCATAACTTAGTAACTATTTCAAAATTACAGTAATAATTTACACATCAAATTTTACTTTGCCAAGCCAAATTTCTTCGGTATTTAAGGTTTCCAAAACACAGCACATAACTTCCCCTGTTAAGAAGTTATATAAACATGGTAAAGAAATTCATCACTTTTGTCACATGCCATACAGTATTTGTAAATTGATGGCTTCGATTCAAATGAAATTTCTTAAACAATAATAAATATATTCTGCCTTCTCTTAACTTCATAAAGGCAGATTTCATTACCTTCAGAATACTGGTCATAAAGACTGATGAACCCATAAGAATAAAAATCATAAGCCCAGTAACCCTTTGCTCCCGAATGCCAAGAAACTTGGGCTGTTCTCCTGGAGCTGAACATTCTGATTCCAGTTTTAAGCTGTTGACATGAGTGATGGACAGGACAGTGGCAGCCACAAACCACGGCAGGCCCATGATGGAGCACACCCCAAGCATGACAGCCACCATCAATAGATCCAGATGGTACCCACAACCTTTCTGTTAAAAGAAAGAAAAGAGGATTCTCATAGGAACTGAATTTAGTATAGAGACAAATGACACCACCACCATGGAACAGTAAGAATAGAAAAGAGATACTATCTTGAGTCTTAGACAACTGATTCTAAAATGCAAAATAAATTAAAGATAAAAAAGTAACAGTCTGAAAATATATAATCCACTTAAGGAAAAGTTGCAGATGTTCCTATTACAATTATGATTATAGTAACTTCAACCTACTTTAATAGGTTTAATGTACGTCTGGGTTAATATTACATTAGTTTCCATTCTATTTCTGTTGGATAATTAAAGTCATTATTAAATACAGTCACTTTTCTTGGTTTCCTTAAATGGGCAAGTTAACTTACAATTCATATATCTACTCATTCATCCTTAATTCATACAAAAAATTACCGAACACCATGTACCAGGCATCAGGGAGAAAACACAGTAAGGACCATATCCACGACAGTACTCAGATGGTCTGAGTGTGAATAGAAACCACTTCCTGACAATACTCAAGAAGCCCTTCATAACAGACCTCCTAAAGAGAAACTCTTCTCAAACATGGTGTTTCCAATTTCCCTCTTTTGTGTTAATGGGTGGGTGTCTCAATGTCTTACTGGGAAAAATAATACCATGGAATCTAAGCTTCCTTATCCACACCTGTTTTTATCCTGATACAGCTCTTTCTATCTCGTTCTCATCTGTTTCAGTTTCAACACTAGAAAAATTTGGCCTCTCCCTAAAATGAAAGTTTTTGTGTTTTCTGTCTCTCTGTGATCCTAACCCACTGTCACTGACTTCAGTGCTTTCTAGGACCAGGCAAGAAGCATAATTGAGAAAAAAACAGGTGCAGAGGGCATGTGGAGTGGAGATGCAAGGAAGGGAGACAGGGTGAGGGCTCCCAGGAAAGAAGCTGAAGAGCAAACAGCGCATGTCTCTCCCTTCACCATCCCACCCCCATAGGAAATCGTCAGTGGAAAGCCTCCAGGGTAGCAAATGGCTTGGCCTATTTTACATTCCAACTCTTAACGACTGACTTCATGAGAGGTAGGATATAACACAGTGGTTAAGGGCTTAGGTTCTGGAGATAGGTAGCCTGGGTCTGGAGATAGGTGGCCTGGGATCAAATGCTGCCTCAACTAATGACCTTGAGCAAGTCATATGATCTCTTGTGCCTCTGTTTCCCTATCTGAAAAAGAATGATGGTGATAACAGGTGTCACTTCACTGGGTTGTTGTGAGAATTAAATAATTTAATTTTGAAAATTATTCAGAACAATGTCTGATATATACCAAGCACTCAGTATATGTTAGGAACTATTATATTCTGGCAGTTGAACAATAAATTTTTATTTGTACTCATTTGTCTCAAGACTCCTCAATAAAAAGGTGTATTTCTGGGACGCCTGGGTGGCTCAGTTGGTTAAACAGCTGCCTTCAGCTCAGGTCATGATCCTGGCGTCCTGGGATCGAGTCCCACATCGGGCTCCTTGCTCGGCAGGGAGCCTGCTTCTCCCTCTGCCTCTGCCTGCCACTCTGTCTGCCTGTGCTCACTCTCTCTCTCTGACAAATAAATAAATTTAAAAAAAAAAAGATGTATTTCTTAAGGGCAGGTAACATATCATATAGTTTCTCAGTATTTCCAATAGTTTTTAACACAATCATTAGCACACAATAAGCAATCAATAAGGTACAGATTGGTTTTTTTAGAGGGGAATATGCTTCATTAAAGCACCTTTCACAATCAGATTTAATAAGTATAACTTAAATATAGTCGTTACATTTGTTATTATCAATATGAGCAGAAATTACCAACCCTTCTAGAGGAATAATAATTCTGATTTTTTTTTACAGGCCGTTTTATCAAACTGCAAGAATTTCCTAGTTACTATGAAGCTCGTAAAGCCTAGAATGTGAAACATCCTGAGCATTTGTCGCACAATTCTCGTGGTAGTGTTTTCTTTCTGCTATTTGTTTCGTTAATTGTTTGATTAAGAAAAACACTCTTAAAGTCAGCGTGCTTCCTGTCCTTTCTGCTTACCCCTGCCAAATTACAAAAGCACAGGAGGCAACGAGGACAAAATAGCAGATATCCATAAAAAGACCTTTTCCTCCTGTGTTGTCACCAATTCAGTAGTGCCCTTCCTTGGGTTGGCCTTGCCAGCATGACTAACTTCAAGTTCCCTCGTGAATATGACTCTAGAAACTCCTTTTTGCAAGTAACTAGGCAAAGATTGTTATTACTAAGAGCTGGAGAGTGGGAAGAGAAACACTCGGGTGCCAGCAAAATGGCTTAAGAAGAAGCTTCACTTGACTCTGTTACGCTGAAAAGAAAAAATATATATATATATTAAAAAAAGAAGAAGAAGAAGCTTCACAAGGGCCACACTACCGTCTTCTGGTCCTTTCAAATGAACAATTTGTAAGATGTGGCTGCCTAGAATAGAACACAAATTTCGGTCCCTTTAAAGGAGCTATCTTAACCCATGATGTGAATGGTGCCCCTTGGGCTGTTTTGCAAAGTTATGGTACAGCTAAGAGAGAATGGAAGACTAGCTAACAGCCATGTAATAAACATCAGGGGAAGGCAGAGGACAGGGGCTTGGAGGGTCTGGCTTGTCCTTTAGCACACCCTGGACTTTCCCAGGGTCCATGCTCACTAGGGCTTAATAATAGAAGGAAGGCCTTCTTCATGATAGTGATTTCCTAGGGCTCTTAGCTAATGTTTTAAAAAGACAGTACAAATATAAACAGTGAGCTTCTGGATTGCAGGAAGCAGACAAAATAATGGTTTCCGAGTAAATAATTTCATTTTTAAATTTAGAAAGCTAGCTTTGTACAATACGCATCTAATAAAAACAAAAACACAGTTTCCCCCTGATTATGTTGTACAGCTATGGGAGCATCTTAATTTAATGTGAATCAAAGGCAATAAAGCAGTTCTGGCACTCCCACTAATTAATCATCATCATCCTTCTTGCCTTTCATTAAATATCTTGAAATTTGGTCTTTGTACCCAAATTATTAGCTGATAGGCATGACAGCCAAGGGGAAGTATCCCTTTGTCAGAGAGAGAACTCTGTACCTTCTAACATATTTCTGTAGATTTTTTTTCTGAAATAAAGACAGAATCAGAGCTTTTATTCTCACTTTCATCCATGAATCACAGGAAATGGACATATGGGAGGAAAAGGGAGCATAGCAACAGGTGATGCTACACCAGACCCCACTAAAACCAACATGCAGCAAGACAAGAGGCCAGCCAAGAGGACCATCTGATACCCAGATGCCACTGCTGAAAAAATTCATTTCAAAGCTTGGCAGCAATTTCCTGCATCTGTCAAGTTAACCACATAAAAGACTATAGATTGACATGAAGAACCAGGCTGACAAAGAGGGCAAAAAAGAACATATCAAATGCCATAATCATCAAGAGAATGTGGTGCCAAATGAATGTTGCAAATGCATTCATTTACGCAAGTGATCTGAGATTGTATTGCTGTTTATTAAAAATGATGTCAAAAGAAGCCTGAACTGTCTACAGAAACATGTAGAAAAGCCCACAGTTGTAGCTTAACAGAAACTTTCCTTTCTGTAATATAATATCTTTCTTTCCACTTTTAGAGAATGTGCTTTTTTTAAAAAAGCAGTTATTTCTAATGCTTTTCAAAGGGAGTCAAGTAAACTATGCCTATCACACTTTTCGAGATAAGAAAACAAAAAATGCTAGAGTACAGATCTATACCTATATACAATATAGATGATAACTTGCTTTCTCAAATTTTTATATTTACAGTTTCTTTCACTCTTGAATGACCCAAAAGATCATGAGGTGCAGTGAACTGGAATTTTGCTAATTTGAGCTTCTTCATTCTGAGGGAGGAGAAAGTCACTTGGCGAGTTGGCCCAACTTCTTCAGCTCAATACAGCTCTACTGTGTATGTAGTAACACTCTCAAATGATTAAAAAAAAAAAAACATTTTTAATGGCATGAAAAAACGCTCTACAGGATACAAGTACTGCTTTGGTAGTGGAAGTGAAGAAAAGGGGAAAAATGTAAGTTTAGGAGACATCAAAATGATGAATTCCAAGGTGACTTGGATATACGATACAGACTAAGATACATGATGTACGGTCATCTACAGAAACCGGAAAACACAATTCATTGAACTATTTCAAGGCATGATCCAACCAAGGCAAAAATGGGTTTTCAAGTGATTAAAGAAAAAAAAAGCTGAAAATGTGGTTAACTTGTGGTCTGGGGATATACTCAAGAAACACGTATCTTTTCCTGACAATGTGGTTCAGGTCAAAGCCAGGGGACTGTGCAAACATTTCAGTGAAGCAACAGGTGGGGAGAGCGGCTATGGAACAAACCGTTACTCTGAGTCAAGACTGTTCTGAGAAGGTGATCTTTTGTTGTTGTTAGCAGGAAAAACAGCAGCAGCAGACCGCACTATACTGAAGCTTATAGAGGACAATGGTTATAGGCAAGAAAATTTAAAAAGTGTTTGGTTGTAGATAAAATATGTCTTCACTGGAAAGAATTTGCTTTGCCAATATCCACATCTAAGGAAGAAGATGGAGTGTTCAGATTTACAGTGACAAAGGAAAGATTAATTCTTGGGGCACCAGGGTGGCACAGTTGATTGAGTGTCGGACTTTTGGTTTTGGCTTGGGTCATGATCTCAGAGTCATAAGATCAAGACCCCCCGACCCTCTGCCCCAGTCTGGCTCAATGGTTAGTCTGCTTAAAACTCTCTCTCCCTTTCCCTCTGCCCCTCCATCCTCAATCCCTCAAATAAATAAATATATCTTTTTAAAAAAGATTAATTCTGGGGCACCTGGGTGGCTCAGTGGGTTAAAGCCTCTGCCTTTGGCTCAGGTCATGATCCCAAAGTCCTGGGATCGAGCCCCCCATCGGGCTCTCTGCTCAGCAGGGAGCCTGTTTCCTCCTCTCTCTCTGCCTGCCTCTCTGCCTACTTGTGATCTCTCTCTCTGCCAAATAAATAAATAAAAATCTTTAAAAAAAAGATTAATTCTACTCATGGCAATATAGCAGAACTAATGATTAAATCACTTGCTCTATTGTTTACTAAATCCAGCCTATTAAGGGATAAAATATAAATCTTTTGATTGAACATTTATTTATATAATAAAAAAATAATTACAAATCATGTAATATATTTTAGTTATACAGACTCAAGTTTATTTCAGTGACAAAAATATTAAATGCTTTAATGCTACATTTAATTTTACAAATGCAAGTACTTGAAAAGACCACTTTTAGATGTTTTATGGTATTTTAGCTATTCTACATGATATGTAAAGGGAGAAATATGGCATATTTGTTGATTTAGAACTTTGAAAAGGCTGTGAATATTTTTAGATAATTGTTATTAAATAAGCAGGCTATTAAACTTGGGAATCTGAATTTCTTGTTTCGAGGGCTGTACATCACTCTAAGTTTCCAATATTAAATGGGGTAGTTTTAAATCCAGCTCATATAGGCTTATAAGAACCAATTATTTACTTTTCAAAATTTTTTTAAAATTTTTTTCCTGCCAATTGATATCACATTGGTAACTTGAAATGGGCCATGGTGGGAATATTCACACCATGAAAATCAGCAAACATTATAAATTATAAATCAGGGTACCTCTCCTTTAAATGCAGAGAACTGGTTGTTAACCATATACTAGTACACCACTTATCTACTTACTATGACTTTTTTAGATTTTTTTAAACTACCTTTATAAAAGTTTTTATTTAAATCTCAGTTAGTTAACATACAGTGTTACATTAGTTGCAGGTATACAATTTAGTGATTCCACACTTCCATACCACACCCTGTGCTCACCACAAGAAGTGCCCTCCTTAATCCCCAGCACCTATTTCACCCAACCCCCACCCACCTCCCCTCTGGGAAGCATCAGTTTGTTCTCTACAATTAAAAGTATGTCACTTGGGGGCAACTGGGTGGCTCAGTGGGTTAAAGCCTCTGCCTTCAGCCCAGGTCATGATCCCAGGGTCCTGGGATCGAGCCCCGCATTGGGCTCTTTGCTCAGCGGGGAGCCTGCTTCCTCCTCTCTCTCTGCCTGCCTCTCTCCCTACTTGTGATCTCTGTCTGTCCAATAAATAAATAAAATCTTTAAATAAAAAAAAAGTATGTCTCTTGGTTTGGCACACTCTTTCTCTCTTTTTTGGGGGGGGGGAGAGGGAGAGAGAGAGAGAGAGAGAGCACAAGAAGGTGCAAGGGGAATGGCAGGCAGAGAGAGAAGCAGGCTCCCCACTGAGCAGGGAGACCAGTGTAGGACTCGATCCCAGGACCCTGAAATCATGACCAGAGCCAAAGGCAGATGCTTAACCAACTGAGTCACCCAGGCGCCCCCTTCTCTCTTTCCCTTTACTCATTTGTTTTGTTTCTTAAATTCTACATAATTAAGAATTATTTGATAAAAGCAAAAGTGAATTGAACTAATCCTTTTAGAAAAAGTTCTGAGCACTTGAATTACTTTCTACAAAGAGAATGAAGACTCTGTTTTCACATAGACACACATTCTCCTCCAATATATACATAAAATTCCTTTTTAGTAAGATTTATTAGAAATAATTGTGCTTTCTTATGATAATGCCATTACTGTTTTCCGCCAAATAGTTCAATCAGAGATTGTTTAATCCTTCTGACAAACATACTTATAAAATTCTATAAAGCATGATTTCTGTTGCTCTGACAAGGAGCCTTTTCCTAGAGTTTGAAGAGTATATGAAGATAGCTGGGAATTATCTCATGATACCAGAACAAAACAATTTAATTGTGCATATTCTGTATTTATAAGGTTTGATTTGGATTATTTTTTAAAAGATTTTATTTATTTATTTGTCAGAGAGAGAGCACAAGCAGGGAGAGTGGCAGGCAGAGGGAGAAGCAGGCTCCCTGCTGAGCAAGGATCCCAAAGTGGAACTTCATCCCAGGACCCGGGGATCATGACCTGGGCCACCCAGATGTCCCTGATTTGGATTATTTTTGACCATTCGTTGACATCATGGATTTCATTTAACATATTCCTGTGATAATGCTCACACTGAATATCTCAGAAATATTGCATACCAGTGAACAACTTTGATTATTCACAATTGCAAAATGGCAGGGTCAGAGTACAATAAGTAAGATACATCCATATTCATTCTCTTAGTTTATAAAAATGGTCATTGAAATCTGCAATAAAACTCAACAAAGATATCACTTACAAACTATAACATTTATGGCTGGGTTTTGTTGTCATAGACATTATGGACAGATGAATAACTACATCAAATGAGAAATACCTGAAGATGTAATTTATTCCAATAACGAATGCAATCTAATAGGTATACTTAGGATCAAATAAAGAAGTAGAGGAATCGCATATACAAGACAAATTAGTAAAGCTGCCCTTCACCAGAATAGACTGTTATTTCATTAAAATATTTTAAATATGGCAAAGAAAGTTACAACCTCAGCAAAGTGTATTATTTTAAGCCTTAGAAGTAAGATTTCAGAGTTTAGGCTCAGCCAAGTGCTATAAATACATTAATTAAAAAGTAACTATTAGTTCATTTTAAGCTCATTGCAAGACAAAACATCTTGATTATAGACAATAAAAATTACAAACCTGAAAACACTATCTTAATGTTTCCCTGTACAAACAACTAGAGAGTACAGGTAAAGTATAATAAACATTAATCAATATTGGTTAGGGCACAATGATTTACATTAAAATGGATATTAAAATATACCTTTAGTTTATGCTCTTTTCTGTTGATGATGACAGCTGTAATCTGTTGGTCCATAAAAATAAGAATAGTACAAAGCAGAGCTGGGATAATAGCAGCTATTACTGTCCACCATGGATTTGGACCTAAAGGTGTAACAAACCAGCCACGATCATCTCTGGTAGGCTGCAAGAAATAAAACGATGTATATCATTAGTAACTGGATTAATGAATACCTAATCAAATTAAATCCTACAAATGCTACCAGGAAAGCCCTAATTATAAATTGATATGCTAAGTGAGCTACATCTAACAATAATAGTCATATTTACAAACCATTTATAAGGTACAAGGCACCAGTCTGAGTACTTTAAATATTTTAACTCATTTTTTTTTCTTCACAACACTCTAGAAAAGGTGCAGATAATAAAACTGAGGCAGAGTGAGGTCCAGTAAATTGCCCAAGGTCCCAAGGGTGGTAAGTGGTAGAGACAGAATTTAAACTCTGACAGATTGGCCCCAAAATCTATGTTCTCGATCAATACCTATGGTACATAAAATAACATTAATATTTACCATTTACAGTTGGCAAATTTATTTACATTTATAAACAGCACATTGACAACTGTGTATATTATTTTAGATGGGTTCACAGGCCTTTATGGGAAAATGGCAAAAAGACACTTGGTGATATCAGGAGCTCTGGGAATGATTCTAAACATTGCTGGTGTCTGAGATAAGCCCTGGAGGAATTCATTTTGACATTCTTTGAGAACCTCTTGGCCCTTTTTGACAGGTGAGAAAATGAGGCTTAAAGAGGTTAAGTAATTGACCCAAGGTTACATACTTAGTAACATGGTCAGAATACTATTCCAGACCTAATTTTATCTCTTTCAAAGCCTCATCCTCTGTGCAATTTTGCATCAAGATAATGCATTTTCCTTAAGTTTCAAAATGCTTCCCTTTCTTTCAGGAGTGTTGTATGTGGATATTCCTACTAGAAAATTTGACAGGAAATTTTTTCAAGTGGCGTCTAGATTCCATTTTCATTTTTTCCTTTTTAATATTAGACCAAAATTTTAGTCATGTGGGCATTTTACTGAATGTTCCATCAATCTATATTCCTTGTATTTTCATGAAAACCTCAAGTACTAGGATTATAGCCATCACCTAAATGAAGATTAGACCTAGAGATGGTGAAATAGATTATAAATGCTATGATAACTTCACCTTGAAAACACTTGGTACTTGTAGTTTTGGAGACGGGATCCCAATGGCATAGTCAATTAAAACCATACACAGAATTGTAAGAAAGACAGCAAAGTCACTCACTATGGATCGAACCTAAAAATAATGAAAACACTTGTCACTTAAAGAACTATAAATAGTAAGAAATACTTAAGAACATAATCCAGAATCACAATTTATAGTCACTTTATGACATAATATCTTAATATTATATTTTATACTTACTATAATATTACCATTAGCTCTGTCAGACCCTGAACATATATTTATGTATTGTTACTAAAATGGATATGCATTTAACCTTTCTGGAATGAGGCAGTATATAATAGCTACAATGATGATGGAGCTATTTTCAGTATTTAAAATGTAAGTTTATTACGAGCTCAAGTGTGTGAGTATTTACAACACAGAATAAGATCGCATGGCCAGAATCTGGCTGAATTTTAGGATTCTTTCTTCCGCAGGTAACATTTTAATATGATAAACCTAAAGCACAATAAAAGTATCTATATTGAAGAAGCATAATATTTTGGCTAGTTTATTTGGGAAGTTGAGTATGGCAGCAGAGACTGTGTACAACAGTGGGAAAATTTAAAAGTTATTCTGTGTAAGCCAGGTATTTTTTCCTTTTTTACAAATTTTAATTCCAGTGTAGTTAACATATAGTGTTATGTTAGTTTCAGGCATACAATATAGTGATTCAGCAATTCCGTGTATTACTCAGTGCTCATCAAGATAAGTACGTGCCACATTGGGGAGGGTATGTGCTATGGTGAGTGCTGTGAAGTGTGTAAGCCTGATGATTCACAGACCTGTACTCCTGGGGCTAGTAATACATTATATGTTAATAAAAAATTTAAAAAAATTTTTTTAAGTGTATGCCAGTTTTGGTTTTTTTTTAAAGATTT
Source organism: Mellivora capensis (assembly GCA_004024625.1). NCBI lineage: Eukaryota > Metazoa > Chordata > Mammalia > Carnivora > Mustelidae > Mellivora > Mellivora capensis. The sequence continues at coordinate 4,320 of PISX010000699.1, read as the reverse complement.
TATTTATTTGACAGACGGAGATTACAAGTAGGCAGAGAGGCAGACAGAGAGAGAGGGGGAAGCAGTCTCTCTGCAGAGCAGAGAGCCCGATGCGGGGCTTGATCCCAGGACCCTGGGATCATGACCTGAGCCGAAGGCAGAGGCTTTAACCCACTGAGCCACCCAGGTGCCCTGTATGCCAGTTTTTAAAGCCATTTTCCATTTATAAAGTCATCTTCGAGAAAAAAAATCCTTATTACGATCATCAACAAGGTATGGCTTCTATTAGGATGACTTTATGGCACATACACCCACACAAAATGCAGGAGATTATTGTTTCAACTTACCAAAAAAAAAAAATTGTATCAAACAAATTGAGCCTTGCGGGGGAAGGAATTAATCTTCTACCTTAGGGAAGGGAGAGGTGACAAAAACATAAGTTTTCTCTGGAAGAAATCGTTCTTACAACATTTTCTTAGAGTAGAATTTTGATCATAATCTTTAGCTCATCCCTAAAAAGCTTGTTTTCTTGTTTCTTTTCTTTTTCTTTTTTTTTTTCTTTTTGGCTGAGTAAGACATTATAGGTGTTACTTTGCAGTGTTAAATATTGAACTAAGCTGTTTCTCTGTTTACTTTCCTCTCCAAATATGCAGATGCAAACGTGGTGGGTTAGGGGGAGGGACTGACACTTTAAAAACGAAAAAGAGAATAGTGTTCCAATGAGTCTTGCAGGGGCTTTCCCAATTAGAGAATGTAACAGTGGCTCCTATGAGGTATCTGTCAGGCTGGAATAGTTCCCACTGTTCACTGGGCAAGAAAGTGACAGTCAGTCATGCAGTGTGTGCTTCTGATTTCCCAAAGTGTAAGTGGGAGAGTGGGAGTTTATCGCTGGGATCTGAAGTTAGCATAAAAGCCTAGAGGGCATGTGCTGTCCTAGCACATGTATCACAGAATGCTTTCTCTTCACCTCTCCCCACCGTACCTCACTCCTAAGCCGGCAGCTCCTTCACACACACACACACACACACACACACACAGCCTTTTAGTGGCTCTTCTGATGCCAGCAATTGCAATTTCTTTTGTCTTAACACACATATGACTCTATAACATGCTTTATGTGGGTTTATGTTTGGATCAGGAAAATTCTAGTCTATGTACCTTGGTTGGAAAATAGCGGCTAGTCTTGAACTGCTTCAGGGTGGCTGACAGAGTAACTGTGGAAAAGAACAGGATCACTGACCAAAACAGAACATCTGGTACATATGGGTGATCGTGGCCACAAGCTCGTCCAACATATTCTCCATGCAATGATTTGCATTCCTGCCAGAGGAAATAAAACAAATGGAGCTAGTTAAGAAAAAAAAGGACACATTTCTTTTGGAAAACTAATGTCTGAAGATCAACTCTAGTTGACATGTTGAAGCTCTTCATCTATAGCTCTTAATGATTTAATAGACATCCGAGTGAGTTATGAATTCCATTTGGATAGGTAGAGAGCAATAATGGAGATTTATATCACATTAAAATTGAAGATAAACGCCTTTAGAATTTTTGCTTTTTTTCAAGTTAAATTTACATCTATAAAACTAGTTGATCTGGGACGCCTGTGTGGCTCAGTTGTTAGGCGTCTGCCTTTGGCTTAGGTCACAATCCCAGGGTCCTGGGATAGAGACCCGCATCAGGCTCCCTGTTCGGTGGGGAGCCTGTTTCTCCCTCTCTCACTCTCCCTGCTTGTGTTCCCTCTCTTGCTATGTCTCTCTGTCAAATAAATAAAAAAATCTTTAAAAGAAAAAACCCACCTAATTGATCTACCAATCAATGTATATCTAACCCCATATCCACTAAGTTCCTAACACTAGATTTATTGAAAATATTGAAAATATGACATATGTGATAGTGAGTGGTTACTAGGGTCAACAAGACATTTAAATATATCATCTTAATTAATTTCCACATCAACCTAGGAAATAGGAGATGTCATTATTTCTATTTCATGTCTGAGGAAACAGAGACATGGGGAATTTAAGTAATTTGCTGCAGCTGCACAGCTGCTGGGCAGCAGAGCTTTGTTATAAACATGGTGCCTATGGTGGGAATATTATTGCACATTAAAGAAGAACAGTGATATCATAGAATTATCTAGTTCCAAAGCTATTAAGAAAGGTGAGAAAAGCAACAAAAAACCATGATATATTCCTACTAGAATAAGATGCAGCTTAAATTTAGATTACAAAACAAAAGAGAGGAAGTTACTACACGAGTAAAACAAAGCTCTTATTTAGTGTGACTTCTCATTTTTTACTTTTTTTTTCTGGTATATATTTTTATAAGCCCCTTAAGTAACATTCTAATTACTACCTTAGCCATGAGGTGGCAGCAAAGGCAAAAAAATTTCTTTCTCCAAGAAAAACAGCATTTTAAACATTAATATTTTGGAATGAAATAAAAAAAAATTCTCTTTTAAACTCACTTTGGCTTCTCTTACTTTATACTAAAGATTAGATTACTGAAATATTACTTTTTTTTCCCCAAAAACAAAAAATCATGATTTAAGTGATCTGGTGACCTCATTAGTAGTACTTGAGATATTCTGGACATAATAGAAAGTGAATTTATTGAGAATCCTCCTGTACCTTCAAAAGATTTTAGAATAGATCACAGATAGCACATTTTTATCTAAAAACAAACCAACAACCAGTTAAATCCGTTTGGGGCAGCTACCCCTAAGGCTAGGATTCTTGAAAAAATAGTGTTAGCTCACCTTATAATTATCTAAAAGAATTGTTCCCTTTTCTAATCTAGCCCCAAATATCTTCCTTGCAAGATAAAGTTGAGCTCCAGTTATCCATATTAAGCTAAGACAGAGCACAATACCCAAGGTTAATTAAAAGACCAAAGAAATCAAAGAAACCGTCCCAGCCGTAATCATGGTTTTGATTTTCCTTCACTCAAAACTCTTAAAAAATAAAGTATCCAAAGTGAATCTTTGCATTTTTAGTCTTTTCTCTCACAGATGTCCAGAGATGCCAGTAGAGCAATCATTAAGCAAAGTAATGGTTAAGCAGAATGGCAAAACACAAAGAGGAACTAGAAGCTCCAAGGCAAACATTATCTGCAGACTTATGGCTGTCTTCGGTCTTTCGGGCAGATATGAAAGTCTTCTAAATATTCCTTGGACTTGGCTGGGTCTTGTTCTCAATTCTTAAGAACATAGATGTCGCTTAAAGGATCATTTAACAGTCATATAATCAATAATAAATTGCCAGTACTTGCCTTACTACTTTAATTCAAAGCAAATTTGAAAAGGGTGTTTTGTTTTGTTTTTTATTCCTGTGGGGGGGGGGGCAGTATGTTATTTAAAAAGAAAAACTGTGACCTACAAAATCCTACATTTATTTCTGGTTTATACCTCTAACACACGCACACACACACACGCACATGCACACACCGGTCCTAAGATTCAGAAGTGAAAACCAAATCTAAATCCTGTTCCCTTTTTTTGAACATATGGTTTCACTTACAAAATTTTTAAAAATGATTGTTGACAGACTCATTTCTACTAATTATTCTTCAAACACATTCTGTTTCAATTTTATAAGTTTATAAAAATTTAGTTTGATAAGATATACATTTATTTTGTTAATAAGAATAAGAAATTAAATTTGGCATTAGTATCTTCCCTCTTATACATATACAAGCTAACTATGTAATTCTGAGACAATTGCTAGTTAATTGCATGTGAATATTTTAAACCTAGGAGTTCCTTGTAATGACTGATTCTAAGATACTTTTAAATATATTTATTTAAATAAATCTAGATTTATATAAAAGAAACTTACATAATCTAGCTTGCCATAAAAGACCTCAGTTAAGCATTATTAATAATAGCTAAAATATGAAAATAACCTGTAGATGGATGAATGGATTAAGAAAATGTGGTATAAATATACAATAGAATATCAGTTACCCTTAAAAAAGAAGAAAATCCTGTCATTTGCAAAAAACATGAATGAACTTGAAGGACATTGTGCTAAGTGAAAAAAAGAAGACATGGAAAGACAAATACTTCATGATTTTACTTATATGTGGAATCTAAAAAGTCAACCTCATATAAGGAAAGAGCAGAGTGGTCTTTACCAAGGGCTGGTGGGGATGAAGAAGGGAAAATAGAGAAATATTGGTCAAAGGGCCCAAAGCTTTAGTCATGTGTAATTAATAAATCTGAAGAGCTATTATATAACATGATGACTATGAATAATAATACTGTGTTATATGGTTGAAATTTGCTAGGACAGTAGATCTTAATGGTTCTTACCAAAAAAAAAAAAAAAAAAAAAAAAA
>PISX010000698.1:0-248210 GCA_004024625.1 Mellivora capensis | reverse complement strand
CCAAAATTTTAAAGAATGAAAAACGTATATAAGGGTAAACACAGTGAAGGGATGGAATATGCCTATAAAGATGAAAAACAAAAATTTTTTTTTAATTTCTAAAAAAAAAGGAGTTGATTAAGTTGGTTGGGAGAATAAAGAAAAAGAAAGTGGAGAGAATTTGCTCAGGCTGTAGACTAGAACAAGCCCGGAGCTAGATTTAGGGTGTATTTTGATCCACTAGAGGAAGTTGTACCCAAAATTTTTAGAAGAAAAAACCCCTTATGTGAATACAAAAAATAAAGTTAAATACTATGAAGGATAAAATATGACTATAATAATGAAGGTTCAAAAAAGATTATTATTTTTTTGGAAAGGTATTGTTAAGATAAACTAGTTAAAAAATGTTAAAAAAAGAAAAGGGTAAAAGTTTAAAAAATTTAGCAGAAAAAGAGAAAAAGAAAAATAAATAAAATTAAAGAAAAAATTAAATTAACTGCAATACTAAAGAATCATGGGGAGAAAGCCATGAATTCCACGCTTTGCTTTCTCCTCCTCTGGAGTTCCGCTGCTCTCCTTGTTAAGTGAACTTGGTCTTGGCTGGATTTCTTGTTGATCTTCTGGGGGAGGGGTCTATTGTAGTGATTCTCAAGTGTCTTTGCCTGAGGCAGAGCTGCACCACCTTTACCAGGGGCCGGGCTAAGTAATCCGCTCGGTTTTGCTTTCGGGAGCTTTTGTTCCCTGAGCGCTTTCCGTAGAGTCCGGAGGACGGGAATGAAAATGACGGCCTCCCAATCTCCGGCCCAGAGGAGCCAAGAGTTCGGGGCCCCACTCCTCAGTGCGCCCTCAGAGAAAAGCCCCAGCCACTCCCGTCTCCCTCGCCTCTGGCCGTGCTCCGAGCTCACCCAGCCTGCGACCGGTTCAAGGTAACCCCGAGCTGAGAGCTCACTCTCAGCTCTGTCTCTGTAGCTGGCTTCCCCGCTCCGATACCTGCTAGCTCTACGACACTCAGACACCCCCGATCCTTCTGTGACCCTGCGGGGCCCGGGGCCACGCTGACCCCGCGTGGGCTTCACCCTGGTTTAGCCTCTGGAGCGATGTCCCTCAGTGGAGCAGACTTTTAAAAGTCCCAATTTAGTGCTCCGCTGCTTGCTGGGAGCCGGCCCCTCCCCCGCGATCTATCCTCCCGTCACTTTCGATTCACTTCTCCGCCAGTCCTACCTTTCAGAAAGTGGTCGATTTTCTGTTTCTAGAATTCTTCTCTTTGATCTCCTGTTGGATTTGTAGGTGTTCGCAATGGTTTGATAAGCTATCTAGCTGATCTCCTGCTACCTGATGTAGTCTCAGCTGCTACTTCTCCGCCATCTTGACTCCTCCCCTCTTCTGCCCATTTCTTGATTGGATTATTTGTTCTTTGGGTGTTGAGCTTGATAAGTTCTTTATAGATTTTGGATACTAGCCCTTTATCTGATATGTCATTTGCAAATATCTTCTTCCATTCTGTCAGTTGTCTTTTGGTTTTGTTAACTATTTCCTTTGCTGTACAAAAGTTTTTTATCCAGTAGTTGGATATGAAGTCCCAATAATTCATTTTTGCCCTGGCTTCCCTTGCCTTTGCCAGTGTGTCTAGGAAAAAGTTGCTGTGGCTGAGGTTGAAGAGGTTGATGCCTGTGTTCCCCTCAAGGATTTTGATGGATTCCTGCCTCATTTGAGGTCTTTCATCCATTTTGAGTCTATTTTTGTGTGTGGTATAAAAATTGGTCCAGTTTCATTAATCTGCATGTGACTGTCCAATTTTCCCAACACCATTTGTTAAAGAGACCATATTTTTTTCCATTGAACATTCTTTCCTGTTTTGTCGAAGATTACTTGACCATAGAGGTAAGGGTCCATTTCTGGGCCCTCTATTCTGTTCCATTGATCTATGTGTCTGTTTTTGTATCAGTACCATACTATCTTGATGATTATAGCTTTGTAATAGAGCTTGAAGTCTGGAATGGTGATGCCTCCAATTGGCTTTCTTTTTCAGCATACCTCTGGCTATTCAGGGTCTTTTCTGGTTCCATATAAATTTTAGGATTATTTGTTCCATTTCTTTGAAAAAAAATTGATGGTATTTTGATAGGGATTGCATTAAATGTGTAGATTGCTCTGGGTAGCATAGGCATTTCCCCAGTATTTGTTCTTCCAGTCCTTGAGCATGGAACACTTTTCCATTTCTTTGTGTCTTCCTCAATTTCTTTCATGTGTACTTTATAGTTTTCTAAGTACAGATTCTTTGCCTCTTTGGTTAGGTTTATTCCTAGGTATCTTATGGTTTTGGGTGCAGTTGTAAATGGGATCAACTCCTTAATTTCTCTTTCTTCTATCTTGCTGTTGGCATGTAGAAATGCAACTAATTTCTTTGCATTGATTTCATATCCTGACACTTTACTGAATTCCTGTATGAGTTCTTGCAGTTTTGGTGTGAAGTCTTTGGGTTTTCCACATAAAGTATCATATCATCTGCAAAGAATAAGAGTTTGACTTCTTCCTTGCTGATTCAGATACCTTTTGTTTCTTTTCATACTCTGATTGCTGAGGCTAGGACTTCTATTACTATGTTGAATAGCAGTGGTGACAGTGGATATCCTCTGTGTTCCTGTCCTTAGGGGAAAAGCTTTCAGTTTTTACATATTGGGAATGATATTTGCTGTGGGTTTTTCATAGATGGCTTATATGGTATTGAGGTATGTTCCCTCTATCCCTACACTGTGAAGAGTTTTGATCAAGAAAGGATGCTGTACTTTGTCAAATGCTTTTTCAGCATCTATTGAGAGTATCATATGGTTCTTGTTCTTTTATTAATGTATTGTATCACATTGATTGATTTGCAGATGTTGAACTAACCTTGCAGCCCAGGAATAAATCCCACTTGGTTGTGGTGAATAATCCTTTTAATGTACTGTTGGATCGTATTGGCTAGTATTTTGGTGAGAATTTTTGCATCCGTGTTCATCAAGGATATTGGTCCGTAGTTATTCTTTTGATGAGGTCTTTGTCTGGTTTTGGGATCAAGGTAATGCTGGCCTCATAAAATGAGTTTGGAAGTTTCCTTTTCTTTTCTATTTTTTAGAACAGTTTCAGGAGAATAGGAATTAATTCTTCTTTAAATGTTTGGTAGAAATCCCTTGGGAAGCCATCTGGCCCAGAGCTCTTGTTTGTTGCAAGATTTTTGATGACTGCTTCAATCTCCTTACTGGTTATGGGTCTGTTCAGTTTTTTTGCTTCTTGCTGGTTCAGTTTTGGTAGTTTATACGTCTCTAGGAATGCATCCATTTCTTCCAGATTGTCAAATTTGCTGGTGTATTGTTGCTTATAATATGTTCTTATAATTATTTGTATTTCTTTGGAGTTGGTTGTGATCTCTCTTCCTTCATTCATGATTTTATTAATTTGGGTCCTTTCTCTTTTCTTTTTGGTAAGTCTGGCCAGGGGTTTATCAATCTTACTAATTTTTCAAAGAATCAACCCCTAGTTTCGTTGATCTGTTCTACTGTTCTTTTGGTTTCTATTTCATTGATTTCTGCAGTGATTTATTATTTCTCTTCTCCTGCTAGGTTTAGCCTTCATTTGCTGTTCTTTCTCCAACTCCCTTAGGTGTAGGGTTAGGTTGTGTATTTGAGACCTTTCTTGTTTCTTGAGAAAGGCTTGGATTGCTATACAGTTTCCTCTCAGGACAGCCTTTGCTGTATCCCAAAGATTTTGAAAACTTGTGTTTTCATTTTCATTTGTTTCATTGTTTCCTCTTGTGGTTGAGTTCTAGTTTGAAAACATTGTGGTCTGAAAACATGCAGGGAATGATCCCAGTCTTTTGGTATGAATTTAGACCTGATTTGTGACCCAGGATGTGATCTATTCTGGAGAATGTTCCATGTGCACTAGAGAAGAATGTGTATTCTGTTGCTTTGGGATGGAATGTTCTGAATGTATCTGTGATGTCCATCTGCTCAGTGTGTCACTTAAAGCCTTTATTTCCTTGTTGCTATTTTGCTTAGATGATCTCTCCATTTCAGTGAGGGGGATGTTAAAGTCCCCTACTATTGTTATATTATTGTCAATGTGTTTCTTTGATTTTGTTATTAGTTGGTTTATATAATTGGCTGCTCCCATGTTAGGGGCATAGGTATTTACAGTTGTTAGATATTCTTGTTGGACAGACCCTTTAAGTATGATAGAGTGTCCTTCCTCATCTCTTATTATAGCCTTTGGCTTAAAATCTAACTTATCTGATATAGAATTGCCACCCCAGCTTTCTTTTGATGTCCGTTAGCATGATAAATTGTTTTCCACCTCCTCACTTTAAATCTGGAGGTGTCTTTGGGTCTAAAATGAGTTTATTGCAGACTGTAATTTTTTTAATCCATTCTGTTACCCTGCATCTTTTGATTGGGGCATTTAGTCCATTTATATTCAGGGTAACTACTGAAAGATAGGAATTTAGTGTCATTGTATTGCCTGTAAGGTGACTATTACTGTATATTGTCTCTATTCCTTGCTGGTCTGTTACTTTTAGGCTCTCTCTTTGTGTAGAGGAACCCTTTCAATATTTCCTGTAGGGCAGGTTTGGTTCTTGCAAATTCTTCTAGTTTTTGTTTGTCCTGGAAGCTTTTTATCTCTCCTTCTATTTTCAATGACAGCCTAGCTGGATGTAGTATTCTTGGCTGCATATTTTTCTTGTTTAATGCTCTGAATATATCGTGCCAGTCCTTTCTGGCTGCCAAGTCTCTGTAGAGAGGTCTGTTGCCAATCTAATATTTCTGCCATTGTATGTTACAAACCTCTTGTCCTGAGCTGCTTTCAGGATTTTCTCTTTGTCACTGAGACTTTTAAGTTTTACTATTAGATGATGGGGTGTTGACCTATTTTTATTGATTTTAAGGGGGTTTTTTGTGCCTCCTAGATTTTGATGCTTATTCCCTTCCCCAAATTAGGGAAATTCTCTCTTCTAATTTGCTCCAATATGCCTTCTGACCCCTCCTCTTCTTCTTCTTCTGGGATCCCAATTATTCTATTATTGTTTCATCTTGTGGTATCACTTGTCTCTTGAATTTTCCTCACGTGGTCCAGTAGTTGATATCGCTCTTTTTCTCAGATTCTTTATTCTCCATCATTTGGTCTTCTATATTACTAATTCTGTCTTCTGCCTCATTTATCCTAACAGTAAGAGCCTCTATTTTTGATTGCACCTCATTAATAGTTTTTTTTTTTATTTCAACTTGGTTAGATTTTAGTTCTTCTATTACTCCAGAAAGATTTTTTTTCTCCAGAAAGGGATTCTCTAGTATTTTCTATGCTTTTTTCAAGCCCAGCTAGCATCTTTATAATCATCATTCTGAACTCTAGTTCTGACATCTTACTAATGTCCATGTTGTTAGGTCCCTAGCCATCAGTACTGCCTCTTGTTCTTTTTTTTTTTTTTTTTTTTTTTTTTTTTTTTTTTTTTTTTTTTTTTTTTTTTTTTTTTTTTTTTTTTTTTTTTTTGAGGTGAGTTTTTCTGCCTTTTCATTTTTATCCAGAGAAGAATAGATGAATGAGAGAACAAAATACTGAAAGGGTAGCAACGACCCCCCAAGAGGTTATTTAATGTGGAACAGTCACCTAGTGAAGATGTCCCAGAGAATATACAGTTCACCACCAAATGGAAAAGGCAGGGAAGAGTTACTGACTGTACAATAATATTTCAAACAATTGAATTATATTATTATTTTCAGTGATAATATAATTTTCATTTGTGTCACACTTTATATATATGTATTTTCTCATCTTGCGAGGGGGTATAATGACAGAGTTTTAGCATAGTTAAATAAAAATAAATCCTCTAAAGTCATATACACTAAATGAAAGTTGGATACAATAAAGATTGTATTTCAGAATATCAAATAATAGGTGGGAGAAAAAGCAAATTCAAGACACAAACCAATAGGACAAAATGCTTACTTAATCACATGCCCCAAATTCTAAGTAGAAATCCTTAAGTATAGGAAGTACTGCTTTTGGTTTAATGGTAGTTATTAGTAATACCACTCCCTTAGAGTTGGTTTCACTAAGAAAGTGACATTTTTAGAAAAAGTCTCAACAATGTGCCATTTACAAGAGACACTTAAGCTAGACCTGACCTGGGGCATCTGGGTGGCTCAGGCAGTAAGTGTCCTTTTGATTTCCGCTCAGGTCATGATCTCAGGGTTCTGAGATCAAACGTCACGTTGAGCTCCACACTGGGCATGGACCCTGCTTAAGAATATCCCTCTCCCTCTCCCTCTGCCCCTTCCTTCTCTAAAAAAAAAAAAAAAGACCTGAACTAAGCTAAAAAATTAAAAGCTTGACTAATATATTTCAAAAAGCATAGAAATTATTTTTAAAATGTGTTTTGCTACTTTAGAGTTCATCATAAATTTTAAAATAGTAAAAGTAACCCAAATATTTATTGCCTCTCTGAAAAGCTGTGTGCCAATCAAGCATTACAATGAAATTCTGAAAACAAATATTTTAACTATTTTTCAGTAAATGTTATAATATAGTTATATAAAGAAAGAATCTAGCTGACCTCTGAGACAAGTATCATATAATGACTGAAGTGTTAATAGCCATTCTTACTTGGAATTTTTTGTGTATTAATAATACTTGGAGTTAAAATGAACAGCATTTTCCAAATGCAATAACTCAAGAATAAATGGAAACATTTATGCAAGTGTTTCATTTTTTAAAATCACCTTGGGCTGAGTCAAACCATGGAAAATTTTAGCTCAAAAGAAAATTCTTCCTCCCCCCATCTCCCCCTAAAAAAATCACAAGGATGTGAAAACAGGATTATAATGGAAGCCGTCTTGCAACATTAACTACAGTGTTCATTCCCTTAAAAGCCATAATTCATGGCTGTCCTACAGCCTTTTTCTTTCAGCAATTATGCAGATTAGAGGAAAGATTGAATACATAAAAACTAAATACTAATAGAAAACCAAGTCTCATAAAAGACATGTTTACTTGACTAGTTTGCAGTGAAGAAAAATGAGAGCTCACCAGCCTGCCCCAGCCCCAGGTATCTCTGGTCCAAGGAGGTTGGGAAAAGTATGAAAACTCCAGCCATAGGGCGTTGCACAGAATTTCCTGCCTGGAGCCCGTAATCACCTGGTGGTCAGTTGCATCCCTAGGGGACTGTGCCTTTGGTGGGAGGAGGGTGTTGGCAACTACTGGCTCTGTGGGGAATTCAGTGCAAAAATTACTCTTCTAAATAGACAAACTGCTACAGAGACTACCTCAAGCCTAGTCTTCCTCCTTTCAATTTATCTTCTCTCTCTCTTCTTCTGAGGTTTATGGGTCACATGAAAGCATTTCATGAGAATTGCACAATGCCATTATGATTATGATTATGTATTTCCAGAACCTAGTGCAGAGCCTGGCCCTTGATAAACATTTGTCAAAAACCAGTGAAAATTCTTTAAATTTTGTTTTAAGTAATAAAGCTTGCCTTTGAGTCTTGTCTCTGCTATATAACTGGACTTTGTGGTCCTGGACAAGGTGCTTAAACTATAAACCTCAAATCCTCACCTAAGAAATAGAAATGAAAATAATACATACTTCTAGCACTGTCCGTAGGCAGTTATGATATAATGAATATAAAATCCCTGAGCAGAGTGCTAGCCTCTGACAATGTTGTGTGATTATTTGTTAAGTCTAAATTCCCCAGGGTTGTAAGTGACCAGAGGAATGAAGAAAGACAAATTATATCTAATGCAAGGACTGAGGATGCATGCTAGTTACTTTTCTTAGACCTCTAACAGTAGGCCAAGACAAAATGCATCCTTGACTTCTCCAGGAAGAATTACAGCCAACATTCATGGCTTTCAGGATTTATGCTTTGACATACATCTTTAAAATAAAGCCTGTGACCATTTTTAAATGGGAAACCTCGGAAGAAGCCCAGAAGTATTACCAAGGAATATGAAATTTATTTGTAGGATTTACAGACATGATAACCCTCCAAACAAGTAGCATAAATTTTAAAATCTGAAAGGAACACACACACACACACACACACACACACACACTGAATATATTGTGCCCCCTCATTATCAGATTAATAAATCAGCCAGCAAGTTATTCTCCATGCTTAGAGTCTGTGGAAGTTATAAAGAAGAATGCACATATTTTTTGTCCTTAGAAAATGTGTAATCAAGTTGGGATTAAAAGACCACAGTAACATAGAAAAGGAGATATGTTCACCAATAAGTATCCAGTGAGGGTATTAGTATCCCTGACCACCCTATCAGAAGTGGCCTCCCCACCTGACTGACTTTCTATCTCATCATACCATCTTTTTTCTTCCCTTTGTCACTAATCTGTAATTATCCGGTTTGCTTTTTTTTTTTTTTTTTTAAGATTTTATTTATTTGTTTGAGAGAAATTGCGAGCACAAGCCAGGGAGGGGCAGAAGCAGGAGAAGCAGGCTTCTCGCTGAGCAGGAAGCCTGATGCAGGGCTCGATCACAAGACCCTAAGACCATGACCTGACCCAAAGGCAGACACTGAATGGACTGAGCCACCCAGGCGCCCCTCTGGTTTTCTTTTTGTTAATTATTTTTCTCTATAGGAGTAGAGACCTATATTAGTCCTAGTGACCATCAACTAAGACACAGTGTATATGATATATATGTGCTCAATCAGTGAATTCTTGTTATTCCTATCGTCTGACCCAGAGACCCTAACTGAGATGGCAGGCAAGACTAAATCAGAAATATGCTTGAAAACTTTTAACAAGAAATCATTCATTTATTCTTCCGTGTTCTTTCCACCAACTCCTATAATTCTAAAACTAATGATGAGGCATTGTGGTGGGTTCTAAAACAGTTTAAGGAAACTCATATTCCCTAAAGAAATGCATTCAAGTAAAAAACTAATCGTGCCACACAGTGAGTAGTGAAATAATAAAAATATGTAAAAGGTAGAAGTATCCCCCATGAGGATAGTTAAGTCTTTCTTGGAAGATCAAAGAGCCTTCTAAAAGGATCTAAAGAAGGAGCCTTCTAAAGGATCTACGTATCTAACCTGGGTTTCCTAGGCAGACTAGGAGGAGGGGAAATGGAAACTCCAAACAGAGGTAATGTGTGCAAAAGCAAAAAGGCAAAATTGGGCCAGATGACATGAACGCTAGGCTCAGAGACAGAGATCTCAGTTAAATTTCTGGATCCTCATTTATAATTGTTAACACTCTGTCAGTTACCTCTTACTACAATAATACCATTGAACAAACCACACAACATCAGTGGCGTCCAACAGAAAACATTTATATGGCTCTCAAATTTACGAGGTCCAGCAGACTGAGTCTAGGTTCACTTACATATTCAGGGGCCAGCTTTCTGTTGTCTGATCTGGGGTTGCTTCAATACTTGGTAAGGTTACTTGGCTCTCTTTGACCTATCTCATCCTCCAGCAGGTTAATCCAGGTATGTCCTCCTCACGGTGATAACAAGGCTACAGCACAAAGCAGAAAGGTACCAACATTTCCCCCAAGACTGTGCTTAGATCATTTCTGCTTACATTCCAGTGACCAAAGTCAATCACCTGGCCAGAATCAGAGACAGGGAGGGTACTCACAGTGATATGGCAAAGGGAAGAAGTGGAGCCATGAATGCAATTAATAGACTATACACACTTAATGTCTCTGGAGTTTGGTTTTCTATTCAATAAATGGAGAGCACAACAGTTCCTCCCTCTTGACATCCCAGGGTTTCGGGAGGATATATATAGAAGGTGTCATTGAAGTTCTTTAGCTGAGAATAAATAGAGAAATAACAAAGAAAGTTACTATGGAAATGGAAGAGATTGGTGTCTCTCTATGGTTTACACACCAGCTAACTACACATTTAAACTTAAACTTTTATTTCATGTTCCTTAAACAAAACAATCATCTCAAACAAGGCTAGTACATTTTCTAGGCTGTAATCAAAAAAGGACTTCAAAAAAAAAAAAGGACTTCAGAATATCAAAGTCAGCCCCTTCGAGCTCAAGGTAAACACAAGAATATTCATGATAACAACTAAAATATCAGCAATGGCTACTTCTAGAGGAGCCAATAGAATCAGAGAGGAAAAAGAGATACTATAATGGTTTATGCCATGAAACTTCTGTTTGCATCTTACGGTGAGACTAGATTCATGTGTTAATTATAGCATTAAATAAATGAGTATGTTTTGGAAATTTTTTTATAAAGTAAAACTGGTTAAGTTTTTCCATAATTACCATTTCAATAGTTTAAACATTAATCCAGATATTCAGGGTTGTTTCTATTCACTTTTCATTCTTAAGTATCTGTGTATTCACTGAACATTATTTTAATTTGCGTGATTTATGTATTCTCAAGAGTCCAGGAAACTAGGTTCTTCTCTCAACTTTGCCATAGTCAAGTCTGTGGTCTTGGGTTATTCATTTAACCTTGGTCAACTCTAGTTTCTTCATCTGCAAATTAAGGGTTATTAATTAAATGGTTCTAACATCACCTTAAGGTCTAGCATGCTATAATTCTGACAAGAAATGGTTCATTTGCAAATGAACCTGCTTATCTGAATATTACCAGTCAGAATATCAACCCAAAAAAGTATTTAAAAGAGGAAGGAAGTATTAATTCGGGGTTTAGTAAGTAAACAGATTTTTTAAATCAATATTTTTAGTTAAAAATAGTTCATTATATTAATGTAACTGATGATGATTTTAAAACAAATAGCTTCCACTTATAATTACTTTTTTAAACTGATGAAATACATTTAACCTGTTTTAGAACATATGCTTTTTAAATTCGATAGAGATTAACATCATGAATTTTGCAGGTTCTGAGTCAGCTTTTGTTTTTTTCTTCTCTACACTATGGGCATATTCATTCATCAAACACTTACTAAGCATTTACTTCTACCATCGAATCACTAGAGACAGGTCATGGATCTCTTCTAGTTAGCACCAAGCCAGTTTCTGCATATGAGCTATAAATTCATTTCATTCTCCTAATTTGTTTGCTGTGAGGATGACTTGAGAGTGGGGTGAGAACTCACATTCAGGTTAAGTGTCAGGGGCAGCCGACACGTTCCGTATGTTCAATGTGGGTACGACATAGCTCCACTTAGTGGTTTATAATTGTGGCCAAATTGCTTAATCTTGCTGATTCTCATTTTTCTCAACTGCAAACTTTATGAATCATTGCATGCTTTTTTTTTTTTTTTTTTACTGCTACATGAAAATTTTCTCAAATTTGCAAAAGAAGGAGAACAAAAATGCGTTTTTAACTCCGCTGACTGCTGCCCTCTGATGCTTAGCTCACAAAGCAAAATGCTACTCTGGTTGTGCTGCTCTTGGAATTCATTTAATGGGAGCAAATGTGCTGAACAGAAAAGAAAGATAAGCAAACACCAGCTCAGTCATAAACTGGGAGATGGTCTCAAGTGGAAAAACTGGGAGTGATGGTACAGGCAGGATGCCCTGGTGGGAGGAGAGGCATCTTCTCTTGGATACATTGATTCAGAATAGATGCTTGAATCTTTGAGAACCCTTCCACCATCAGGGCTCAGTCACTGATTCCCTGAGCTCCAGAGCAAAGACAGACTACCTATTCAGCCATGGCAAATAAAATTATTGGATTCAGCCCAACTCACCCTCAAAGGGCTAGCCTGGGAGAAAAATAAAGCAGAAGGAAAGGATTCCTCTTCTTACTGTTATTCAGTAGCTTGTCTTTTTGTTTGATGTTTTGCTTTAGCAGCTTCACCAAGAGGCCGGTTTCCAGGGACCTGTGCTGCAGGATTACTGACCAGCAGTCTGCTGCGGGATTAGGCTAATTACTGCGGGATTAGGCTAAACCTCCTTTGGTACTTCTGCACCCAACCCCCACCCTGAATGAAGACCAAATTTGACATGCTCTAATAGTTAATTCTTCCAAGTTATATAATTAAATAAAAGCTGACATTAAAACAAGTTCCTGTGCCACAGGGGTTTGGGTAGAGTTGTGCCAAAAAGCTTACATCACTACACTGGAGATAAATTTATAGCTGTTTTCGTTCATTTGCATTTAATCAGCCCCAAATTGCTGACTCTAGGTTTAGCAAGGACCTCACTGCCCATTCAGTCTGCAGGGTACAGTTCTGCTGGTGATGGGCAATGACTCAAGTGAGAGGTTTGAGTTCCACAGTCCACAGGTCATTTTTCACCTTGAAGTTTGGCTGGATAGCCGATCAGTTATAGAAACAAAAAGCCAGGGTTATTCTGATGCCATGGGCTTAAAGCCATCCTCCCCTTTTCCGTAAAAGGTGTTGGTTCTGACCTCAGCTGACCTGGTTTGTCCCCCAGTTCTGCCACTTACTGTGGAATCACATCTTTGGAGGAATTATGGTTCTAGACAATTGCATTATGATCATAATTACTTTTGAAATTCCCATTTAGATAGTATTTTACCTGTAGTTTGGTTCTAGAGTCAGTTGATAAGTATGTATAACAATGGACTCCCAACAGCATGGGCTGAAGAGCCTGGGGAAAGTTATTTCACATCACTGAACTTCATTTCCCACCAATGAACTGGGGTTATCAACAGAACCTACCACATAGGGGGGTATAGGAGGGCTGGAATGAGATGATGAATGTGGGGGTGCCCATACATATAATCAGCACAATAAATGACAGCTGTGGGTATTAAGAGCTAATTAAGCTTCTGTAATCAGCTCTTGGGTTCATGTACAATGGCTGAACTCTTTCAGTTAACCATTTTGCAGATAACGGGTCACAGCAGTTAAGGGGATAGATGGTAAAACCATAGTGGTTGAGAGCAAAAACAGTAGAGCCACACAGACTGCCCAGTTCTGTCATTTATGGGCACCCCCTTAAACAAGTTAGTTGCTCTGTGCCTCAGGATTCTCATCTATAAAATGGGTAAAATGAGAGAATCAGTCTCGTAGGACTGTTGTAAGGATTTAGAAAGTTGATACGTCTAAAGCATTTAAGCAGTGCGTGGCAGGTGGTAGGCTCCATCATCGTCATCACCGCCACCATTGTGATTATGATTATTCTGTGCTACTTCATTTGGAAAGACCGGTAAATGTGGGTAGCATTTGTAGTAAAATAATTCATCTGACACGTAAGGGAGAAGTCGACTTTGCTCCATAAGATCACTGAAAAGAAAATGGGATTAAAAGGGGATTTTGAAGGGGTGTCTGGGTGGCTCAGTCAGTTAAGCCTAACCCTTCAGCCCAGGTCATGATCTCAGGGTCCTGGGATCAAGCCCCTCTGTCCAGCGGGGAGTCTGCTTTTCCCTCTCTCTCTCAAATAAATAAATGAAATCTTTAAAAAGGGGGGGGGGGGATGAATAAGACATTTGGAAGGGTCTCAATGAACTGAGTAGGAGAGGCAGTTCCAGATGACTAGAATAAGACATTGAGACCAGGGTCAGAGCAGAAGCCAAAGAGACTTCCACCAGAGAGAGGAAGTAGGAAATAATGA
Organism: Mellivora capensis; assembly: GCA_004024625.1. NCBI lineage: Eukaryota > Metazoa > Chordata > Mammalia > Carnivora > Mustelidae > Mellivora > Mellivora capensis. The sequence continues at coordinate 234,723 of PISX010000698.1, read as the reverse complement.
TATAGGTAGAACATTTGTAGTAGAAGAGCTACAAATTCCCTTGTAGAAATCCTGTAATTCTTTGGTATGGTCTCTCTAGTGCCTAAAGGCTAGATACTGTAAAAACCATGATAATAGGAAAAAGCAAAACAACAACCACCACCACAAAAACCCATAATAGGCTTTCCCCTTGTATTACTATACATGACACAGAAATACACCATGGACTTCCAGAGGCCTACTAAAGAGTACTGCGGTGCCATTTCATGCATGTTGCTGAACAAATTTAATTGTTTAAAGAAGGAAATAAAGACCAGAAACTGCCTGGGGCACCTGGCTGGCTCAGTTGGTGGAGGATGTGAGTCTTGATCTCAGGGTTGTGAGTTCGAGCCCCATGTTGGGTGTAGAGATTACTTAAAAATAAAATCTTAAAAAAAAAAAAGACTGGAATTTATGAACTTAGAGTTTCATAAATAGATGGGCAAATGGTGTTGAACATAGCATACTAAAAGAAGAAATAATTATTTTTATCAGCCATATTCATTTGAGGAGGGGATTATTCATTCGACAGAATTATATTTGAGCCTGATGTTGGGACTTTTTAAGCTCACCTTTGCCTTATTTGTGGGACCTGGAGCAAGGCCCTTCTTCACTCTTCTCACTATAGATCTAAATCTCTATATAGTATCGAACAGGAAGTACTGCAGGGAAATGTTTAGATGCAAAGCCTCTGGAGTCTGACTAAGTTCAGAACCCTCCTCTGTGCTTATTGGCTGAATGATCTTGGACAGTTTATTTCAATGCAAGTCTTAGTTTCTTGTGTGAAAGTTGGAGAGGATGGCAAATACCTCAAAAGGTTGTTTTGAGGCTTTAAATATATAATCCGAGTTAAGGTTTTAGCACAATGCCTGACATACAGAAAGTGCTTTAATAAATGGAAGCTACCTGTACTATTAGCTATAAAAATAAATAAATGGACTAAATGATCTGTAGCGTGTCCTCCAGCCTAGACTCCATATTTTTATAGCCTCCCCGACTTTGGCATCTCCTTTCAAGTTCACTAGGCCCCACCGGTAGCTTCCGTAGAGTTGGGGGAGGAGAGCATTAAGATGGCCAGTGTGGCAGCAGAGCCATGAAGATGTGGGAATGCTGGTAAAGGGGGAAGGAGCAGGGTTCAGTCCTCCCACAGACACCCCAATACTGCTAGATACTGAACACACGCATTTGCCTCCCAGGGGATACAGGATGAATGTGCTTGTTTTCGGGAGCTTGGCCAATCCATCTAGCTTGTTTTTTACCTTTTATGAATAGAACACAGAAACCATCAGACTGCTTGTGCCTTGTGAATGGAATAATATGCATGAATGAGTTTTGTAAACAGCACAGTTCAAGTGTTGCTGTTTTTGCTGCTCTTGCTATAACTGTGATAAATACATTGTTCAAAAACCCGACAGGTATAAGCACTCTGTCTTATTTCTTTAGGCTGGCACTTGTTTGCCTTAAATTGACCATTAGTCTTGAGGAATGCCTATCATATCTATGGGGTTTTGAGAGAAAGAGGAATCTTTCCTGAAGGCAGTATAAACTAGAGATTAATGGTACAAGTTCTCCAGATTCAGTTCCTGGGTCTGCCATTTTCTGGTTGTATGACCTTGAGCAAGTTGCTAAACCGCTCTAAGCTTCAGTTCCCCCGTCTTTAAAATGGGGATAATGATTATACGTACCCAAAAACGATGCTGTAAGGAGTAAATGAAGTGATGAATGTAAGACCTTGGCACGGTGCCTGGAATGAAGGAAACATCCTGTAAGGGTTAGCTATTATCATTATTAAGATAATGAGAGAAATTCTGTAGGAATCATAAATAACTCCAGCTTTGATGAGATGACAGATACACAAAGGCTGCATCTAAAGGATGAGGAATGGGAGAAAGTGGCAAAGAAGAGAACAAAATGAAGGGAAAAACTCAGCTAGAATGAGTGGATGTGTCCCTGGCCAGTTCTCATAACTTCAGGTCTGTTCTGGTAGCACCTGCCCTTGGATTTAAAATTTAATTCCAAATTAGTCCAAGCATCATACTAATGCTTCGATTTGAAATTTTGTGACCAGGGTTTTTCTATTTCTGATCTAGAAACAAAGGACTGTAGTAGTCGGGACCCTCTTTTGGAATACAGATACTCCACGCAGTAGATGTGAGGTGTGCTGTCATTCTAGAGCTGAAATCTGTGCAGTGCCAGGAAGCCTGCTGGGATTTATCAGACCTACCTCTGCCCATTCACCTGCAGAGGTGGCATCCCATAAGTGTTGGATGGGTTTTTGAAATAGAGTCAAATTTCAAATATGGGAATCAATGAAATTGTTAAGGTCAATATTGTCTATACCATGGGCTGGCAGACGTTTTCTGTGTGGGCCAGATAGGAATATTTCAGGCTTTGTGAAACCATATAGCTTCTTTCACACCTACTCAGCTCTACTGTTATAGGACAAGAGCGGCCTCGGACGATAGGTAAATCAATGGCCATGGCTATGTCCCAATAAACCTTGATTTACAAAAGCAAGTGGCCAGCCGGAATTGGCCCATGTGACCTAATTTGCTAATAACCTCTAGTCTATACAAGGGTTTTGAGGCAATGACTCAAGTTGTCAGAAGCACCTGGATTAAAGCTCATATAAATTAAACATGATGTCAGAGAATGTTGTTGATTAGAGATTAGCTAACCTAACATAGAGGTCTTCAGAATAAAAATGAAAAGAGGAAGTAAAATGCCTGAATGTAAATGGAGAGCCTAGCTTTTGTAGAAGAAAATAGGAATCACGCACACACACACACACACACACACACACACACAAAAGAATTATAACATAAAATGTATTCAGTAATTCACATTAGAGAAAGACTGAGCAGGGCTCAGGAACATTGTTTCCAGTCTCATTTTTCTCTATTCCAGTCTTCAGAGTGTGAGTACTTACTCAGTGAACACACAACCCTGTTTGCTGGGAACAGTCTTAGTGTGCCTGTTGCCTCTGTAAAAATCAGTAGCGACCCCTTTTGGAGAAGTGTCCTCGTTTGCAATATAAATTATATGGCCACACCTCTAAGAACCAGTAGGGTTTTGAAATTGTAGCACAGACAGGTGTGCTTATTTAAAGTTAAAATTTGGACAATAATACGTCTGTAAAGGCAGAATGTAGTGCTGAATAGGGTAAGGGCTTCAAGTCATACAGAGTCAGAGTCAAAGTTTCATTTACCACTTCCTGCTGATCTTACAGAATGTGCTGGATCTCCCTGAATCTTAACCCTTCATATATGATAATAATAAAAGTAATAATCTCACTCAGTGTATTAACATGTAGTAAATATATGAAAATATTCAGTTATTTCATTATTATATATTTAAGTGGGTAGATTGATTAGGTGGGACATAGAGTCATCTTTCCTATACAGAAGATAGGCTTTAAGAATAGTGACTTCCTTTTCTCTGAAGACGTTCAATGAGAGATTTAACAGGCACTTAATACTGGTGTTATAAATAAGCCTTGCTACTCAAAGTTTGGTCCATGAACCGAATGTCAGGATCACCTGGGAGCTTGTCAGAAATGCACACTCTCAGGCTCCAACCTAGACCTAATGAATCAGAATCTACATTTTAAACGCCAGGTGGTATGTTTAGCTTTGCCATAAAGGATTCAGAAATCAGTGGATAATTATAGTAGATGACTTTTAAAGCCCTTCTGAACTCTGAGACCACTCCATATTATCGAGTCCACAGGTTTTAAGTGGATAAAATAATGGCATGGGGAGGATCTGTGGTCTCAATAACTCATATATCCCATTCCATTGAGCAGGTTAAGAATGGCCATGTCCACCCAATTCCAAAGAACATTAAACATTCCATTCCATTTATTAAAGTGCAATCTCAGATAAATACAAATGTGGACCTTAATTGAAAATACCCAACATTTAGACTTTTTTAATCTAAAGCATCACATCTCCTTGGACATAGCCCCTTGATCATTCCTTGGGTCCGTTTTGTTTTGAGCCACTTCCCTACTTTCTGCAAAATGCGTGTCTGATTATTCTCCATGCAGGTGCTCTAGGTAGAGTTCAGTATTCCATTAATACTGAACAATTCACATACAAATAGATAGTTCAACCTTAGCTATCTCCCCAAGGCCTGAAGAGGTTGAAACAAATGTAAACAGAACTAGAAGAGCTGGCGAAACGTTTAGCTGAAACTTTAAAGGAATTTTTCTCTCCCTGGGACTTTCTGGTGATGGTTGTAAATGCAGCACGACTACTTTCGTTCTTCGTAAACTTTTATCCTCCCTCCTTGATGCAAGCTTCCTGACATCCCTGGCTGTTTGAGTTACACACCACGTGGACACACAGGATGGACTATGCTGGTCCATTGGGTCATGTCAGTTGCTTCATAGATCCCTTTTCTATTTCCATTATTCTGTGACTGCCTGAGTAGCCCATTATCTTTTTCCATTAGAATCTCACACACAGAAATAAAAAAGAATATATCGCTTCAAAAGAATTAAGAATTGGGTGCCTGGGTGGCTCAGTGGGTTAAAGCCTCTGCCTTCAGCTCAGTTCTTGATCCCAGGATCCTGGGATTGAGCCCCGCATCGGGCTCTCTGCTCAGTGGGGAACCTTCTTCCTCCTCTCTCTCTGCCTGCCTCTCTGCCTACTTGTGATCTCTGTCTTTCAAATAAATAAAATCTTTTTAAAAAAAGAAATAAGAATTAATGGGCAAAAACTAATTTTTAAAGGGAGAGAGAGACAACAGAAAATGTGACAAAAGTATCAAGTTTGTAATGTGTCTAACCTAAGAGAATTTTATGTTAATAGTGATGACTTAATACACCAATGTCTATCAGGCATCAGCTGTGTGCCAAGCACTGTGTTTGTTCCATGATGATGATGATGGTGATGATAGCAATAGTAGCTGACATTTGTTGATGACTTATGAGCACTCAAATGAGATAGGCATGGACCTGCCATCATGGGAACTTACAAGCTAACAGCAAAAGCAAGCATTGCACCAAGAATTCCAAGTTTTGTCAATACTATGGCAGAATATAATGGAAGAGTGTGTCAGGTGCCCTAATCTAGTCTAAGGGTCAGTGAAGGCTTCTCTGGGGAAGTAGTATATACAAAGGAAAGGTATGGTTGAGGAAGAATGGCATTCCAGTCAGAGTGAAGACTATGGGCAAGAGCTCTGATCAAGCAAAAAGCTTATGTTGGAAGAACGTAGAGAACTGGCTAAAGCTTAGAGGATAAGGAGGAGAATGGGGAGATGAGGCTGGAGAGAAAAAAGCAGAGCAAGGTCATGCTGAATCTTGCAGTTCCCATGAGGAGGCCATGTTTATTCCAAGGCCAGTGGGGAGCCACTGATAGGTGTTAAGCAAGTGAGTGAATGATCAGCTTTGGGCTCCAAGAAGATAACTCTGACTGGACTGGAGGGGAAGAGAGGATGTATGCAGAGGGCAGAAATGGTGGTAGCTTGGACCAAAGAGGTTGGCAGTGTTTGTAAAACATCTCCAAGGTAGAGTGGGGTCCTGTCAGGCTAATAAAATACTCCTCCCATTGGAGTATGGTTATTTGTGTTAGTTTTTTGGGTTTTTTTTTAAGATTTTATTTTTCTATTATTTGAGAGAGAGAGTGCATGAGAGGAGAGAGGTCAGCGGGAGAAGCAGACTCTGTGTCAAGCAGGCCGATGTGGAACTCGATCCCGGGACTCCAGGATCATGATCTGAGCCAAAGGCAGTCACTTAACCAACTGAGCCACCCAGGAGCCCATATTTGTGTTAGTTTTGAAGAAACTTTCCCTTCTCAAAACTGTTCCCTTATATGGGAGCCCATGAGCAAAAGGCAACTGAAAGGCATGGAAGAGAAGAAAAAGAAAGAGCTAGTTCTCCACTGGAATGTGAGCCTGGATCTGCTGGTTCACTGACTCCATCCTACGACATAGGAAGAAACAAAGTACTGATGCACTCAGCAGAGAAAAGAGGGTCAGGGTTTGCCTAGAAATCGTTTGTAGCCTGTAAAAGTATTGTACAGAATAATGTGAGAAAATGGACTTTTTTTTTCAAGATTTATTTATTTGAAAGAGAGAGAGAACACAGACAGGGGGAGGGAGAGGGAGAGAGGATCCTCAAGCAAGCTCCCCGCTGAGCCTGATAAGAGCCTCAATCCCAGGACCCTGAGATCATAATCTGAGCTGAAATCAAGAGCCAGCCACTCAACCAACTGAGCCAGCCAGGTGCCCTAAGAAAAGGGACTTCTAAAGGGGATTCTTTTCATACATAAGACAAAAGTCTTTTAATCACTGGCCTAAGATCCCTTTACCCTAAAAGAAGGGTTCATTTAGAAAGCTGGAGCTGTAAGCAAAATTGATGGCCCCTTTTGTGCTAAGTGGGATGACAAAGCTCTCACTTCCCTCTGGGTTCAAAGAATAGTTGTTGTCAAGCATTTTAATTGAACAACTACATGATAAAAGGCATGTGACTCATCACACACAGCTTCCAGTCCAGTGAAGACACAGAAAGTCTAGACATTAAGCTATTACACAATTACATTTAACAAGTGCAGGGGCACCTGTGTGGCTCAGTCAGTTAAGTGCATCTGACTCTTGATGCCCATTTTGGTTCAGGTCGTGATCTCAGGGTCATGAGACTGAGCTCTGCATTGGGCTCCATGCTAGACATAGAACCTGCTTGAGATTCTTTCTCTCCTCCTCTCCGTCTGACCCTCCCACCCAAATCATGCAGGTGCTCTCCCTCTCTCTCTTAGAAAAATGTAGCTGTGATAGGTTCTGGCAAAGAAAATATGTGTATTGTGAGAGCTTTTGAATGAGGGTGCCACATAGACAGCAAGTTAGGGAACTGCTGAGTGAACTGAGAAAAGTCAGATGGGTGGAGAGAGAGTAAGACAAGTAGTGAAGTGCGTTAATTTGGCAAACACATTAGCACACCTGTCAGGTGCCAAGTGTCATATAGGTCTCTGTGATACACAAATAAATAAAACTCAGTCTCCTTGTTGTGGAAAAGAACATGGGCTGAGTCTTGCTAATTGCCGACTGTGAGAATTTTATTGTCACTTTACCCAAACCTCAACATCTTAATCTGTAGAACACAAAAATATCTACCTTGCAGGATTACTGTAAGAATTAAAAATATTTAAGGCCCTTAGCTCACTGCCAGACACAAAAGTAACAAGTTTTGTAATGATCACACCAAGAGTGAGTATGACATAGTATCAAAAGCAATGTTCACAGTGTTGGAAAACACTCTTTTCCATCAGTCTGCCTGGGTTCAAATCCCAGGTCCACCATTTACTAGCTCTCTGACTTTGGACAAATGACAGACTTTCTGATCTTCAGTTTCTTCATCTATAAAAGGAAGATAATAGAAATACCTCCCAAGTTTCTTGGGAGGATCAAAGGAAGTAATGCTTAAGTGTGAAATATGGTTAAATAAGTAGCTAGACTACATATTATGTACATGCAAGGTGCTGTACCAGCACAGATAAATAAGCAGTAAGTTATTTTGGTTTTTGTTCTAGATAGGAGGGTGAAGTGAGATAAGACCAAGTCTTGATCTTGGGCTTAAAAATGAGTAGGTGTTGGGCAGACAGAATGCTGTTAGATTTGCCTTACTTAAGCCACACTTAAGCCACAATTCACTAATGTGAGAATGCAAGTGGGCCGAAGGCTAAAAGAGAGTATTTTAAAAGACGAGTGAGTTTATTTTAATAAACATCTTCTCTCTAGTTGCTGCCATAAGCTGCAAGGCAGACTGATGTGGTCGATAATAACATGAGCTTTGGAATCAGGCAGACCTGGGTTCTAATTCAGTTCCTACTACTTCTGTGTCATCTTATGCCAGTTACTTTACCTCTCTGAGCTTCAGTCCACTAATCTTTAAAAAGGAAGTAATAACAGTGCCTTCTTCATGAAGTTGTTACAAGGAATAAACAAGGTAATGCATGTAAAGAACAAAATACCATGTCTGGCACATAATAAAGATTAGGTAAATGTTAGCTATTGTTATTATTGTTGATGCCTCATTGACATTTTGCTGGCACAGAACATTAGAATTTGTTCAATGTATGGAACAATTCTTTAAACACAAGAGTATTACCTAATCACCTACTCAACAGTGGGATCTCCAAAACAGATAAAAAACAAGCAGATGGTGAGTTCCTATGTGGCGGTGATTGCAGGAATTTACCTTTGTGGCTCCAGTAACTTTGAAAGTTGTGCAAAGTAGGCCCTCAGTAAATATTGAATAAGTTAGTGAGGGATTTGCTTTGCTGACCATAAAATAAACTTTTTCTACTTATAAACATGAGGCATGTTTCCGTAAATCTGTAAATAAATACACTTGTCATTTCACCACCAGTGGGACAATCACTGTTAATATCTTGATACGTTTTCTCCCAAGGCGTGTGTGTGTGTGTGTGTGTGTGTGTGTGAGAGAGAGAGAAAGAGAGAGAAAGAGAGAGAAATATCTGTGTTGGGGGTCATAACATTTAAAGTAACTATATAGATCATTTAATTTGATCATAACATAGAAAAGCTTTTTCTCCATTTCTCATATGAACATTTGCCTTGTTTCATTAAATATACTTCAAAACATGATTTAGACATTGTATAATATTCTATAAGGTTGTGCCATGAAATTTATTAATTATTGTTAATTTATTGCCATATTGTTAGATTTTTAGCATGTGACAAAGCTAATTCATCTTAAATGTAAGTTACCATACTCAGCAAGTTCTTCACCTTTCAGGGTTATAAACAACTTGAAAACCTAATTATTAAAAAATGAAACTGTACTATTTTTCTCATAGAAGAAAATTACAAACATAGTTAAATAAAATGCTGCCTACAATTTCAGGAGCTTTATAAACTTCACAAAGCCCATCCATGGATTCCTGTTCCAGGACTTTAGGTCAGAAGCAATGACATCAAATATGTTAATATGAAGCAGAACAAAAAAGTGCAAGAAATCTAATGTGACAATTGCGGAGAAGTATCCTCTCCGAAATACTCCCGACTGTAGGGTATTCAACTCTCTTTATAACATGGCCCAATCCCAGTTCATTCTTATATTGGAAATACCATGCTGTCTTGGTGATCACAGCTTTGTAGTAAAGCTTGAAATCAGGTAACGTGATGCCGCCAGTTTTATTTTTGTTTTTCAACATTTCCTTAGCAATTTGGGGTCTCTTCTGATTCCATACAAATTTGAGGATTATTTGCTCCAGTTTTTTGAAAAATACTGGTGGAATATAATCTTAAATCTAGATGCTATATTAACACTTCTGTATAGCTTTCATGACAGTAATTTTGCATGTGCTGTATATTTATTATTCTTGGTGACAGAAAGCCTCTGCAGAGCTCCTGTGCTACTTTTCACTGTAAGGTCCCTCACCCTGCAGAACTGTATTAGTGGGTCTACCCCAGATACCCTTCTCCTCTGTCTCCTAACTCCTTATTACATCCCATTCCATTTGAGCAAATGTATAGCATGACTCAGAACTTGAAAATACAGTTAAATTTATCTAAAGAAAAGAGATAATTTCATAATTATACCAAAAATAAATTTAACAAATTTAAAATATAGCGCAAAATGGAGAATCATAAAAAAGATATATTCACTGGGGCGCCTGGGTGGCTCAGTGGATTAAGCCGCTGCCTTCGGCTCAGGTCATGATCTCAGGGTCCTGGGATCAAGCCCCACATCAGGCTCTCTGCTCAGTAGGGAGCCTGCTCCCCCCTCTATCTGCCTGACTCTGCCCACTTGTGATCTCTCTCTCTCTGTCAAATAAATAAATAAAATCTTTAAAAAAAAAAAAAGATATATTCACTACTTTGGGTCAGGTATAGTTCAGTCTCAGGATGCAGAGTTTTAACTTGTTCTTTGTGTAGTTCTAACCAAGGAGAAACACAACTTTTAATTTATTATCTTTATACTTTCTCCTATATGCAATTTATGATAATGAGGCTGGTTCTGCATGCCAATTTATACAGTGTCTAAAGAAGTCTGATAAATTCTCAGCATAAAGCAGAAAGCTGTTTTATGTTTTCTGTTGTTTCCATACATTTGCTTCTGAAGATGAACAATTACTTATGTGAAAACTGGGGTATGAAAGAGCATTTCCATATCTGCACATTTCTATATAGGTGTTTATGACATGTGTGTTTGAAAAATTCTAAATCATTATTCGATTCCAAAAGTGATGGAAGAGGAAATTTTTGGACAATCCTAAGAATAATTTATATTAAAGACATTTCTTTCTCCCTCATAGCTGCATCATCCCTCTCAAGGCTTCCGCTTTGGAACTGTCCGGGAAAGCAGTGCTGAAGATTATGTGAGGCAAAGCTTCCCGGAGATGCATGAGTATATGAGAAGGTACAATGTACCAGCCACCCCTGACGGAGTGGAGTATCTGAAGTGAGTGTCAACCTCATGAGTCTAGAAAGTTCTCACTGAAAGAGAAGTTTTAGCTACTGATATATATGTAGTATCTGTTGGTTATTTTTAAATGACAGCTAAATATACCCACTGTGTGTTCAGTAATACCTCACATTGTGTGAGATGGAGAAAGCATTATGGAATAGTGTGCATTTAATTATGTGGCCTAGATTACCAGTTACCTGCACAGTCCCCATTGGCAGTAGCTTTGCTCAAAGTGCCAGTGGGGTTATTAGTGTAGCAGATGGTGGGGGAAGTAAATGTGGGCCTGACATCACTTCAGAAAACAACAGTGCTGAAATGATCAAACACTCAGGGAATGTGGCCAGAGGATAAAGTGTCCCAAAGCAGCCCTTGCCTTCACAGTGACGCTCTAAGCCCATGGACCGTCTCCTCTTGCCACAAGGAAATGGAATTTATCTTGGAGATTTCCTGTAGAAAGGAAATAAGATAAAAGGCAATGATTCCCATGCCTGCATCCTTCTCATCAGAATTTATGAGAAGCAATCAAGAGCAATCACATCGCCATGGCAGATTATCAGAGCCTATAATTCAGCGAAGCTGAATGCAAAGGAGGGCGGTGCAGTTACAGATCTGCTCCTCTGGTCTGCCTGGGAGAAGGGAATGAATGGCTCCTGATAAGTTCCATGGTGTAAGCGTGAGCAGTCCTCTCCCTTGTGCCTGTAGTTTCAGGACAGTGACATACATTCAAGCCTCCACTACCTAAAATCATGCATTCCCAGGAAACAGGCTTACCTATGGTCAACCACAATAATCTTCCCAGTGGACAGAGGACTTGCAACCTCAAATTCTCTTTTAGGGAAGAAGGAAAACAAATAATTGCATGAGACATAAGAGCTAATATGTTTCTGAAGAGCTCTGGTGATAGGACCCTAAAACTCCTTATGGACTTTTATAGAGTCTAGAGAGGAAGGCTTGTGCTCTCAGATTTGCCAAGTTATGTAGGATGAAATGCTACTTTTGCACTATGAAATGGCACTTTTGGTTTTACAAGAACATTAAAATGTTAGACTCCCTCTCTAACACAGAGTTGAGTGCTCCTTTGCTTGCCAGCTCCTCTGCTGTCTGCTCTCCTGCAGGCAAATTCATGGCTAAGAGAGAGATGTCAGGGCAATGGCAGTGGCTCCCCACTAGATGGTAATTGCTGACAATCTGGGCTCTTCTAGCCGTGTGAAAAGAGTGAGATGCGCCAGTCCTGTGGCAGTCCTCAGTTCCACTCAGGGTACTCATTTATTCTGGAGGCTGTACCTGAGAAGGCCCTGAGTTGTCCCCGCTCTAGCCTGGAGAAATGAAATCGTTAGAAAAGCAGGCACCAGTGAAGAAGCTGAGACCTTAAAGAAGCAACTTGTCCACAGTAATATAGTCAGCAAGTGGCAAACTTGGGACTAGAACCAGGTCCCTAGAATCCAATCGCTGCTGCAGGCCACTCTAGGAACCATAAGAGAAAAGTAGGTCCTTGATGTTCAAAGAATAGTCCATGTTCCAGCAGCATCCATGATCCTGTTAGCCTTGGGAGTTTGTGAAAAATGCTGACTGCCAGCCCCCACTCCCCAAAACTGCATATTAACAAGCTCCCCACGTGATTTGCTGGTGGAGGTGACATTGGAATATAGGCAGATACGTAAGTCACTTCCAGTACTCTTAGCCACCACTCCCAAGAAACCCCCTGGCATCCCAGAGCCCTGGCCTGCAGAACACACCTCCAGAGTCACCTATGAGTATATATTATTGTGGTATATGTATTATTTTGTGGCATATGTATAATTAAATGAATTCTCAAAAAGGCAGAGCATGATTCTGTAATGGGAGAAACAGTTGGGGGCCCTGCCAAGTGTAAGGATGATTCAGCCAGTCATTTTACTTGGATCACACCCAACCACTTGCTCACCAGTGACTCAGGACCCCAGGGGAGTCTGTGAGCTAATTGCTTCTTGCCTTCCTGTGCAATAGAGACCTGTCATAACTAACTTCACTTTGCAGTCCAAAATCAGGAGTGATTATTTAAGGATACCACTGAGACCGTACCTCAGTAATTACTGCTTAGAAAAACTGAACCCCGACTTTTTTTCTATTGCTATTGCTACCTCAGATATTTGCGGAGTACTGGCAAATGGTGACTAGTTGCTGTGTAGCTCCCAAGGTACATTTTGTTATTGTGACAGTAAAACTTTTATTGGAGAAACATCTTTCAGCTTGATTTTTATTTTATTGCCAAGATTCCATTAAGGTTCCTCATCATCAGCTCCTAGGAGACAGTTCACATCCTCAACCCTTTCTGAAGCTTCCCACAGCTGTGGAACTGGGAGATGTTTTTTATTTTGGTTAAAGTTAAACACAGGTCTCATTATGACTTCAATCCAATACTCCTGGAAAAGGGAATACATTTTCAATAGGCTGAAAGAGTAGAAAGAGGAAGCAATGGTCAATGGCATCAAGAAAAGGGAAGTTGACCTATTTATTCTGTGTCCATGTATGGCCCAGACAAAGCCACCCATGCAAATATGTACTTCCTTCCCACTGATGAATCTTAGAGGTGTCCAACGGTGTCTTTCTTTTTCAGATTTTTGATGGGCCCTAGCCTTGTTCTGTTCTGAGTTTAACACCACTCCACTCTATTGAATTCCAGTAGACTCATTTTTGGCTCTGAAAGAGGAATGACTGAGTCTAGATGGAATAGAGAAGAGTTGTTCTCTTTGCCAAGATATTTGGACAGCCCTGAGGGCCCTTCTTAAATGGCTGTATGTCCTACCCCCTTCCAAAAAGAATTTGAGGTGGCTGAAAACAAGAATCATTGCATACACCTTAAACGGTTCCTTTTAAGATTCCCCATTCCTTGCCTCCTTTGTAACTGAGAACCCAGCCAGTGCTGAGACATACCTTCCTCTGGACCATTCCTGTGCCTACATTTAAAAAATGAGGAGAACACATGAAGGACGCGCAAGGCACCTGTTGACATCTTGAGCCCAGTTCACATCTGATTCTCTGATACAAACCAGGAACATATACCTTAAATGATTCCTGCCTGAATCCCCCCCCCTAGGTTGGAAGTGAAACATGAATCTCTGGAGATATATTAATAAAGCAGACCACTAAGATCTATTACCTATAGATCACTTCACTGTCCAGTTAATTGAATGCTGGCCCATGGACTTTAAAGAGATCTTTTATCTCCCTTTTCTCCAGGACTGCTAGATATAGATAGATTTGTATTTCCTTGGTATGTATTCCTAAATATGAAATGATTCCTGATCTCTGGAGAATGATAGTGATCATGACAGAAAGAAATAAAAATTTCCTCATATTGATTAATGAAACCACCTGACTCCCAACACATTCTAGCTATGTAACCTGGATCCAGTTACTTTGAGCCTCTGAGCCTCAGTTTCCTCATCTGCTAAAATGGGATAATACCACCCACCTCCCAGCCATGGTGAGTGATCCTATGTGTGGAGAACAGTCAGTGCTGTGCCTCGCACAAACGAGTCACTCAGTTTATATAGAGAGTTGAACCGTCCCATTGAATTCAGTCACTCTGGCTTTATTGTTGGATTTAGAAGTAACAAAAGGAAAGGGTAGATAAACCATTGGAAAGATGTCATGCTCTCTTAGAAGAGTATCTGTTTCCCCGGGTCTGTTCTCCACGGGTCAGTGAGATGTCCAGCAAGGCTAGGTCAGCAGCTACCTGGCTTGGGCCGCCCTTTCTTTCCAGATTTCTGTCCCCTAAACAAAAGCCAGTTGTCAACCTTTTCTGTCTACTAATGAACCATTTTTCTCTTTTCTTCTCTTGGTCTTAAATATAGGAATGATCCAGAGAAACTAGACGCCTTCATCATGGACAAGGCCCTCCTGGATTATGAAGTGTCGGTAGATGCTGACTGCAAACTTCTAACCGTGGGGAAGCCATTTGCTATAGAAGGTCTGACTGAGCCAGTCACTCGCAATTCACTCTGACTCGGGATATGCTCACTTTGCCAACCTAGCAAGTCACAAATGCCAGAGTCAGAGGCAAAAAGCTATTCATCTTCCCTTGTTTTTATTTTCAGCTCATAAGCACTTAGCTCTTAAGTTGCTGAAGCTAGGAATTTATTTTTCACCTACTCCATAAAAATTAATTTATCCAATTGTTCAAAAAACAACAACAACAATTGCTGTTACCCAGATAATGTTGCTTCATATATCTGAGAATGGGGACATAGTGTAACAAATGGGGAGTCCAATTTTGATTTAACCCGTATTTTCTAATTCCTGTAATGAATCTGATGCAAAAACTAGAATGATCGCATTCTACAACTGGAAGGACCTCAGTATTGATCTAATCCATTCTACTCCTTTTATCCACAAGAAAGCCCAGGGACATTACATCAGTTTTTCATGATCACACAATTAAATGATAATACTGGAATTAGAATCCAGATCTCATGGTTCCTAAATAAATGTTTTGTTGGGTTTTTTTCCCACAAAAACAATAGAAAAAGAACTTTACTTCTATACCTGAGTAACCTTTAAGAGTCCTAAACAAAACCTTGTTTGGGACCTCAGGTTTGCCTTTCTCCCCCACTGGCAGCAAATTTTTGCTCCCAACTTGATCAACCAATCCATCAAACTTCAGGGGCAAAGAAGGATTGCTTTGTCAGTTGCTCCTTTCATTCTGGACAACTGTTGATATATGGAACTGATCATTTGAACCAGCAAATTTCACATCTCCCAAGTCCCAGCTTCCCTTCTCTGACAGTACATGCTGGGTCTCAAGACAGCCATGCTTACTTGTCAGAAAACACTTTGACTTCAGACAATCCCATGAGGGTGTCCAAGTCCTATTTCCAGAAAACTCTGCTTTTCTGTATGTTAACTAGTGTATCAAAACTATTCTGATTCCAATTTCCCAGCCACAGTTGATCTCTGTCTCTCCTAAACATATCATCAAATTTTTTACTTTGGTCTTTGTTTTTGTGATGAATGAGAGTGTAAGATCTGATGTTGTTTCTCTGAGCCTTCTCCTAAGAGAAATCAATCTTTTCTCCAGGCAAAGTGCCCTCCACCTGAACCAGGGATAGAACTCAGGAAGAGAGAGATTTAGTGGTAGTTGTCTTCTATTATAACTACAATCTGAGATAGAAACGTCTAAAAAGAAAAAGAAAAGTCAAGAAAAATCAAAAGAACATTTATTATATAACCCCATTTTGGTGTAACAATGGAAAAATTCCCTTTTTTGTGTGTGGCATCTGGGGATATGCAAAGGATGTTACATTTTTTTTCTGTCCTAGATATACTGGGTAATTGAGGTCCCTCTTGCCTTTAGCAGCTACTAACAATGAATCATTTGCAACGGTCATAAGAATGAGAGACTCCATTCTCCAACTTTGTCTTCAGGGGGCAACCCTAGCTTGTCAAAAGACAGTGGTGAGATGGCTTGTTTGCCTCTGCTAGACCCCAGTGCCAGATGCCACACAATTAACTCCCCACTGGTTCCCTGTTTACATTTCCATCTGTGCTGCTGAGACTTAGCGCCTTAAAGTTCCCATCTTCCCCACACACCACATTGTTTTCAAAGGGGATAAGCACAAAATGGCGCATGAAAGAGCTCTCTCTGCAAGAGAACAGAAAGACCACAGATCTGAATAGAAAGCATTCCCCTCATTGTTGGTTTATTCTAAAAAAAAAAAAACAAAAAAACCACAGCTGGTTTATTCTGAGTGAGGTGCAAATCAGAAAATTTAATTCAGTACTGTCCCTGCCACCAAGTTCACAGCCTGAAAACAGAACTTGGTGAAACACAAAGGGAGGATACTTTAAATTGTTACAACAATGTGATAGAGATACTAGTAAAAGTCTTGATCCCTGCTTTTTTCCTTTCTTAAAGATTTTTTTATATATTTTACAGATAGTGAGAGAGAGCGCAAGCATGAGCAGGGAGAGGGGCCAATGGAGAAGGAGGAACAGACTCCCTGTGAGCAGGGAGCCCAATGTGGGGCTCAGTCCCCGGACCCTGGGGTCATGACCTGAGCCAAAAGCAGACGCTTAATGACTGAGCCACCAAGGCACCCCTTGATCACTGCTTTAAAAAAAAGAAAAAGTTAATCTCATAAATTTTTAGAGAATATTTCTCTTGAAGAAATTTTTAAAAATATTATATGCTTTGACAACATTTATGTTTCTTGAACTTACAAAAATGCAGACTTATTAATTAATTCAACTTTAAGGGCATAAAAATGTCACGAAAGCAATTTATGAACAAGTCTTACCCTTTTAGCTTACAGGAATGTTTTATATATGTATCTGTGTCCACTGTGTAATAACAGTTATGTAATAGATGATGTATCACCTTAGGTAACTCAGGAGGTTAAATTTGAAATAAGTGTCTAATTCACGGACTGATGCAGTTCATCAAGGGACCCTGATAACTGCATATACTTTCCCAGGTGCTCACATGGCTTTGTGAACTTAGGAAGGAAGGGCGGTCCATTGACTGCTTCATGTTGAATGTTCATTCACTTTATATAGTCCTGATATCACACCAGCTCCTTGTACCAACTGCCCGCCCCTCCCCACTCCATCATTCTGCATTTATTTAGGCTTAAAAGGTAAAGGTGAGGCCAGTGTGCGCCAGTGGCTCCATTTTTGTGTTTGAAATCTTTTCCTGAGGACTCAGCACAGAACACTGAAACTCTTCAGAATTCGTCATATTAAATACTGTACACCCAGGGACACAAAGACGTATAGTGTGCTCTGGAAAAAAAAGAAAGCGTTAAGATAAATGAACACATGTCCCAAATTTATGCATTGGAGTTAGCTGACAATAAAGGTCAAGTAGGAAGAAAGAGTAATGGAACTGCACAGTAATGATTTATGACCTTTCTGCCAAAGACTTTTGCCTGTTTTTTGAGTTTGTTCTTTTACTTGCTTACCACTAATTATTTAATATAGTGTTTTGGAGCACTGGCTCTGGAGTCTGAGTGCTTGGGTGAGAATAGAGTTGCTGTTACTCACTGTGCCCCATGGAGCAAGTCATTTCATCTGTTCTTCAGGCCCCTCATCTGCATAATGGGTCTATGAATACCACAACTAGCATGGAGTTGTGAAGGTTAAGTAAAATAATCCAGGTGAAGCATGGACAAGCACAGAGTGCCCAGTAAATTATTATTATTTAGTATATTGAATTAATAGACTGAGAGTGATTCTCCAGAAAATTATCCCAGGAGAGGTAGCCCTCACATATCCCAGCTTCTCCCACACACTTCTTTCTCTGCTCTCACGTGCTGGGGGTAAGGAAAACCCATTTTTAAAGTCTACTTTACAGCTGGGGCTATTACAATATGTTCTCAGCCATTGCCCCAGAGTAGCTAAATGTGGTATTCCAAGGACAGACAGCAAAAATGAATTAATCTCTTTCCTGAAGCCTTTTTAACCCTATCTAAGATCTCATTTTCAAAATATCTATTACCCAACTACGTTTCAGGAAGATTCTTCTAGTCTATGAATTTCTAACTATACATTTGCTAGCCAAAATATATTTCCCCCACTCTTAGCTGAGTAAAGCTGATTTATCCATGGGGAAAAGATCAGGATTCTGTTCTGAAAATTGTTCTCTTGGGCTATTAAGCTGTATCCAATTTCCAGGGTGCCTGATGCCTTCATCTTTAGGGTTGAAGGATTCCATTTTGCTTCATCCATCAACCACAAAATAGTCAACCTCGTCTTTATTGCAAAGCCACGTTTCTAATGATAATGAAAGCAACTCAGGCTGCTAGGTTGAGTCAGCAATTTAAAAATAAGAATTCTTTGACCAATGAACACAATCAAATTTGAAAAGCAACTGATAAAGAGAAGGACAGAAATGAAACCTTCAAGGTTTTACTATTTTAGGTTTCTGAATAAAATGAATTTTTATGTCTTTTAACAAATACCTCTCTTAGTCACCAGATAACTTTTTTCCTGTGAGAAATTTCTCCCCTTGTTCTATATTCCGAGTGTGTTTTACTTAGCTCATAATTATTATTGATGCTAATAATCATTTAAATGTCAATAACATATGTATTAAAATAGAAAATTTAGAAGGACAGTAATCTTTTTTTAGCAGTCAATTGGAAATTAACGTTGACGTGATGGAGTAGAGGGATTTAATATTTATTATTTCCTATGTAGCAATTTTTTATAAATGTCCCTGTAACTTCAACATAGCTTTTTCCCTAAGGCATTTTTAGTACTTTTGTTGTAGTGCCAAAATTCTATTCTTAGAACATATAGATTTATCATAACTATTAATTTCAGCTTTTAAAACATTACATCACGTATTTCTGTCTCATCTACCCCAAAATGCCACTATCAAGAATCAGTCTACGATGCCTCCTCTCATCCTCCCATCGGGTAGAAAGTTCTCATTCCTCTGAACTTTGTAGAGTTTTATCCATCCTCCTCATTGCGTCTAGTTTTCATATTTGACCTTTATTGAATTTATGCATCATCTATCTTGTTTTCCAGAAAGGTCCTGTAACTTTCTCCCATGTTGTGTAGTTATTTATGTCTGGCTCATTGCCCTCATGCCCCCGTAGCTTCATAAACATAGAGCTGTGTCTGAGTTAACTTGGAAACCTCTGTAGCCCTTGGCAGGGTATCAGGCACAGAATAAACATTCAACACATGTTTGTGGAATTAATGAATAGATGAATAGGTATGGAATAAGTGCATATCAGATGAAAACATTCCTGCCATTATTACACTAAGCTGGACCGGAATTGTTGGCTTTGAGGTGATTTTTAGAAGAAACAATATAGTCAGGGGGGATCCTTGCTAGTTAATATCCTCATCTGTGTATAATCATGGAACAGGTAGGGCTATACTTACAGTATATTTCTACAACTTAATGGAAAAGTTGTAGAAATCTACCCATGAATAATATATATTTTGTCTGCTGGAAACAAACCATCAGTTTAGATGATTGTGGTTTTTTACTGCATTGCCCAGTTTGGGGAGATTACATCAGTATGATTGTAATGATAGAGCCCGTGTTGAAGGGGAGGAGATAGGCCAAGTATTCCCTTATCTCTTGGTCACGTGTTATTCTGGACACCGTGGAAAGAACATTCGCTTTAGACTCAAACAGACCTACTTCCAGATGCTAGCTTTGCCAACTACGAGCTGTGTGACCTTGGGCAGTTTACTTATTCCTAAAGTATTACATATCATGCATAAGTTCTTATAGCAGTTAGACCCATGTGGTATATTATCTGGTACACAGTAGAACTCAGTACGTTCTAGTTATTAAATTCCAGCATGATTTAACTCAACTATAGACCACAGTAGTATACAATCTTAGTGCGTGATCTACAAGATGGGGTAAGGTACATATAAAGTTTATTATAGTGTGTAGCATATAGTAATATCTTAATACATATAAGAAATTGTTGAAAATTACTGCCCCAGGGGAAGAAA
Organism: Mellivora capensis; assembly: GCA_004024625.1. Taxonomy (NCBI): domain Eukaryota; kingdom Metazoa; phylum Chordata; class Mammalia; order Carnivora; family Mustelidae; genus Mellivora; species Mellivora capensis. Next base: position 214,808 of record PISX010000698.1, on the reverse strand, counting down.
TATGGTAATATTCAGCAGACCTGGTATAGTTGTCCCGACAATCAACCCACTTCCACCATATAGTTCCAAGTCCTCCCACTCTATGTTATATACGCCCCAGTTCTCTCTCGTGGCATTTATCTCACTTGTAATGAAATAATCATTACGTGGTGCAATAATAATAATGGCAGGGACTGCATCTGCCTTGCTCATTACTAAATCCTGATCAGTTAACACAGTGCCTAGTCACTCAGTAAGTAATTGTTGAATGAGTGAATGATGAATGCATGAGTCAGTAAGTCACTGAATATTATTATACACATGACTAGTGTTGTGCCTGACATGTAAATAAGTCCTGAAAGAATGAACTTGCAACTGAGTTGTAAAGAGCATTCATTATAATAAAAGTTTCTAAAGAAAACTGGTTACTTTGTTATGGTTAGTTGCCCATTATAAAAAATGTTATTTAATGATAACATCAGCAGAAGAACAGGCTGCCTATGTAAAGTCTTTTATTGTCGGTCTTGCTTTTCAAGCCAAAAGTACTAGGCACAAAGTAGGCAGTCAAAATAGCCCTTTGGGTGGAAAATTCTAATCATGCTCTTGACATTGTCATCACTTCCCTGACTGGCCATTGTTAGGGAATAAACAAAATTATCAGGGGGAAAAAACCATGCAGGGGCTCATTTAAAAAAAAAAAAAAAGTATTTGTGTATACACAATAAAAAAAACAAAAACACGAGGCTCCTGGGTGGCTCAGTGAGTTAAAGCCTCTGCCCTCGGCTCAGGTCATGATCCCAGGGTCCTGGGATCAAGCCCCGCATTGGGCTCTCTGCTCAGCGGGGAGCCTGCTTCCCTTCCTCTCTCTGCCTGCCTCTCTGCCTACTTGTGATCCCTGTTTATCAAATAAATAAAAACAAAAACAAAAAAACCTAATGTCCTTGGAAATAAATTGCAAGATAGAAATAATTATAGCAAGTATTTGTTTTCATGAAGTATCTTTGAATTCTTGACAGCCTTTTAGTCTTTATCAGTGAAAAAAGAATGATCTATACTTTTAATTTATCTTCCTCAATCATTCGGAGGGCAAAATATCTTTTTTTGACTATGCTGTCCAATAGCTAAAGACAAAGTGTAGCTAATTAGCTCTTTCAAATGGCTCATCAAAGAGTTTACTAGTGAATTAACAGTTTGGAAAAGAAGTAAAGCTACACAGAGCAAGGATACACAGTCCAAGCTGGTTATTAAAAAACTCTGACAACACATTACATCCACCTTTGTGCTACTCCTTCATCCTTTTCCTTTCCTCTCTTGCCTTAAATAACCACTATCCTGGATGTTGGGCTTATTAGTTCCTTTATTTTCTTTTAACTGTACTTTTGCCACATACATATGAATTCCTAAAAATACGCTATTTCATTTTGAATGTGTTTGCATTTACGCAATAGATTCATGCTGTAATCATCTGGGGCTGATCTTTTTTACTCAGTATGGCTTGGAGTCATCCATATTATCCCATGTAGTTCTACTTCATATGTTTCACACTATATAGAATATACCAATGATGTAATATTCCACAATTTATTTACCCATTCTCTTGTCAAAGAACATTTGGGTTGTTTCCAAATTTTTACTATTATGAACAGTGCCTCTAAGAACATGCTGATACATATCTCCTGGTGTGGTTGTAGTGGAGCTCTTTAGAAATGTATTTAAAATTACTGGTCTTAGACCATATAGATGTTCAACTATACAAAATAATAGCAAACTATTTTAGGGCGCCTGGGTGGCTCAGATGGTTAAGCATCTGCCTTCGGCTCAGGTCATGATCCCAGGGTCTTGGGATTGAGCCCACGTCCAGCTCCTTGCTCAGCAGGGAGCCTGCTTCTCCCTCTCCTTCTACCTGCTCTTCCCCCTGCTTGTGCTCTCTCTCTCTCCCAATCTCGCTCTCTGTCAAATAAAGTCTTAAGAAAAAATAGCAAACTATTCTCCACAATGGTTATATCAATTTGTATTTGCAGAAGCAACATATGTGATCTTATGGACCTACAGCTTCTCCAACACTTGGGTTTGGGGTGTTTTTTTTAAGATTTTATTTATTTATTTGACAGGCAGGCAGAGAGAGAGGGGGAAGCAGGCTCCCCACCAAGCAGAGAGCTCGACATGGAGCTCGATCCTAGGACCCTGGGATTACAACCCGAGCCAAAGGCAGAGGCTTACCCCACTGAACCACCCAGTCGCCCCCCCAACACTTGGTTTTACCTGACTCTTTTGGGGGTGGAGGAATAAGTTTTTGTGGATGTTTTAATTCTCATGTTATACTGAGGCATGGTCTCATTATTAAAAATTGACAAAAGTAAAACAGGGTCCTGCATGACCAATGATGAGAGAATGTCATAAACCCGAGATTATAATTAATCCAATTTTGTGTGTTTAAGGTTCAGAGGAGGGGTTTTAGGATAGGCGAATAGAAAATCCTAGTCCTGGTAAAGGCCTCAAAGGTATCTTCTCAAAATTATCTTGAAGGGAAGGGCAGAAGGCCTTGGAATATAATGTGCCTCTGGAACACGGTGTACAGCCCATTCCTCTCCTTTCCAGATTCATCTCTTCTACTCAGAAAGGCAGCAGATGCATCATAATCATACCTTGGACCTCCCTGTGACCTTTGAAGGAAAGATGATAAAAGCTCACCCTGCCCTTGGTACCAGAGCTGATGGCAAGATCACACAAGTGTGCTGGCACCTCTTCAGATCCTCTCAGGTGAAAAGCTGACCTGAGATTGTATTTTCTCCTAGGGTATGGCATTGGTCTCCCGCCCAACTCTCCACTGACCTCCAATATATCTGAGCTGATCAGTCAGTACAAGTCCCATGGGTTTATGGATGTGTTGCATGACAAGTGGTACAAGGTGGTTCCCTGTGGAAAGAGAAGCTTTGCTGTCACAGAGGTAAGGAAAAAGTGTTGATCGTGTTGATGCTTCATATAGCTTTACCTTGAAGAATATGAAGAAATGCTGTTACACGTGTCCTTTGGTCAATAATCTAGGCTTTTACATCTCAGAATTCACCGTGATATATTCAGAAGTTCACTTGAAGAGTGCCCATTCTGGTAGGAATTTGCAGTAAGACAGGTTTGTCTTGGATTCAAACGTGATGTACTTTGATGAGTAAATGTCTGAATTTTCACTTCTTTTCTATATGCTCTATCTGCAAGTGCAGAAGAAACGCTGGTCAAATTACAGCAATAGTATTTATATCTGAGATTGTCATTAACAGTACTTGGTTTAACTGTTAATTGCTGGACATGATGTGGACTTCAGAATATTCTTCAAGATCTGATCAAAGCTAATTTCCCAGTGGGCCAACTATGAATCCTTTATGGGTTTAGAAAAGTAGACACACCTTAATGAGTAATTCTTAGATTAGTGAATCATAGATTTTTTAAACTGGAAACAACCAATATCTTTCTTTTACAGATGAGAAACTAATACCTGGAGATCCTAAGTGATTTTCCCAAGGCACACAAATAGTCAGAATCTCCATCTTTCTGTTGCAGCACTCTGCCTTTACAATGTAATTAGAAAGAAACCATCAAAGGAGATAATTAAGATAAGAGACTAAAAGATATAACAAGAACCATAGGTTCGGGTATTCAAAAGAGAAGCCAAATAAACCAGTACAAGGTCAGCCAGACATTAAAAACAAACAAACAAACAACAACAACAAAAAAGCCAGCACTACAGCCAGCAATAATAATGGCTTCAAATAGCCTCTCTTTTGGCAAATTAGTATTTCTACACAGACTCTTCTGAGCTCCAGAACCATATGTCTATCTTCCCATTTGACATCCCCACTTGAATTTCCTACAGGCATCTCAGAATTTAACTTGTCAAAAACTGAACCTTTGATCTTCTCTCCTAAATCTGCTTTTCCTCCTGTGCTTCACGTCTCGGGTAATGACGCCTCTGTCCATTCAGTTACTCATTCCAGAAACTGCCCAGGATCCTTCATGCCTCCCACATCTCACCTCCTGCAGCATCTATCAACAAGCCATATTTTTTCCTTCTATAAAATATGTCTCAAGTAAGCCCGTTTATCACCATCTTCACTGTCACCACTCTAGTCCAAGTCCTCACCTCACACCTGGACCACGGCAAAAGTCTCCTGACTGCTCTGTTTTCCTGCCTGCCTTTCTCCGATTTGTTTTCCATGTGGCAGATCACTGTTTTGCTTAGAAGTCTGCATTGGGCCATGTTAATTAGGGAACAATCTGAAATGCAAAACTTGCATTTCAGCAAGCCCTGTGGGACTTGATCCTGCCTATATCTTCAGCCTCATCTCATGCCACCTTCTTCCTGGCTCATTACAGCCCCACTACCTTGGTCATTTAATTTATTTTTTCCTAAGATTGATTGATTTGAGAGAGAGAGAGAGAAAGCATGTGTGCACGAGTTGGGGGAAGAGCAGAGGGAAAGAATCTCAAGCAGACTCTTCACTGAGCCTGGAGCCTGATGTGGGGCTCCATCTCATGACCCTGAGATCATGACCTGAGCCAAAACCAAAAGCCAGATGCTCAACCATGTGAGCCATCCAGGAACCTCCACAGGGGTCATTTTAGATAGAGATATGCCAGTGGCTTCCCTGTCTTAGCATTTTGGCACATGCTATTACATCCGCCTTCCCAAATACTCTTACCCCTGACTTTTACCAGCTAATACATCTCATTATAAACTCCCAGCTGAAATCTCACTTCTCCAGAGCCTGCCCATAATCCCTGTTCCAATCTGAATCATATCTTCCTTTTTAACCTTATATCTCATTGAGAAGACGGTCATAGAGCAAAGATTTAAAGGAAGCAAAGATGAAAATGGGGAATTAGGGAAGTAGCCTGTTCTGTTGCTTACCATGTGACAAAAGCTATATTAGGGAAATTAACTCATTGGTTCATACCACGACCCTATTAGGCAGGCATTTTTATCTTTCTTTAGAGAGGTTTGCATGGCTTTTTCTAAAAGAAGTAAAATTGGTCTTATACTGGTCAGCTGAATTAAGTCAGCCAAGAATGCAAACGAACCAATTGCTTCACTTGTACCAAGCAACAATCACTTGGTGTTTTCTACCATTTGCTGTGACCATGGTTAACTCATGCCAAAATCTCCAAGTGATTCAAAGTTGACAACAAGACATTAGACAAAAGGAGCCTCCCAGTCATGTCCCCAAAGCCAGCTATATGGAATGATTTGCACCTCCTTGATCACACGCATCTGTCTAGGCTGTTGCCGTTTCAGAGGACCATCAGATGGGTATCAGCAGGAGGGAACCAACTGACTCCAGTGGACAAGCCTCTGAGGGTGCGGGGCTCTTTAAACTCAGAACTTCACTGGGCACATAGAGGGAAATGTCCTTTTGGAGACTAACATAAATCTATTTATTCAAGTATGAAAAGAGCTACTACAAAGCATGATAAACTTGAAGCCATACATTTCTAGACTTGTATCCTGAAGCTACCAGTTAACCACTGAATGACTTAACTGCTATTAGGCCTGAGTTTCCTCATCCATGAATAAATATGATAAAACCTGTCTTGCTATTTTGTCTGAGAAGAGGATATCACTTATGGAAAGACCTAGTAAGAAAACTGACACAGTAAGTAGTAAATAATGGAAGTGTTCATAGCTCCTCTCCCTCCATCAGGAGAATTTCCTGAGGTTCACAGATATCTTCAGGTGTCTTTCTGCAGCTCTTTTTAGAAGTGAGGAAACAAAAAAAGAAGAAGACGAAGAGGAAGAAGAAGAAGAAAGGGAACCTTCCCCAAAGACATTCAGTGAATTTCCTCATGTGTCATTGGGCCAAAATGGTGTCATCTGCCCTGAATGATCCAATCAGTGTGAGGGGAATGAGATCATCATGATGGATTAAACCAGTCATGACTTATCCCCTTGGACTAAAGATGGGCCAGCTTCCCTTGAAATGCATGGTCACATAGCAAAAACCCAAACAAAAGCAGGATTCCCTTAGGAAGAAGGAGATGGGAGAATGGATGCTGACTAAACAATCACCCACCTCTTCTGCACTCACTCTATCCTTGGAAAAAGTTGCATCCTCTCATCCTACCGACTTCTATTCATCTATACAATAAGGTATTTGGATTTCATCATCTGCAAGAGCCCTCCCAGCTTTGATCCAGTGATGATGGTTTCCCTTTATATTATCCTGAGATAAGAATATTGATACTCTTTACAATATAACATCATGGTTGAAAATGGGCTTTGGAGACAGTTCTGGATTTGAACCCTTTCAGCTCTGTGATGGCCATGTTACTTGGCCATTCTGAGCCTCATCTTCAGCAAATTGGGGGACTTCATAGGATTGGGGTAAAAATTAAGTCATATAATGCTTGTAAAATATTGAGCTTATTATCCTGAATATGCTAACCACAAGGTCACTTAACATTGTTAAAGATTTTGAGGTTTCACCATAAATGTTCCAGGACTTTGTTGACTCATCAGTAATTTCAAACAAAACCAAACTAAGTGTGTACAAATAAGATAAATTTTGAGTAACAAATAATCAGCAGAAGCCAAATTCAGGGGAGGGGGATTGGGGAAAATTCTGGATGTAGTGAGCTGGAAGCAGCTGCATAAGAGACTGACGTCAGGATCAAGTTACAGTTGTTAAGACAAGCCTGGGCCCACAGAACAGCTGAATTTGGAAGGGGGAGACAGGTAGGAGTCAAGAGAGTAGAAGAGATGCATATTCTTAATTAGAACCTCGGAGACTGAAATGAAAGAAGAGTCTGTTTGGTGGTGGTAAGAGAGCCACCCTCCAACCTCAGGGAATGTTCCGAACACACATGGAGCTCTTCTTTCTGAGGAATGCTGCTCCACACCATGGCAGCTCCTGATCTAGTGATAACTGCCCTGCGATGAGGCTCACCTGTGTGCATTTACACAGCAGTGCATATCCGTGTGCACTGGCTGGCACATTTGTCTCGTACAACCGAAGAGAGAATTTCAGGGTGTCCCCTTCACAAAACCTACAGGTAGAATGTGATTAAATGAAGCCGAACTTCAGCTGAGCTTGGTCGCCTCTGTGAAGGCCGTCTGGCCGCTGGATTTCCCTTGGCTCCGATCCTTGAGTGTCCACCTGCTTTTTTTGGTAAGCCATCTCTCAGGAAAGTTCAGAAAAAAGGAAGCATACCTGTTAGCACCTTGCTCGCCATCCCTTTTGCCTCCTGCGCCATCCATTGCTGGGCTCTGGTAGTGTCTAGAGGCAAGGGTTGGCTCTGAAATCAAGACAAGCCACAATCAGAGGAAGCCTCTTCTCCCGTCAGCTTGCCTTGGGCACCGTCACTGACTCACCTCAATCTCAGCTTCTTCATCTCTTCCGTGGCTTCTTCTTCTTTTTTTTTTTTTTTTAGTTTATTTATTTGTCAGAGAGAGAGGGAGAGAGAGCGAGCGAGCACAGGCAGACAGAGTGGCAGGCAGAGGCAGAGGGAGAAGCAGGCTCCCTGCCGAGCAAGGAGCCCGATGTGGATCGAGTCCGATGTGGACTCGATCTCAGGACGCTGGGATCATGACCTGAGCCGAAGGCAGCTGCTTAACCAACTGAGCCACCCAGGCGTCCCTCTTCCGTGGCTTCTTGTGAGGAGTAAATAAAATAGTAGTTTAATGAACATGTCCCACCTCTTTCACCCGCCCAGGGGGAGGGGGTGCCGGGCACAGTACAGCAGAAGCAGGTGTCCTGGAAGGCACCTCTCCCAACAGGGGCTCTTGAGGAAGACATTCCTCTGTTTATTTCTGACTCAGCATCCCATTTTCCAGGTCCAGTCCAGTCTATATATGCTGCACAGAGGAATTGAACACCCTTCCCCTCTGAAAAAATATCGTAGTTTGGCTAATGAGTAATCTGGTCACCTAGTAACAGGATATGGAAGATGCTTTTTCTTTCTATTTCTGGTAATTGGGCATTAATACTTTGTCCGCTGTGAAAACCTTGATCTGTACACCTCCCATCCCTTGGCAACCCCAGAGCTGTCTAGCTACAGTCTGTCTGAAGGATAAATTCATTTTTTTGAATTCCAGGGCTTTATCCCATCCCCAGAGTCACTTAAAAAATTGCAGGTCCAGGTCTGCTCACTAGACTCTGGCAATTCTCAGAGAGGAATTTTAAATTGACCTTAGGTATTTCCCCGTGGTCCTTCTAGCACAACTCTGCCTGTGCCCACGGCAGACCCATTGTCACTTAGTTCCACTGGGGAAAGTGTATGGCTGACTTGAAGTTCCTCCATTTTCTTCTGACTCAGCAAAAAATGCCTTTTTTTTTTTTTTTTTTTAATAAAGTCACTGAGTGAATTTAGAGTTCCAGTGAATTTAGAGTTTCACTGTTTTGTGAAATCTGTTATTTGCAAACCAGGAAAAGGAAGGTGGCAGATCACAGTTTAGCAAACTCCCAAAATTCTTCAAGAAATGGTTAAGATCAGTGATGATATCTTTTTTTGAAAGCTATTTTAAATAATAGTGGATCAAATAAATAATTGGTTGACCCTTTTAGCCACCTGGAAATAGTAAAGAAGGAAGAAGAAAGTCTTGGCAGAGAATGGATAGCACACAAAAGTCCGGGGAATTTCCAAGAAACCATTTGCAAAGGTATGGTTTAAGGAAACCAACAGAAAGAGTACATTCTCCCAGGGCAAGTGAAGTGGAGGAGGCATTACCACATCTAGACTCAAGGGGGAAAAGAGAGAGCCATTCCTAGAACCTGAGGGAGGGGATAGCAGAGGGCTTTCTCATGGGATCTGTGTCCTTTGACAAGGAACATAACCAATCCACAGTGACCCTGCTGGGAGATGGCCAGAGTAAATACCTGACCTTAGCTCCTCTAACCTCTTCATCTCCCATCATGGCCTTAGGTCAAGGGAACCTGTCAGTGTGGTCCATAGAGGACCTCCACAGGGCACAAAGCTGGATGGAGAAGGGTGGAGAGTGGGTCTGGAAGGGCAAAAGAATGTCCAGCACAGATCCTCATGGAAGATGAAGATAGGGATGGGACAGCTAGAGGAAAGTGCCGGCAGCTGACCATCTAAGAATGTGCAGCTTCTGCTCCCAAACCCAGGTCCAGCCTGCAGGGAGATAGCTCATGCCTTGCCTTGGTCAGAAAGAGGAGAGAAATACAACCACTGGGACAGTGCTGGTCTTGGGATCCAGGCCACCCTGGCTCTACCATGACCATGAGGAGGCAGCATTATGTCCTTGGAAAAGTTACATAACCTCTTTCAACTATATTGGAATCCATATCTTGCTGTATTGTTACAAGGTTTTCTGCCTCTGAATCCAAGGGTCTCCTTGTTGAGTGCCAAGGGAAACAAATACATACTAAGCCAGGAGGTAGAACATTGCCATGAAAGGAGTTCCATCTCGGATTCAGAGACCTTGATTACAAGGTGTAAGGAAAAGGAGAAGTAAATTTCGGAACAGTCTAAAAGTAAATCAAGGTACTTTTAGATGTTTCTTAATATCAAGGAAAGTGCACAATAGGAAACTTTGCACCATTCCATCTCTGAGCTCATCCTCAACTTGACCTTCACTGCATCCCTGAAATTACTCCATCCGTGGCCTCCCCAGTCCTGAACTTCATCTAATAAGGAATGGGACCACTGGACAGGGATGAAGTGAGATGTCTGCTGAGCTCATTATTAGTTTGTTTCTTAAAGCTGAAGTTAAATGGTTTGTTTTCAAGAACACTGTAGAGGTGCAAATGTAAAAATAACCAGTTTCAAAATATCTACATCACAAAGCTACATCAAAACATCACCAATGTAAACTACTTAACCTCTCTGAATTTCCTCTCCTAGATGGAGAGAACAATATTTATTTGATGCTCCTGGCTTGGTGTAAGGAACAGAATAATGAACATAAAAGTGCCTGACATCTACAAACGTAGGTGCTAAATGAATGGGAGTTGTCATATTTGTCTTGACTCTGCCATGAACCAACTGAGTGACCTTCAGCACATCACTAAAGTTCTCTTCAAGCTTGTTTCATCACCATAAGATTGAGCTGTGTAGCATGGCCAGGTTAGAGAAGGCTGTAGTTCCCAGGCTGATATGATAGGTTTAGAGGGATCTTGACCTAAGTGATATGGTTCCTGGCCCACAGAGGACAGTGAACTGGCTGGCCTCCAGTCTGGCTCTCCCATATCTGACCACTGCCCCAGACCTCCAAATGTGTGCCCCATATGAAACTTCCTAATCTTTGTTCACTGAAAAAATGGAGTTTTCTCAAAGTAAATCCAATCTTCCCTCCATTACTTTTTTGTTGGGGAGAGGAGGAAAGCGTTAGTTAACTCTACACTGAAAGCCAAATAGATCACACAAGTCTCACCGAGAAGCTTCTATGCCGGTCAGTTTTCTTTCCAGTTTGTCTTTAAAAACCCAAAGGCGGGGGGGAACCCAAAGGGAATGTATAGGGGTGAGGGAGGGGTGAGTTTTAATGCAGTCTTTTCTGCTCTTGACAACTGGGTCACATCTCAACACCCTCCTGTCCCTCTCATCCCTACCCCTTCCTTTTTCAATTTAAAATGTCACTGCTATTCAACCTGATGAAAGTTATGGCGAGGCAAGGAAAGTTAATGACCGCAGATTGCTTTAAATTGAAAACCCGCGTATGTCGGGAGCCACCTTGACAGCTGACTGCTTCCCTTGGAATAGCCTAAGTAATTAAGTTTAATATTTAAGCCAAGCATAAGGTTAGATGGATCCTATCCAGGTAGTGCTTTCTGGAAACCTGAAGAAGCACAAAGCCTTACATGTGTCCTTTTATGACATGGAGTGGAATTGCAAAGAAAGGGAGGCCAATCTCCAAAAGGCCTCACCTTCTTGTTCTACTACTAGAACAAATACATCATTCCTCTATCCATGTCCATCTACCAGCAGGCATATATTGAACGCCTGTGTGCTGGCCCTCACCGGGGCAGAGATGGGTACAGAACTCACAAGCAGGGAGACAGACTTGTGAACAAACCCCAACACCATGCCATCACAGGGGCAGCAGCAGAAGATGCAAGGTAGAGCAGTGACACAGGCAAGCCTGTGAATGACCCACGGGAGAGCAAGAGTGAGTCAGAGAAGGCTTCCTAGAGGAGGTGTCCCCTGTCAGGGGAAGAGCCCTCTAATCAGAACATGAGCAGGACACTGAGGCATGGAATTACAAACAATGCAGTTTGGGCTCACCCTCCAGAGACACTGCGCCCAGTGATGCTGGATGAACAGGATTTTATGCCCTATTAGTGGGCCCCTCCTCAGGGATGCTGGCATCGTAGATGGCCACCTTTCCTTGTGTTCTGCCTTACAGTTCCTCTATGACCTCCAGAAGAGCGGGGATATCTTTTTAAATCTTCATAGGGAAGGCAGTCTGAGATCATTGGAAAAGTTTCAACTCCAAATTAGATATACTGAGGTTTGACACCCCGCTCCATCCTGTGTGTCTATATAAGCCATGCAATTTTTTTTTCTAAGATTTTACTTATTTGACAGAGAGAGACACAGTGAGAGAGGGAACGCAAGCAGGATGAGTGGGAGAGGGAGAAGCAGTCTTTCCGCCAAGTAGGGAGCCCAATGCGGGCCCCAATCCCAGGACCCTGGGATCATGACCTGAGCACAAGGCGGACGCCCAACAACTGAGCCACCCAGGCACCCCAAACCATGCAACTTCTGAAACATCAGATTCTTCTTACCCCCAAACTGGGGGTGATAATAGAATCTTTCTGTAAGTAGTGAAATATATTTAATGAGCTATTTTAGGAAGAATATTTAGCTTAATAAATGTTCCCTCCTCTTTTCTGAGTATAGAGTTATGGGTGCAGAAGAAAAAATACTTGGTAACTAAGAAGCACATGTAGGAAATTACAGTTGTTGCACCCTCCCTTTTGGACCCATCTCCAAAAGAGCAGGAGCATCTTACAATTATAAGCATCTAACAATTCCAACATAAAAGATTCTTCTATGTGTTACTTAGATATGTTATAAAACTGGAGACTTTTTTACTGGAGGACTTGAGAAATACATGATTCTGGAATTTTCTACCTTGCAAAGTGCTGTATTAGCCAGCTATTATGATTATCATCTGATTCCTTTCTTCCAACTCAGCTTCTAGGTTCGAGTGGGGAAACATGGTTTATGCAGACCGTTAGGATGCACTTAAATCAGATTTTTAAAGTATTTTCTTTAAATGTAATCAGTGGTATTTCAAAGTCAGGCTGCTGGGTGGGCTGGCTGGAGCACTACAATTCTCCCATGTTGCTTTCTTCTCTTGTGGCATCATCACAAAGGTGGGGCTGTTACTCTGCTGCTCTCTGCTTACAATGGATGACAGAAGTTGAAATTTTCCAGCAGTGCCCTCTTCACCCTTGCTAATGACCAAGTAAACAGAGCACATGGAGTAAGGGTCTCTTCCTTTGTATACCAGAGATGTCTGGGCATAAATTATGCTCAAGACTGAATACTGTTACCTGGGTTACATTCAGTGGACTCATGCATATTTATGAATATAGTTATTTACTATGCAACTAAAAGGTGTGAACAGTGCTCAGACTGATTAAGACTATTGTGAGAGACAGTCTTTTTTCCACTTTTTGAGTTTTCCATACACTGAAATCTATAGGGGAATCACAGGAAACAGGACTCCTCCCTAATTATTTCCTGTGCTAATAAGTAGTTGCTTCCAGGCTTTCAAGATTGTGGCTTGGAAATGTGTGATGATTGCCATCTAGTGGCTGTGATGTGAAGTGTCACAAACTATCGGAAAAGCCTTTTTTGCTCCTCACAAGCATCTTTAACCAGGCATGAGAAGGTGAGGAATTGCCCTCACAGTCCCTATATCATAACTCTGAAGACACTTTCTCGTGACGCGGCTGTGGGAGTTGGTGGAATTTCAGGACATGTTAAATGAGAAGGCAGCATCGTGGGGGAGCCCAGGGACCTGTAAAGGGTGCCGCTCTCAACACACATTATAGGTGGCTTCCTGCCACATCTGAGCACAGGACTGGTCAGCCAGAGAAGCTAGTGCAGTGACATGTGGAGCCTCATCTCTGCCCTCTCCCTCTATCCTTCTGTCCAGTAAGACGTCAGGCCTGGTTGGAATGGGTTGAATTGTGTCCCCCAGAAAGACATGTTGAGGTTCTAATGAACTAACCCCGTGGTACCTCAGAACAAGGCCCGCTTTGGAAATAGGGTCACTGCAGACATGATCCATTAAGTTGAGGGTGTAGTCACACTGCGCAAGGGTGGGTCCCTGATCCAATATGCCCAGTGTCCTTGTAGGAGGACAGATACAGGGAGAACGCCATGACCATGAGGCAGAGAATGGATTGATGCAGCTGCACCCAAGGGATGCCAAAGACTGCCAGCAAACCATCAGATGCTCAGAATAAGCGAGGAAGGACTCCTCTACAGGTTTCAAAGGGAACATGGCCCTGCTGACGTCTGGAGTTCAGACTTCTAGTCTCCAGAACTGGGAGACTCAACTTCTGTTTAAGCCCCTTGTTTGTGGTTCTTTGCTATGACAGCTAAGCAGACCTGGCCTTTCACCTCCAGTGCCTCTCTCAGCATACCACACGCTCTCATTTTCCAGACAAGCACGTGTGGTCATCCTCAGTGGCTAGCTGCTCTCCCAGCTGCCAGTCTCTCCCCTGTTCAATTCACCCTTCACAATGCCAGAGTCATCTTTCTAGAATAGAATCCTGATTTAGTCATTCTTGTGTGCTTTTGGTCACTCTTTCTCTGTTGTATAGAAACCAGATGTCTTGGCCAAACATTCGAAAGTCCCATTGATCTGGTTCCTTCCATTTCACTTTGGTATTTCACTCAGTACTTCAGCCACATTGCACCAGATGCTGCCATCCCCACCTGCTCCCTTTCCCACTTCTGTGGTTATAGTACCTGTTCCCTTTGTCTTTGTCAGGATCAAACTATACTTCTTGCAAAAAGTCTTCTTCCAGGGGCGCCTGGGTGGCTCAGTGGGTTAAGCCGCTGCCTTCGGCTCAGGTCATGATCTCAGGGTCCTGGGATCAAGTCCCGCATCGGGCTCTCTGCTCAGCGGAGAGCCTGTTTCCCTTCCTCTTTCTCTCTGACTGCCTCTCTGCCTACTTGTGATCTCTGTCTGTCAAATAAATAAATAAAATCTTTTAAAAAAAAAAAGTCTTCCTCCATTTGTTCCCAGCAAGAATTCTAAGAATTTCCCAACTACTTCTCAGTTCTCTGAATTCTTACAGCGCTTGGCCTTTACATTTCTGATGACATACTTCCTTTCCCATCTTGTGTTATAACTAATTATAACTTTCTACTGCCTCAAGTCACTCAGTGGTCAGTAAGCTTTCTGAGTAGGGACCATCCCTGAATGCCCTCAGTACTCTACATGTTGAAGAAACAGGATTGGATAAATGATGCCCTGTAAGGAATGATTGAGTAAACGTTGCCGTTTCTTCAGTGTCTAGGGAATGGTCAGACGTTTCCTCACTTCATCTAATACCACACTCTCCTGCAACCTCCCTGTTCTGGGCACAGTGGGCTTTTTCAAGTTCTCCTACTTGATATGCTCCTCCTGCCGCAGTCCCTTTGCACATGTAGTTCCTTCTTCCTGGAACACTCATCCCTGCCCAAAACATCAGTTAATTTCTTCTTCTCCTTGATATTTCCGCTCAGTCATCACTTTCCCAGTTAAGGTTTAGTTCATCTTACTGACTGGATCAAATTCCCATTGTATTAACTCCCCTGGCATGACAAATTTCTCCTGTGTTAACTCTAACCTGCAGCACTCACCACAGGTACCCCTTTAACATTTCTGGGCATGGTAATTTGATTAATGTCCAGCTTCCCTGCAAAACCATAGACAGCTGGCAATGTACCTGCTTTAGATCACCACAGTATGCCTCATATAGTAGATGTTCAATAAATATTTGTGAAGAAAAGAAATGAATAGTTGAGTATATCTGCATGTACATATATCTAAATCATCTATTAAAATTTTCCAGGCAAGCCTAAAGTAGACAGTAATTATAATATCTATCATTTTTGTACCTCCTATGGCTAGGCATTGAGTCTAATTCTTTAAGGTGTGCTATCTCATTTAATCCTGAAAAGGATGCTATGAGTTAGCAATTGTCCCAGTTTACACATGGTCAGTGATTCAAATAAATAATTCTGCCCAAGATCACAGAGTTGTTAAATAGCAAAATGATGATTGAAATCCGGGGCTCATATTAAACATCATGCCAGAATTACGAAAGAAAATCAAACATATTATTCTTGATCCTTTTGAATACACATGAAAAACGTGAAAGACTGACCAAACAGCACTACATCCTTCCTACTGTTTATTAGAGTGTAGATTTCTCAATAGCAAAACTGTATATTTCTCAAGGGACTACATCTTATTCACCACAGAAGACCCATCAGCTGGCAGAGGGCCTGGCACACAGTAGGTATTCAATATATATTTGTTAAATGGATTTAAACTTGAAATAAAGTATATCACATCCAAGAAAAACAAGACATATATAGCCAAAGCTAAATACCTGCCTTGGCGAAAACAAAGGAGTAAGAAAGAGAAGAAAGAAGATAGGGAACAAAAGGTATTGAGCACCTACTGTGCACCGACATGCTATTTTATTTTATTTTTTTTAAAGATTTTATTTATTTATTTGTCAGAGAGAGAGAGAGAGTGCGAGCCAGAGAGCGAGCACAGGCAGACAGAGTGGCAGGCAGAGGCAGAGGGAGAAGCAGGCTCCCCGCCAAGCAAGGAGCCCGATGTGGGACTCGATCCCAGGACGCCAGGATCATGACCTGAGCCGAAGGCAGCCGCTTAACCAACTGAGCCACCCAGGCGTCCCACTGACATGCTATTTTAGATGGCTTTGGATTATTTGAGATGTTCTCTCACTTAAACCTAAAATAACACTGATTTGCAGTGAGAAATCTGATGCTCAGGTTTAAACTCAGGGCCGTGTGTTTCCACGGTCTATAAGATGGCTAACCTCAACACAGATTGATGTTAAATATGGTGATGGACAACATCACAGATAGGTGAGGGCTTCCAGGTCAAGGTTAATGACCCAGTGCGTGGGTAGCTCCCAGAATGTGTGATACTGCTCAGAAACCCATTCTCCTGACTAACTTGGAAGATGATGCCTTACATGAACTACAGGACTCATTGCTTCTGTTTGGCTTTATTTTTTAATGCCAGTTACTTTTGCAAGTGACCATCTTATAGTTCTTTCCCTAAAAACTTGCTGAAATGAAAGTGCCATCAGGCTCCTGATTTCTTCTGGAACAGTCAACCCTTTCCATTTACTTACTGCAATGAATGTCCGACGGTCCGGATCCCTCCACAGTGATAAACAGAAAGAGTAACAGTGAAAATGACTAAGAATAACAACCAGAGAAAATTGAAACAATGGCATTGAGCCCCATAACAATGCTGACCTACAAAGTTTATGAAATCTGGAGCAATGGGGAACTCAGCTTCACATTGACTAGAACTTAAGATCCAGCGTGACATTGCATCCTCTGCAGGGAAGGAGTAAAGCAATTCTTGGTTGCACACTGAATTATTTTAGTGAAGTGGTGCCATCTTCCTGATAGTGTCTGTTCCACATGAGTTGACTCTTGTGACAGTACTTCTCTTACATAACATTTCTATGTGCACTCCTGCATCTCGCTCTCAGAATAACTACATGCAGTGGAGAAGGCAGTTAAAATTACTGTCCCCATTTTACAGATGAGTACACTGAGGCTGGGACAGGAATGGCTCCTCTAAGGGCTCATTGCTAATCTGGGCAGAGCAGGGATTGGAACCTGGTCTACTGAATTTTTTTTTTTTAAGATTTTATTTATTTATTTGACAGAGATTACAAGTAGGCAAGAGAGGCAGGCAAGGAGAGAGAGGAGGAAGCAGGCTCTCCGCGGAGCAGAGAGCCCGATGTGGGGCTTGATCCCAGGACCCTGGGATCATGACCTGAGCCGAAACCAGAGGCTTTGACCCACTGAGCCACCCAGGCGCCCCTGGTCTACTGAATTCTTATGCTCTCTCCACTACCCTTTACTACCTCCTAATAAAACCCATAAAGGAACAGAGGAATACATTTACTAAAAGTTTCCACACTAATATCTCCTTTCCAAATGACAACTATCATGGGTAAGTCAGCGTGGAATCCAGAAACATGCTTGATGGGCCAGTGTGGTCAGTCCTCAAGGAGTGTGCTGGGGGAGCCAGAGCTAATGCTGAGGAAGTACTTAGAGCAGTGAATGGCACACTGTCGGTGGTACCAGGGAATGCTCATTAAATGACATGGCTGCGTGTAAGGACCCCGACTGCGAACTGTTCATTCTTTAAGACTTCATCTCCACCCACAGGGGAAATAGTAAGGATAATGATGATGTGACAATGATTTCTCATATTGGCTAATACCAGCTTTAATCCTCACACAGCTGTACAAAATGTATTATTAGCTCCATTTTACAGATGGAAAAACTGATGTTAAGCAAGTTGTTTGAGGCCTTACTCAATGGTCACTTCAGAGCTGATGTTGGATTATTCTGTTTTGAAATCTTTCCACCCTATCATGCTTCTTTCAGATCTAATGTTGGGATAATAATTCAGTTATTAAATATTGTAGCCTACAAAACTTCCCTTTTCCCTTAAACTGTCTGGTTCTTGGGTTAGGTACCCCGTAGCCGTCATGGCAGTTTCAGCAGTTGCCTTTAGAGTGCTATTTTGGCTGAACTTAAAACACAAAGAAGGTAGTAGCATTTTTTAAGTGAGTGTTTGACCCTTTCAGTTTGATTTAGTGGCCTGGGGTTCTCCCTGTGAACTACATTGCCCTTGAGTCAGTTTATTTCTTACGCATTTGGAGTAACTGATGTGCTCCTAAAGGAAGAAGGAATATGGGGTGGGGGGGGGTGGACACATGAGATTCGTGTTTAACAAAAAGGACAAACCCAGTTTAAGCAAAGAGGAAAGCATGAGACAGTGGAGGGACCACTGTCCCTCTAAAAACATGCAAAAGGCATCTCTGGGCACATTACAGCCATTCCCAGAGTGGTCCGCAGGACAGCCACCAGGCTCCGGTTGGAAAAAGATGGAGACCAGTCATAAGATGATGGATTCCAAGTAACAGGGCAACCAAGGCCATAGTCTTGGGAACTGTGTCTTCTTGAAAGAATGCCCTGAATTCAGCGCTGTGTGTATTCCTCGGGAATATGTTACCGCCTATCAGTTGATCATGTGAGATATTCTGTGCCACATCTGGGTGGTCTCGTACAAAGACCCGGAACCCCAGGTCTTGAAAAGGGTCAGTGACCACTGCACCTGAAGGATGTCAATCCCGGCAGAGAATTTGGGAAATATGTATAAGATCAGCGCTTTGATGTATTACCTCATTTAGTCCATCCACGAGGTCCGCATAAGCATAAAGAGCGCGGGACTGCCGTGCGCTCTGTCATTCTGAGAATATTGATGAAGCACATACTGCGCCTCAGGCACTGTGCTGGGGACGCTGCCCATTTGGAGCTTACTAAGGACAAGTGAGAAAACGAGAAGATAAAATACTAGTAGCGGAACTAGGAAGAAAACCGCCAGCGGCCAAGAGGGCAAGCGAAGGAAAAGAGGGCAGAGCAACCTGTCTATCCACTCCTGGGCGTCCGTTACCCCAGCCCCTGCCCCGCGGCACTCTTCTACCTTCTCCCACTTCCCTCCCCGCCGGGCTCCCCGCTCCTTCCTGGCCGTCTGGTGGGGGAGGGTAGGGGTCCTGGAGCTTTCCAAGTCTGCCCCGCCCCCATCCTCCCGCCGCAGCAGCGCAACCGCCAGGCTTGGACCCGCCCGCGCCTACAGCCCTTGCGAGCCGCGTCCACAATGGGAAATGAAGCCAGTTACCCGGAGGAGATATGCTCCAACTTCAGCTCCGATGAAATTAAAAGGCTGAGCAAGAGGTTTAAGAAGCTGGACTTGGACTCTTCAGGCTCTCTGAGCGTGGAGGAGTTCTTGTCCCTGCCCGAGCTGCACCAGAACCCGTTGGCGCAGCGAGTGATCGAAGTCTTCGACACCGACGGCAATGGAGAAGTGGACTTCAAGGAGTTCATCCTGGGGGCCTCCCAGCTCAGCGTCAGGGGGGACGAGGAGCAGAAGTTGAGGTTTGCCTTCAGCATCTATGACATTGATAAAGACGGCTACATTTCCAACGGGGAGCTCTTCCAGGTGCTGAAGCTGATGGTGGGCGACAACCTGAAGGACTGGCAGTTACAGCAGCTAGTGGACAAAACCATCATCGTCCTGGATCGGGATGGAGACGGGAAAATATCCTTTGAAGAGTTCAGCGCTGTGGTTGGAGGCCTGGATGTCCACAAGAAGTTGGTGGTGATTGTGTGAGCTTTTTAAGAGCACAACCCACCAACTCTTATTTCCCTTTCTGTCTCTTTTAAGATCTGCTCAAGGCAGCCCAGGAGCTGGGTCTCTGATTTATTTGGAAGTGTTTCTCTTTGTGAAGCCACATTTTCTAACATGAACCTCATGACCATCTCGGTGTTGTGAATTCTTTTTATCTCAGTGATTCAGGGTAACACCCGGACTGGGGGAGACCAAGATGAAGGAGCATGGTGGGGAAAGAAAATCAAAAGGTCTTTCTAAACATCTTTTTCTTTGTTTTGATTCAGGATCCAAACTATAAAGTGTCAAAAACTTTAAAAGTTCCAAAGTAAGAAGGGGCGCCTGGGTGGCTCAGTGGATTAAAGCCTCTGCCTTCAGCTCAGGTCATGATCCCAGGATCCTGGGATCCAGCCCTGCATCGGGCTCTCTGCTCAGCAGGGAGCCTGCTTCCTCCCTTCTCTCTGCCTGCCTCTCTGCCTACTTGTGATCTGTCTGTCAAATAAATAAATAAAATCTTTTTTTAAAAAAATTCCAAAGTAAGAAAATATACGTATCTTTGCCTTTACTTCTCATAGTTTTATAGGTGGGAGGGAATTGCACAATTTAAATCAGATGTTAGATGAACTGTTTTCATTTACTTATGTCCAGGTTCTCTCGACAGATTGTTAACTTCCTCTTGTGGCAACAGGAACAGATCTATTTCTCTTGGCTGAGCACCTTTTAATCAACTCTCTCTGGGCAGTGAAAACCCACCCTTCCCTTTCCTAGGCTGTATAGCCCACTCCCCATCTTGCATCTAGATATCCCTGCGCCCATCTGGAGGCCTCCTCCTGTCCCATCATTCCAGCTCCTGACCAAGAACTGGTCTCAGGGCTCTTATAAGAAATGCTAATAAGCCTGGACTAAGGGTCTACCCCAACTCTCAGCCTTAGTGGCAGTTTTTCCAGGTGGGCCAGCCATCCCAGTAGGAAGTACAGTTAAGATTGCTTCCAGTCAGGGTGCCTGGGTGGCACAGTGGGTTAAAGCCTCTGCCTTCCACTCAGGTCATGATCTCAGGGTCTTAGGATCGAACCCCACATCGGGCTCTTGGCTCAGCAGGGAGCCTGCTTTCTTCTCTCTCTCTCTCTCTCTCTCTCTCTGCCTGCCTGCCTCTCTGCCTACTTGTGATCTCTGTCTGTCAAATAAATAAATAAAACCTTTAAAAAAAAAAAAAAAGATTGCTTCCAGTCCAAACAGGGCATGGACCTTCCCAGAAAGCTCTTCCCTCCAAAACTCAGCCCCCTGCCCCCACCCCACCCCACCCTCAGTTAGAGGGAAAGAAACAGATTCAGAATTGTTCTGACAGGACAGAGGCAGATACATTCAAAAGATGCAGAGATCGGCAAACACATCTCTGCTGCAGGGAGGGGGAAATGCTGTCTGTACTAGCTAAACTCAGTTTTAAACATCAGACCTGAGACCTGGCAGGGAAGCTGAGAGCTCTTTCACCCCAGGAAGCCTTTTTTCTAATGGAACATTCAGCCCAGAATTCCTCACAGGCTAATACACCTGCAGCCAAGGTGTGTACTAGAGCCTAGTCATCCTGGGCAAGGGCAGTGTGTGTGCCTTCCTCCTAGCTCTGTGTTTAGGGATGTCATGTCGTTAGATTGAAATTGGCTATGGGAGGGACACCTGGGTGGCTCAGTTGGTTAAATGTCTGCCTTTGGCTCAGGTCATAAACCCAGGGTCCTGGGATTGAGTCCCACATCAGGCTCCCTGCTGAGCAGGGAGCCTGCATCGCCCTCTGCCTGCACCCCCCCCCCCCCCCCCCCCCCCCCCCCCCCCCCCCCCCCCCCCCCCCCCCCCCCGCTTATGTGTGATCCCTCTCTCTGACAAATAAAATCTTAAAAAGAGAGAGAAAATTTGGCCATGATAGAACTAGTACATCATGGAAAGAAGCAAAAACATTTCATGTTTTGTTTGGCGAACTTGGGTACCAGTAAGTATACCACTGCCTATATCCAGATATTACCAGCTCTCCAAGGCCCCACTTGCTGTCAGTTCTCAGAAAACCAACTGTCCTTGGTCCCAGCATTTGTCACTTCATGCCAGTCCTCTTGCTTACTGTGGACCACAGGAGAGCTGGTAATATCTATCTATTTTTTCTACAAATGAGGGGGTGGGGAGGACTATGACACTGTTTCTTTTCTGGATTAGGATTACACAAATACCCGGTTTAATTTTAGAGTGGTGTAGCTAAGTACTAAGAAAGGGTTCAAAAGGAAGAAATAAGCGTCCTGTTTCCCTTATGTATTTTGGT
Organism: Mellivora capensis; assembly: GCA_004024625.1. Classification (NCBI taxonomy): domain Eukaryota; kingdom Metazoa; phylum Chordata; class Mammalia; order Carnivora; family Mustelidae; genus Mellivora; species Mellivora capensis. The sequence goes on along the minus strand of PISX010000698.1, from coordinate 193,116 downwards.
CTGGTAGAAGTGGAGAAGGGGGTGGGGAGGGAATTAGAATGAACCCATTGTGCTCTAGGCCCTTGTCTTATTTTTTAGAAGGCTCCACACCCAACATGGGGCTCAAAGTCACAACCTGGAGATCAAGAGTTGCATGCTCTAGCAACCAAGACCGTCAGCCACCCTTACATGTTTTATATTTTTGAATCCTCAAAATAACCAATGGATCCTTGTTTAATTAGGAGAACTGATAGTGAGAGGCTAGATAACTTGCTCATGCTCACACAGCTAATAAATGCCCATCTAAGAACCTGGTTGTAAATGACTCCAAACCCAGGTGTGTCTGATTCTTTCAACGATGTCATCCTGCAATGAGGCTATGACTCAGATCACTACATAGTTGGGACCATTTATTATTAATATATTTTTTTAGGACTGCACAGAAATGAAAGGAACAGAGATTTCTATTTTTTGTGGTTCCTAAATAATCTACTTATGGCAGAGAGGCTTGGTAGATGGGTGCCTGACAGTAATGAAATTTGTGGACTTTTTTTTCCTACTTCTGTTTTTTCAAGAATAGCAACTGGCTTCTTCAAACTAGAAGGATAATAATATCTTTCAAACAGATCTTCCTCATCCTGAGAAAAATCACCTGAGTTTTGTCCTGTGTAGGGAGAGTAGGTTTCATTGTGCTGATGTTTGGAGACTTCAGCCCTTCTGTGGTAGGTAACATTTACTGAACCACTGTTCCAGATACTGTTGAAGTTGTTACATCATTTAATCATAATAACACTGTGAAGTAGGTGCCATCATTCAGTTTAATACATGATGCTATAGAGAGATCCAGAATCTTCTCCAAGATCTCCCAGCTGGTAATTGACAAAGCAAGAACTTGAACCAGGCTCCTCCTACACCTCTTCCTCCCCCCCCACTCCTCCTCCTCTTTCTTTTTTTTTTTTTTTTTTAAGATTTATTCATTCATTTGAGAAAGAGTGCAGGCCAGTGTGGGGCGGGGCAGAGGGAGAGAATCTTCAAGCAGATCCTCGCATCAAGTGCAGAGCCTGTGGGGCTCGATCCCAAAACCCATGTGATCACAGCTGGAGCCGAAACCAAGAGTCAGATGCTTAACCTGCCAAGCCACCCAGGCACCCCTGAACCAGGCTTTCTTCTGACCCCAAACACTGAACTCACTGCATTACCTCTTACTTTTATGGTTCTTATATTTACCTGCTTCAAAATATTTCTGATAGTGTTATTAATATAATCAAGTCAAACCTCAGTTTTCACAAAAGGAGTGAATTACTCGTCAAGGACCAAGCAGCTGCCACCTCTTTGGTTCTACATATTGAAGGAAAAAAAAAAAAGGCAAGGCAATCTTAAGTCATCTTCTACCTTCATCTCATTTTGAAAAATAAGTGATGTGTTTAGATTAAACTGATAATAGCAACCAGCACATGTCTAAGCTATAGAGATCGGTAACAATATGTTGTTATGAATCCTATACTAATGGATTGTATCTGCTTTCTACCATATGTTGCAATCCCAAACCACTTTTTTTTAAAATATAGGAGAAAATGGCTTTAGCATTGTTGGTTTATCCTCTAGGTCTATCATGCTTTAGAGGCATTCTCTGGGGAAAACCTCTCGGGAAATTTTTTTGTTTTGTTACAAACTGTTCTGCATTTATGCTGCTGATTCTCTTTGTTATCATGGAGAGGGTCATTGACCTGGCTACTGTGTTTTATCTGTTTTTCTTGCCTTGAAAAGGGAAAGGCTTGGATGTTTTTAAAGACAAGGTTGCACCGTAATTAATAGGCCACTAGACTGAGAATCAGAACTTTCATATTGGCTACCGTAGCTCTCCCAGAGGCTGGTGACTGTGTGAATAGTAGCAAAGCATGTGTCAGCTTTAAAGGCATTAGCTGATTCATAATCACAACACTGGGGCGCCTGGATGGCTCAGTGGGTTAAAGCCTCTGCCTTCGGCTCGGGTCATGATCCCAGGGTCCTGGGATCGAGCCCCACATCGGGCTCTCTGCTCGGCAGGGAGCCTGCTTCCTCCTCTCTCTCTCTGCCTGCCTCTCTGCCCACTTGTGATTTCTGTCAAATAAATAAATAAAATCTTGGAAAAAAAAAAAAGAATCAGACAAGAATGTCTGCTTTAAAAAAAAAAAAAAAAAGAAAGAAAAACCACAACACTGAAGGGACACTAGCAGCAAGACAGCTGTGTACGTCAAGGGATATAGTCTGACAGCTCATAGGCTTAATGTGACCCACAAGTACATTTTTTGTTGTTGTTAGTTTTACATGATGTTTGTCCCCACAATTTTATTTGCCAACATTTTTAAAATCTGAAGATCTTAAAATTAGCATAAAGGAGTGCATGCCACCCTAAGAAAAGAGTGCCCTTTTATTGGCTAATGTATCTCTGAAGCATGTGGCTAAAATGGAAAGTCTCAACGAAGAGAAAATTACGTGCTCCACTCTTCAGTATAAAAGCTCAAGAACAAAATGGCAAAATCCCTGGTCTCTTGGAGCTTATATTCTACATGAGAAGGGAAATAGGCAATAAACTCATATTTATTATGACAGGAGAAAACTTAAAACAGAGTAAGGGTTATGTCCAGGAAAGGAAGGGAAGGAGGGCAGGTTTTTGCCTTTTGATTTTTTTCAAAAATAAAGCAACTGGTCATAAAACACTTAATCCAACAATGGATATTTTCTAACAGTAAAACAATAGATGGGTTTACAGTAGTAAAAACAAATAACAGCCATATAAAATTTCAAACTTCCATATAATAAAATCCAACAAAAGCTAACAGTAAAACCTGAAATTAGAGAAACATAAATAACATGTAGGAAAGAGGTTAATAGCTTTTTTAAATAAAAAGCCTGGCCTTGTCTGAAATGCATAATTGGCAAAGGTTATAAATATATGATTCATACAAAAGGGGATGGGAAAAACAAACATCAGAAAATGGCCTCACTAAGGAAATACAAATCAGAGTGTTTAAAACAGGAAGAAGTGATTACGTACAAAACAGGCTTGGCAAGGCTGTGAGTGTGCTGTGCATTGGGGCAACACTAGCAGCAATGTTCACATTTTCTGGAAGCTGCTTCACACATCGCCAGGCATCAAAACAGTTACATCAGCTGACCTGTTAATCCCACCCACTGCATATATTTATCTCAGGAAGTCAAAGCCAATTTTTTAAATGCTGTACATAGAAGATTTTTTGTTGCAGCAATATTTATCATATATATGCAATTAATAATATTAAAATTAAATATCTGACAGTTTGAGATTAGCTAGGTCAATTATGGTAAATAATTGGTGACAATATAAGCCCATTAAAATTAATAAAGTGGCTGTAAATGCACACATTTTTAGAAAATAGTGGTTTTTTTAAAGCATAATTGTGTGTTTACATAACTCTGGAAAATACATATGCATATGTTTCATATGCAGTTCAGGAGAGAAAATGGAAGAACTGAAAGCAATTTGTAGGGACACCTGGGTGACTCAGTTGGTTAAAGCCTGTGATTCTTGATCTCAGGGTTGTGAGTTTGAGACCCACGTTGGATGTAGACACTTAAAAATAGAACTTTTTTTAAAAAAAGAAAGTATCTGTATAGTCTAAGGATTATGGTTAATCATCTCTAAGTTTTAGAAATATTTTTCTGAGTTGCCTTGATAATAAATTAAGATTTCCAAAAGGCCACACAATGGAACTAATGTAGCAAACTGAACACCAAGTCCACAGCTAAACAATGGTTGCCAAAGCCTAGAAGGAGCAGGGGGTTGTGGAATGCAAGGAACAGAGAGGGCGCATTTCCTCAGCACTATAGGCAGGAAATGTTGATGAGCCATTAAGCAGATTCCAGATTAAAGAAGACAGAGGTGTCCCCCAGCCACCAGGGCCTGGGAAGTGATGGGACATTCCCACAGACACTGATAGATGTCCATCTAGATTATTTTACTCATCCAAATATGTGAGCACTGTTAACTTTGCTTATGCATTGTCCTACTGGATTTTGCAAATCATCTCTTTTGTTTCTTTTGTTAAATGTGATCTTCCAGTCTGCCCTTCATTGGTGAGAAAATTCCAGATCCTCTGAGTGAACACCTTCTTTCTCCCTTTTCTTGATTATTGTTAATTTTTTTAGAAATCCCAAATGATTACACCTTTCATCCTTACTCTACTCCCTAGCCAGGCAGACTCTCTCCCCTAGGAGCTGTCCTTGGTGCCTTCCAGCCCATGCTTTATGCAGGTCTCCATCTTCTGTCCCTCCCCCTCAGAGGGTCATGTGTATAGACACAACGAATCTGCCAGATTTGTGGAGCTGCTGCTCTTCTGGTCAAAATAGGGGGTGGTAGGGGCACCTGGGTGACTCAGTGGGTTAAAGCCTCTGCCCTCAGCTTGGGTCATGATCTCAGGGTCCTAGGATTGAGCCCCGCATCGGGCTCTCGGGCTCTCTGCTCCGCGGGGAGCCTGCTTCCTCCTTGCTCTCTGCCTGCCTCTCTGCCTACTTGTGATCTCTGTCTGTCAAATAAATAAATAAAATCTTTTAAAAAAAATTTTTTTTTAAATCTTTAAAAAAAAAAACAAAAAAGGGCGCCTGGGTGGCTCGGTGGTTTGGGCCTCTACCTTCAGCTCGGGTCGTGATCTCAGGGTCCTGGGATCAAGTCCCATGACGGGCTCTCTGCTCAGCAGGGAGCCTGCTTCCCCCCATCTCCCTCTGCCTGCCTCTCTGCTTACGTGTGGTCTCTCTCTCTCTGTCAAAAAATAAATAAAATCTTTAAAAGCAAAACAAAACAAAACAAAAAAAAAACAAAATAGTGGGTGGCAAAAAAAAGTGTATAAATCAGGTCTTCTAAATTTGAAACATCATCTGCTTCCTACATGTCCTGCTTCTAAGTATCTAGGAGTCATCCATATTTCAGAAGATCCATAGCCTTTCTTTTCTTTACCTCTTTCTAAAACTATTATTCCTCCCCTACTCCTATTCTTACTAAAGGAAAAGAAAATTTGTTTGAACACCAGGATTGGGGTTTACAGACTCAGACAGGAGATAATGCAAAGTTTAATGCATCAGATCACTAAAGTATAAAATGACTTCCTATGGTTCTTATAGTTATTTTGCTCTGGGGGAAACCTACTTTAATAGGTACTGGAAATCTTGAGATTAATTATAACTAAGTTTCTTGTCAGATGTATACTTTGATAAGCATTTATTGAGCACCTACTATACACCAAGCTTTTGGAGGCATGCAAAGAAAGGCAGAGCCTCACTGTGTCAAAGAAATCTTCCTAGAACAGACTCACACATTCACTTCAGTGTTATGCATGAGAAATAAAGTCTATCTCAAGATTGGTTCTTTTTATACCTTGGAGCTAGGGGAGTTTAGTTCTTTAAGTAGTCGATCAGGTCAGGTTCTTTGGTTGCAAACAATAGATTAATTTAAAAAGAAAAAGGAGGATTGTTGAAAGAATAGTGGGGAGCTCAGTATTTTGAAGTGAGGAGAATGACTGATGATGCCTCAGGAACCACAGGACTTCAGGGATGGTAGTGGCAGGAAATAGGGAAAATAGTGTCTTTGAGGCACTGGCATTGGAAATGACTCAGCCTCAACCACTTTCAGTGAGTGACAATGTCTCTGCCCAAATGCAAACTGACTTACCTTGGGTCCCATGCTTGGCTCCAGGGGACTAAAGAACTGGGAGTCTGTGACTGGTAGACACACCAAAACTATATGAAGTGGGAGAGGGCAGTCCCCCAAGAAAAGGGCCCTAAGCAAATAAAATCAGTAAAATACACACCCAACACAAGCCAGCTGAAATTACTGCATTCAGTCTCCTTTTTATTTTATTAATTGTAAATATATTTCCCCCCAGTTAGGTCCTCAGAGTGATGAACACTGGCATTATGAAGTCAGGATGGCAAGTTTTCTGAGCTCTCTCAGTTCTCTCTTCTATCAATTGAGAATATGCATCTTTGTCTTTCTCCCTCAAGGAATTATTCTAGAACTCTTCTGAGATATACAGAAGTGTTTGGGGTGGGAGTGGAAATCTGTATACATTTACATTATACAAAAAAGATACTAGCTTTCATCCATTCATTCAAAAATATTAATTGAACACGTAGTAAATGCTAGGCACTGTTGTAGGCAATCAGGGTCCACTCTGAACAAAATGGCAAAACCCCTTGGAGCTTGGTCTCTTGGAGCTTATATTCTACATGAGAAGGGAAATAGGCAATAAACTCATATTTATTATGACAGGAGAAAAATAAAACAGAGTGAGGGTATAGGTTGTGTCCAAGAAAGGAAGGGGAGCAGGGCAGGTTTTACCTTTTTAACCATATGGTTAGGCTAGACTTTACTGATAAATGACATTTGAGTAGAGACTTGCAGAAAATGAGGGGAAGGAGCAATATTGATGCCTGTCAGAAGAGTTATGGGCAGAGAGAACAGATGAAGATCCTCGACTGCTCCATAGACTTAAAGAAGCAAGAGAAAGCCCAAGTAGCTGAACAGAATGAACAAGTGAGAGAAGGATATAAAGTTAGGAGGTGTGGGACTAAATCATGGAAGTTCTTGTAGGACATTTTAAGAACTCTGGCATTTACTCTAGATGAGATGGAAAACCATCGCTGGGCATTCATGACATGATATATTGAGGGAGCTAAGCCAGATACTATGCAGAAGATAGACTGAGGGGGTCAGGGAACCAAAGAGAAGGCTATTTCAATAGTCTAGGTGAGCAATGATGGTGGCATAGACCAGAGTGGTTGGTGGAGTTGGTGGGAAGTCATCAGATTCTGTGTATACTTTGAAGGTGGGGTCTGCCATATTTGCAGACACACTATGTATGGAATGCTAAAGAAAGAGAGCAAAGATAACTCTAAGGTTTTTGACCCAAGCAATAGCAAGGATGGAGATCCTCTGATGAGAAAGACTATGTGAGGAGCTATTGTCAGGGAAAGTTTGTTTATTTCAGTGTGTTAAGTCTGGGATGTCTGTTAGATAACCAAGTAGAGAGACTGAATAAGGAGTTAGGGAAGATATACATTTAGAAGTCATTAGCAAATAGGTGGGATTTAAAGCCATGAGTCTGGGTAAGAAAGTGAATGTAGCTAAAGAATCAAAGTCATACCAATATTTATTAACAGAAAGATGAGGAGAAACCAGTAAACCAGTAAAGACTGAAGTAGAACAAAGAGAGAGGTATCCCAGAAACAGTGAAGAAAATATATCAAAGAGGATGAAATAATAGTGTCCAACCTGATACATGAATAAGGTGAAAACTGATTGTTGGATTTAGCAATGTGGAGGTCATTGATGGCTTTGACAGGAGTCGTGCAGGTTATAGGTTGGGACAAAAAGCCTGATTGGAATGAGTCCAAAAGAGAATGGGGACAGAGGAATTGAAGTATAGCCAACGCCTTCGAGGACGAGAGAAAGTGTGTAGGTGGTATGTATTGAGATATCTGCACTGTGGGCTAGGGAGGTTTAGCTCTTCGGACTCAGTAACATCTAAGGCATGATACATGAAATACTCCAACTGCATTTCTTGCTCGAGGTTTCAGAATTAATCAGTTATCTCACCAGCTGTCAGATGTTTCAAATGTCCACATCTGAGCAAGATGCCAAGCACAGTTTAGGCAGCAACGAAATTGGGGATCTTGGCCTCTATGTGTTACTGGGAGCACTCATGGATCTGGGCAGAGACCACTCAGAACATTTGCCAGAACAGGCATCTCTCTTTATCTGAATTTAGTCCACTCCTGAAAATACATTGGCTAGTGAATTTCCAGAAGGTAGAAGTCCTTCCCATTGTTTTAAATGGTGGTGGGGAAACACCAGAGCATTCCCACCTCATCTAAAAATCCCAGTGAGTTTCTTTAAGTATCACTACAACACTCTTAGACACATGGGCACCTGGGTGACTCAGTCAGTTCAGCGTCTACATTCAGCTCAGGTCATGATCCTGGGGTCCAGGTGGCAAGGAGTACCCATAAATGGTACTCACTTGAAAGGCAGTGCAGGCTTTAGCATCAGACTGTCCTAGATCCACAGCTTGACTCCCCCATTTATTAGCTTGTAAGATCTTGTGGAAGGTGGTTAATCTCTGTGAGACTCGGTTTCCTTGAGTGGGAGATGGAGATAATAATACTTAAAGGGTTATTATAAGATCATAATATGCATAAGGATGCCAGGCACACATATTAGATACCTAATTTAAAAGAAACAGTAACTATATTTATTAGTCTATTAGTATGTGGGTATCAACAACAGAAATTTAAAGAAAAAAATGAGGGGGTGCCTGGGTGGCTCAGTTGGTTAAGTGTCCCACCCTTGGTTTCAGCTCAGGTCATGATCTCAAGTTCATGAGATTGAGCCCCACATCAAGCTCAACATGGAGTTTGCTCACCATTTTCTTTCCCCCTCTCCCTCTGCCTCTCTCCCTGCTCAGGTTCTCTCTCTCTCAAATAAATAAAATCTTTAAAGAAAAATGTATAAAATTAACTGAGTACAGCCTATTTGTTATTGAGGTAAGAAGAGGAAAATGAGACTAGTTATTGTCATGCACAAAAAAAGGAGGGGGAAGCATGTGTTTAAAAGGCAAGATGTTTCACTGTAAGTTACATTTTTCTCCCTCATCTTGGCAGCACCTTATAAGAAAGCATTGCCAGTCTGTTAAGTGTTTTGCTGATTGTTTGATGATGTTAAAATAAAAAATGAATTCCCTCATTTTGTTCATCCATAGCAGTAATAACTCATAAAATCCTTATATAATAGCTATATCCTATACACATAGAGGGCCAGCCCAGTGGCTATTTTCAGCCGTATTTGTAATCTGCTTTCTGGAGGTCAGCGTTCCACAGTTGGTCACCATTTGTCCCAGGAGAAGCCCTAGTGCTTTCGTGGCTCTCAGGGCCCGATATACCTCTTGCCTTTCCTAGACCAGCATTCCTTATTCCCTAGGGCTGGGCTTCTGCCTCATCCTCAGGTGGTCTGCCTTGTGCTCAGTCACCTAGACCAGGCCATGCGCTATGTCCCTGCTCACCTCCAGTCATTAGTTGTCCAGGCAGTATCGGTCATGGATACTGAGCCACTGCTGGAGGTACCGTCGTGGGGGAAGAGAGATTCCGTGGCCCAGACTCCACCAGAGTTCGCAATCCCCAAGTTCAGTCTCTGAACGCTACCCCCAGATGGACTTCCTGGAATACCCAGGAGGTTGACCCGTCCCTGAACCATGTCTGGCTAGCTTCAAGATTCAGGTCTTCAGGATTCAGGTGGGGAGAATGAAAGAAAGGAAGACCCCTTCAGAGAATGGGGGACACTGACTTCAGTCAAGGGAGGGTGAGTAAAAGTATAGGCTCTGGAGCCAGACTGCCTGGGTTTGAATGCCAGCTTTTACCTTCGCTAGTTTTGTGACCTTGGACAAGTTGCTAAGCTATTTTGTTCCTAAGTTTCCTCACCTATAATGATGACAGTACCTACTTCATGGGTTGTTATGAATAGTAAGCAAGTTCCAACAGTGATAAAGTGCTCAGAGCTGTGCCTTCCACATATATAAGTGCTAAGTAATTATTGATGATGATGATGATGATGAGCAAAAGCCTCAAGAAGAGGGATGACAGGCTCCTTAGCACTGGTATCTGAGGGCTTTTAGTGTGGCCCTGCTTCTCCCTCACGGCCCATGCCTCCTGCCCAGACCTACATCTCATCCACCATGGTCTGCTTTACAACGCCCTACATCATTCTGCCAGATGTCACTTCTTTCCCTGTTTCCACAGCCTTCAGAGTGCTTACTTTCCCACCCGAGCCTCCACATTCTACCTCTCTTATGAGCCAAATTCTCCATTAAACTGAGAAGACACAGATCTGTGCCTGTATCATGGCCTTTGAATGTTTGCTTCCTCCCTAGACTCAAGTTGATTAAAGGCAGGGACATAATCCTCCTATCTTCATCCCATGGTACCTCGGAGACTGCCTAAAGTAGGCACTCAATGTGTGCAAAGTCTTTCTGCAGGATTGACTCTTGTCATTGATGTCTGTGACTGAATAATACCCATTTCATAGAGAACTCATGAGGATTCTCTTAGATCTCATATGTAAATCACATAGCAAAGTACCCGCCACATACAATTGTTGTAACTATAGTTGTTGTAACTGAGGCTGGCTTTTTTTGGAGGGAGGGATGTGGGGAGGGGCAGAGGGAGAGAGAGAATCCCAAGCATACTTCACACTCAGCACAGAACTTGATGTGGGACTTGATCTCATGACCATGAGATCATGACCTGAGCCAAAATCAAGAGTCTTACACGTAACTGACTGAGCCACCCAGGTGCCCCAGCTGCTGTTTTGTTGGATAACAGAAAGACCCCAGGTTTCCCAGCTAAACAAACATGGACTTGTAGACCTGCTTGGTCACTTAAAAGCTGCAAGGACTTTAGTTTCTTCAACTGTAAATTGTGGTTTTAATACCTATCTCAGTACAAAAAGGTAAGCAATCAGTAAATATTAGATCCCCCCCTTTTTTTTTCCTCCTCTGTGGCTGTCTAATTTTGTGAACTGCCTGAATTTACTTCACTTCCCTGGTCCCAGGTTCCAGGTTCCTCATCTGTAAAATGAGAACATTGAAGTAAATGATTACCATGTTCCTGCCAGATCTAAATGTCAAAATTACTGAATTCATTGTCTCCTCCTCTTAAACCTACTCATTCTGCATTCCTAAGAAAGGTTCTTTCCTTGATAACTGTTCAGTGCTTTAATATGTTAATTTGTTTCAACCCGTGGTCTCTCTCCTCTCAGTCTCTAGAGCCTGTAGGGTGGCCCAGACACTGAGACCCTTCAGACAATGGGACTGTATGTGTCCCGCTCCCCAGGAAGCACGCTGTGCCCTCGGTCCTGGCTGGGCCTCTCTCACAACGTGGTCTAGTGAAGCGTGCCAAGCGCCCAGGGAGGGGTAGTCTCCAGCTTTCCCCGGGGCCAGGAAAGGATCTGCATCTAAAAACAAGTGTGGGGCCAGGTGGAGCCTTGCATTCATGGCCTTTCCTTTCCTGTTCTGCCACAGACTTTGCAAATGGGCATCAGACACTTCTCTGGACTCTTCGTGCTGCTGTGCGTGGGCTTTGGTCTGTCCGTGCTGACCGCCGTCGGGGAGCACGTGGTATACAGACTGCTGCTCCCACGAATCAAGAGCAGGTCCCGGCTGCACTACTGGCTCCACACCAGCCAGGTGAGTGCCGGCCGCCTCGGGATGAACCCTCAGCATTGCCGCCCATGCCGCGGGCCAGAGCCCCACTGTAGACAGGTGACGAGTGCCCAAGAGAACCGGGCAGCCTAGACAGATCTGTGCAGAAAGTGGAGCTCCCCCTGGCCCATCAATCCACTTTCCCCGTGAAGTAGCCTGTCCTGTCATAACCCCGCCTGTCTCATCACCTGCACTGCACCTCCCACGGAGGCGACGGGGTGGGTCTTAACCTGGTTTCACTTAACAGTGACAACTGGAGGGCATGGTGTGAGAGATTTATTCCCGACACTCTCTTCCAGCCAAAATGGAAACTCGTTCAATGAGTGTGGAGTCCCTATTTCTCCCTTTAGATGAACCCGGGCCCCATTTTCAATGGCCCCGAGGGAGGAGGTCAGCCGGTGCCCAGGCCCAGCCGCACAGGATGGACGTTCAGTCCCCAGACTTGGGTGTGCTCAGGCCCCGGGGCCGGTGAGCATCCAGCCGGCACCCTGTTCAGGCACGCTCCCTGTCAGCAGTGAGCAGGGAGAGCCGGGGGAGAATAACAGAAGGGACTCTGGCAGCAGGAGCAGCTGCCCCCAGGGAAGCGGAGGCCGCAGGTGCCAGCCTCATCTCCCCACCAGCAGCTCCCTCCTGCCTCCCGGGGCTGTGCTCCTGGCCCTTAAGGCCGCCCCTGCTGCCGCGGCCACAGGTGACCTCCATCGGGTAACTAGCAGAATTCTCTGGTTCTTCCCTCCTTTGTTTTGGCTGCTGAGAAGTTCACACCTAGGTTTTTGACGCTCCTTTAGCAATCCTACAAGGCCCTTTGCCACACAGTAGTTGTGACGATTCTTCTTTATATCACATGCCTTTTTACCACCCAGAGCGTTTCTAAAGCTTCCTTCAAATTACTATTTTTCCCTCTAGATGGAATAATAGCTTAGAATTAAATTTGGTTCTCCTGAGATTTAGGGCTAGAGGTTGATGTTTTCAGGCATCCCTACAAATGTGTTTAAAGAGGCCCAGATTTGTAACAGTGAGATACACTATTAAACTCAGGTACTTGTCCCCAGACTGTTGTGTCTCTAATGATCTCTACCTGTGAATGTTTTTTCTGCCAGAGGTTACACAGAGCACTAAACACATCGTTTGTAGAGGAAAAGCAGCAGCGTTTCAAGACTAAACGTGTGGAAAAGAGGTAAGAAGGTGGCCAGCACCAGGTGTCATTATGTTTGTAAAAATAAAAGTGGAGAGATGTAACTGAGACTCCCTGCTCAAAGGGGAAATTATGTATAAATAATTCAAATCAAATCAGGACCAAGTTGTTGATAATACAATCAGCGAAAATACATGTGGTTTCAAAGACAAATAGAACAGCGGAGGAAAAAAATGTATCTGTAAATGTATGGACAGGGAAATGCAGTGCAGGCCCAGGCCGTGGTCTTGAGAGTCACGCATCCAGATCCTAACCTGTCACAGAGCCTTGTCCTACGTGTGGCAGAGCAAGTTATTTCTTTAACCTCTCTGTGCCTCCATGTCCTCATTTGTGAAATTGAGATAAAAACAGTATCCACTTCCTAGAGATGCTGCAAGGATTAAATGCGATAATACAGGCAAAGCCCCGGAAACAAAGCCATTTTAGCTCTTGTTACTGTGCACAGTGTACACGCAAGCCTGAATTCACAAGTGCGGCAGGCAGTTCGTTTCATGCTGTATTGCCTTTCTGGCATGGGTCTGCTCCCCACTCCTTTCCAGCACTCCTAGGAATATTTGAAATATGCAGCGGATGTGTTCTGCTTAATCCATTTCCTGGCACTCTTACTACAAAGTCTAGAAAAGCATCTCATGGATAGGGAGTAACAAGCATTAAATGCCTAGCGGACCACTTCCCCACATGCAGCCTGTGGGTGGCTGTTGTGGCTAAAGAGGCCGGCAGAGTTCAGCCTGGCCTCTGTTGCCTCCTGCCTGGGGCGGCCCTCCTCCTTCTGTCTCATGCCCAGAAGCCTCCGTTCAGGGTACCCCCCGCCCCCCCTGAGCAATTCTGCCATCGGTGGCAGATCTTCAGCTCAAAGCTTGGCTTCCTGGGTAATTCTGAAATCTGCTGCACACACTCCTCACTCATACTAGAGGGAAAAGGAGTAAAAAGCATCATTCTTCTTCATTGTTTATACCTCCTCTGGAACTGCTGTCCCCTTGTTTCCAGTTTGCATGTCAGAATCATTTCCGTTCTCGCTCCAGTCAGTGAGCACCCCCGCCCTCACGGTCTGTGGTATTCCTGGATTGTGTTGCAGCCCTGTCAGTGACAAGCTGAAGACTAATCAGGTCACAGCTGTTCTATGTCATGTTACGTATATTTTTTCTGTAATTATTTTTTAACACAAATTTTCAGCCAGAGGAACACAAGAAGACAGAGCAGTGAAGACATCCTCTCATGACAAACCATTTGTTTACCAGCCGTAATAGAAACAGGAAGTCCAGTGGTCCCATTGCCAACCGTGATGTGATTGCCAGTCACATTTCTCTCACCTCAGCTGAGAACCAAATGTGTCTATCACTCGATGTACCCACTTTTCTTGGCAGATTCCCTTCTGGAGTGCCTTATTTTGAGAAGGAGCTAAGGCAGAACATGCCCTCCTGGCTTATGTTGGGCCCACACTTCCTGTGTCACGCCCCTTCTGCCCAGTACCCAGCTGTAACCTTTCAAATGCAGTATTTGAGGCCCCACAGCTGTCGTGGTGTCTCTTCTGAAGACTCTAATGGAGTACTGAACTCCCAAGGTTACAGAACTGGTCTGTGGAAGCTCATTTTGCTCATTTTTAGTGCCAAATGCAGTTCACCCACTGGTCACCTTACACACTAAGGCTGAGGAAGGTTTGTTGGAAAACAGAACACTGAAGAGGCCTCCAATTAGACACCAAATCTGACATCACTGTCCTCTATTCACAGGTGGCCCAGAGCCACATGTTGATTACCAGGGCCCTTGTTATGCTAGCAACTTGAGTCTGTCATGGAATCCAGCTCCTGCTTATTCTTCTATATTCTATTCCCAGATATGTGTGCAAAGCTGTGGAGAAAACCAGACTTACTAGCTCTACTTACCTAATTTCTGTGGTTGCCTGGATACCAGGAAAATGTGCAGATGCCCTACTCCCAGGTTCTCCCTGTGAATCATCCTGTGCTACTAGAGTTAGGTCTGCTGGTTGAAAACTCTTTTCCTCTCTTTTTGGAAAAGTATCTATGCAAATGCCTATGTCTGCTACAATTCGGCATTCTTCCAGCGTGCTCCGTATTTATAGAATGAATAAAACAATAGATAAGTGGGTGAATGCAGATGAGTGTGGCCCTGAGGACCAGCAATGGTGGATGTGTGTGCACCTGCTGGAGAATAAAGATTTCTTTGAGCTTAAAAAAAAAAAAAAGATGAAAAATTATTAACATGTGGATTTGAGGAAAGGCTTGAAGTTTTGGGCCATGACACAAAAGTAGATGCTCCTCTTTTTCTATTTAAAGCAGAGGAAGAAAGCAGATATTACAAGACACTAAGCATAGTCTTTGCTTTATTCAACCTGGGATTTCATGTAAGGTTTGGTCTATAATTTAACCCACTGGGTTTCCAATACACCCCCATTTTCCCTTGCCCCAAGATATACAAAAATTGTAAATCATGTAACACACACAAATAAGACTATCAAAATTTTTCAAACTCAGTTGGAAGAGATTTGAGGAAAAAATTAAAAAGAACTGTACATTGAAGTAAAATTATAACTGCACCCTGACCCACGTTTGAAGCCAGTGGAGCTGTAAGTGGGTTCCCTATAGACTCTTACTGAGCCCAGAACACATGAAAGCTGTGCTCTGGTGCGCCACCCTCCCCCAGCACCCCACCTCTGGCCACTCATTATATGCCACTTAAACTGTGAGAAGTGTGAAGGAGCTGCAGGGGAGTTGGGAACATGTGTTTTAATGGCTTGGGGCATGTATCTTAGTTTTTCCCATGTGAGAAAATTATCTCAATAACTTAATTTTCTAAATTAAGAACCGTTTTCTAAACAATAGCAAGTGCAGTTTACTAGCCTGGGCCGGACTCGCTGGTCTTGGCTAGATTTGCACATATGTCTGCAGCCAACTTGTGGGGAGGGGGAAAGAAGCTAAGGGCTGGCTGGTCTATGGCTTAAGCTGGGTCCACTGGGAAGACTGGGAACTCTCTCTACCCTGTTACCATCAGCGCTCATTCATATCGCAGCAGCAGAAGCAGGGTTCTGAGAGAGACCCTCGGGACGTACACAAGGCTTCTCTAAAGTTGGCGTGGAATGCCCACCTGCCATTTCTGCTGGTTGGGCCAAAATAAGTCAGGAAACCAGACTAAATGCCAGGGGGAGGGAAAGCCAGACTTTCTCCCCTTGAATCCTCCTTGATAAAGGTGAGCTGCAAAGTCGTATTACCAAGGGACATGGGGGGAGGAACAAGGATTATGGCCATTTCTGCAGTCACCCAAGGACGAAATGCAACAGAATCATCCTGTCAAGTCCTTGTGTTTCTGTTCTCAGCCATATAGCTGAACCAAGATTTTATTAGCCCTCCCTTTGCCCCTTCCCTTCTCCTGGAAAGAAAGAGTCCAGAAATAAAGTCTTGAGTCAGTTACATGGATGGGAACAGAAACACAAGGACTTAATATATGGAGTGTTTCTACGTAGGCTTGCCCTGTGGTGGATGAAGAAGTGGTAATAACCCTCTTCCTCTTCCAACAAGGCTAGAAGAAATCCGCAGCTATGCTGCTCAGGGCTCTTTTCTGTTCTTGTAGCAAGAAACTCTTCTCACTGCATCTGACTGTCCAAGTTTCTTTCAGGCACCCGAACGATCCCCCTTCTCTTGTGCCTGTCCAGCGGTAACTCCAGCTCTCTGCCAGCCATCTCTCGGAGGTGGGGGCAGGTGGTTTGATGCAAGCCTGGGAGAGGATGTGAATATGTTTCTATTGACCTTCATTATTCCAGCAAGAATTTGAGGCTTTCCTGGGGTTTCTTTTAAAGCTCCAGACCTGAGCTGTCATTCTTGACCCACATAAAATCACCCCTATAATGGAAAATTTTTTGCTGAACCCTGCAGCTTGTGTTTTTATTCTCCTCAAACTCAAGTAGTAAACTTCAGGGTAGTCCTGTGGGACCAAGGATGAGCCATTTTATAGCATCAGCTGGCTTCTGTGTAGAGCCCAACAGGTGAATAGATAGGTTCTCACTTTTACTACAGCTCCATTTTGTAGCCAGAGAATGTTTCAAGGCAGCGCTGTGCTCTAAGCCTCACTGGCAGGAAGGGAGTGGAAAGACATCCAGGTCCTTCAGAAAAGAATATGCCACACTCTGGCCCAACAGCCCTCCAAATGATACATCCATTCCAATTTCAGGGCAGCAGAAGACTTGGTAAGACCTTGAACTTCAGTTGAAAAGAATTTTAATGGCTCTTTCTGTCCCTGCGCCACTCCAGCAGGCAGTCTGTCCTCTGAATGCATATCCAGCTCTGTATTAACAGTTTGAAACGGCCCACAGCTGGGGAGCAGCACTTGGAGAGCCGCAGAATGGAAGGTAAATCTAGTGTCTTTGTTTCTTAGGTCCAATGTGGGACCCCGTCAGCTCACGGTGTGGAATACTTCCAGTCTGAGTCAGGATAACCGACGAAAATACATCTTTAGTGAAGAGGGAGGACAAAACCAGCTGAGCATCCGGACCGACCAGGACATCCCGCCCCCTCCAAGGAGAAGAGAGCTCCCTGCCTCGCTGACCACCAATGGGAAGGCGGACTCCCTAAATGGAGCTCGGAACTCAGTGATGCAGGAACTCTCGGAGCTGGAGAAGCAGATTCAGGTGATCCGGCACGAGCTGCAGCTGGCTGTGAGCAGGAAGACGGAGCTGGAAGAGTATCAAAGGACGAACCGGACTTGTGAGTCCTAGCTGACCGTGCTGCTCCCCTTCCCGGTTCCCAGCATTCCTCTGAGCCCTTGAGACACTCTGAACTGCTCTTTTGTAACTGCTGACAAAAGTGTAGGGAAGCGGAGGTCTAGGTCTCTCTTAGAGGTCAAGGCTGCCGGTCCTAGACTAAAAATCAGCCATAGCTCTTCCCAAGTGGACTCCCTAGCTCTGCAGGGTGGGGGTCTTTCAGAGCAGGAATGTAAGTTAGTCAGGAGTGAACTCCATGGCAAGGATCTATGAATGGCCCAGCAAAGCTGGCTCCTCACGGGGTGCCGTGCCAGTAGTTCTGGGTCTCAGCCCTTTCTCTGCATTCTCACCAACAAGAGAGAAAAATGTTACTCAAACCTGGTTTTAATCTTAGGATAGAACAGGATTATCCAGGGTTGTGGCTTTTGAAACAACTCCCACAACTAGATTTGTTCCTACATTCTGAACCAGGAGCCAGATAAGAGCCAGAGGTGTGGGTACGCAAACAACCAAGCCAACTCATTAGCATACAGTGGACCAGGGATTGACTGGATCGTGCACGAGGGTCCCGTGTCTCCGACACCACCGTGACCAACATTTAGTAGGAAGGGCTTACGTGCCACTGTGAAAGGGGACAGGGATGTGGTGAGCGAGAACTGAGGACAGGAAGAAGAGGCATTAAAAATGTCCACCATCTTGAGGAACAAAAGCTCTGGGCCAGAAAAACAATTTGGCTAAGGAAGGAATAGGACTATACCTCTAACTAAGCTTCTCGCCTACAGAGTGTGCCTTTTGTAAAGGAAAGCAAAGCAGAGCAAGGACGTGGCCTTAGATGACACTGAACTACCCCTGCTCATTGCCCATCCAGGGCTCACGAGCTGGCACTGTGGGTTAAGTGAAAAGGCTCTGCAGACCACATGCTAGCCCCTTTTCAGATCAGCAGTTACCTCTTAGCTTTGGGAATCCCTGAAGCAGACCTCCCCTGCAAACACCACAAGCTTTAACGTTTGGGATAGTGCCCTGTGCAGTCCATCTCTGTACAGGTAACTACCACGCCAGCCTCCTGTCCCCACACCTACTCCTTCCCAAGGGGCTGTGACCAGGTGTGGTCCCCTCCCATTCTCTCCCAGGCATCCCTGTCCCGGGCGCAATGGTGTGGACATGCATGCAGGAGGGAAACGTCACAGGGAACTATGGAACAGCAGTTCCCAGTGCTAGTGTAGATGGGAAGCATCTAGAAACCCATTAGAATGCCGACTGTCAGGGCCTTTTTCCCCAGAAGATGGCATGAGGCGGGGCATCTGGCTCAGAAGCCTGTTAATCAACTACCCCAGATGTCTGACACGTGTGATCCAAAAATTACTCTTCAAGAAACACTGCTCTAGAAGAATGGCTGCTCCAGGCCTGGGGAGAAGTTAAGAGCTTTTTGATAGGTTTGACATTTTAGCACACACCTGCTGACTCACCTTCCGTACAGCCACTCCCACCCCTGAAAACCACTTGGGACAAGACTTCCTCAATTATCACTTACTCTGCTCTGGCGTCATCTGCGGGGATGCCCACCAGGAATCCACGGCCCTGTCCCCAGCGCTGTGTTCTGTGACGGCTGCACACCGTTGGAAAGGCTCCGCAGTCACAGAACTTCCCCTGCATTTCCACCCGGCGCTACCCAGTTCCCCAGGGAAAGACAACACCTTCAGCTGAATTAGCTCACACTTTGGTTAATTGTCTGAGAGAACCCTGGGCTGGATGGAGGCCCAGAGAAACTGATGGGGGAGGCGAGAAGCTTCGAGTTAGACTTCCTCAGCCTTGCAGATGAAACAGTGAGGGAACGGGGGGGGCCCTGGAAACAGAAAGGACAATCCTGCTTTGAAACGCCCTGTCCTCCCGTGTTCTCCCCAGGCCCCGACCTAGATCTGCAGCTGCCTTTGGAGGACGACGCCTCGCAGCCACGCCCCCTGTGCAGCCGCTGAGTGCTCTGCGCGCCTGCTCTGCGCGGCCTGCGGTACTGAGGTACCGGCGAAGCCCTCGACCGGACAGCCAGGCTCCTAACGTACAGGGGCACGTTTCTAAGGCAGCTCCTCCTGACTGTACTTGAGAAGCTGGCTACTTAAAGGAACCCAGAGGTGAATTCTTTTGTAAAGTGAAGAATCCTTTTGTAATGCAATTAACTACCCCTTAATGTATCTGTTTTGTAAGTTCGGATTTTTGTATATCGGGTTTACCTTAAGCTTCTCTCCTGAGGCGTGCTGAGCGGGGGTAACGCGCCAGGCAGCCCTGCCCGCCCACGAAGCAGCTGGCCGGTGCACGGCTGCCCCAGGATCTTCTGAGGAGCTCCTCCGCCAAAATCGTGGCCAGGGTGTGGCCCGCAGTAGCGGGAGCTGAACGCGGGCTTGCTGCCGGCAGCATCGCTGGAAATGCCTCCGTTTTCTGGATGAAGAGAAACCGCCCGCCGAGTTGCTTGTGGTGGAACAAAGCAGCCTCAGGTGGCGGTGGTTGTCGTTACCGGTAGTGACTGAACAGTGTTTGGCAGTGTGTGAAACAGTGTGTTGTGTTTTATGAGAGGAGTTCATGAAATGGTGGGTCCCTCGAAAACTCTGTTCTGCTCCACTTGTCCTTTCAGCTCCCCTCGGGCTCAAAAACCACAGAGGTCCAAGTCTTCAGGTGGAGGGTGCTGGTTTAGTGAGGAACAAAGAGGGAAGGGCTGCTCCCTCGCCGCCTCTTCTGGGCTCCTCTTTCAGGAGATCAGGAAGGTCCATTCTTTTCCGAGCTCTGGTGCTGGGCAGCTGGACAACCCGATTGTGTCGCACACCCCACCCCGTTTTCCAGGGGGGACGTTCCTGGCACAGGAAGCACATAATAAAATGTGGCGGGGTGAGCAGGGACAGACAGGCTACGTGCGTCTTGTACGTAACAGTAAGGGCCCCGGAGTATGGATGGCTCAAGGTAGAGGAGCAGCAAGGGGATCCCTCCAACAATTAAAGACGAGTTGGAAAAACAGTGAGGTGGCCACAGGGACACAATCAGTTGAGGTCTTTAATGTGCCTGGAGGTGACTCCATTACTCATGGATCTTGCTGTTGCACAAACCCCATGCAGGAGCTGCTGCTTCCGTGCCGACCAGAGAAGTGGTCAGTAAAGCAACCGCGTAGTAAAACCCAGCGACATCGGGGCAGTGGGCTTCTCGGTGTTGGCCCTGGGCCTAGTAGGGCCTTGGAGCTAATAAGCACTTCCTTGGTGTGGTAAAAGAATGAAGGGAAAAGAAACTGCTTTAGAGCCTCTCTTCCTCCCACTCATTTTTGATAAGTAAAACCAGAAAATCCAACCAGTCATGGAAAGAACTTGTGTTTTTGTCATCAAAACCACCCCACTAGCTGCACCGTTGAGTTATTCCTTTCTTCACCCACCTATGCCACCCACCTAATGCAGGAGTCCCTCACTCTTTTTAGTTTAGTTCCCAATCGTTTTATGAAAACAATGTACTTAGAAGTATTTTCTTAAGGTTTGTAGAGTGTTTGCTTTGTGTCTTCATTTTAACGTGTGTGCAATCGCTCCAGTCCAGGAAGAGCGGAAATGCTGTCTTGTGAGCATGAAGTGAACAGGCTGTTTTGCTCCAGCCACTTTTCTCGTACAACCATGTGGATGGACTAGATGTTCTCAGGTCTTTTCCATCTTCAGTTTCTATGACTGTGGAATAAATGTTCAGATAGAAACTTCATTTTCTGATGTATTGCTGGCATTGTCTTGGGGGATTCAAATGCGGACGTGGTACCAGCCCCTTCCTCACAGGAGACCCACTCATGCTAGGACTTACACTTGTTTCCTTAGTAGAGTTAATGTGGCACAAAACATGCTGAGAAAACTCAGAGCCCAGGCATCACAAAGTACAACTAAAATGGCCTTGTCTGAAAGACATTCTAGGAAAAGCCACAATACAGAGAGATCTCTAAAAAATTCTGCCCTGGCGACCCTCGTTTAGTAATTCAACAACCATCTGCTACACAGCCTGTGTTTACATGCCAAGTGCTGGAGACACAACAGTGAGTAAGATGGGCCTGGTCTCTGAGCTCAGGGACCTTCTCACAATCTGCCCTGTTCACAACCTGTCAACAGACAATACCACAGTAGCTAACACTTATTTCAACTTCATTAAAATCCCTCGACACAGGTTCTCTAGACCTAGTCTGCAGTAGATGAACTAGACCTCCAGTTTACAGATGGAAAAACTAAAGCTCAGGGAATTATGGAAGTTGTCCAAGGTCACACAGCTGGTAAGAGGAGTAGCAGAGACAGATCCACACACAGGCAGTTAAATTCCAGAAGACTGATTTTACACTGTCAGGATTCTGATTGCTGCCTTACAACTCCTCTCCTTCTTCCAGTGCCCCCTTCAGTCTTTCAGCTATAGCGCCTCCTGCTCTTTCGGCTTTCCGACCCAACCAAGAACTGGTACAGATACAGCTGGGAGTCCCAGAGTGCTCCCGAGGTCTCCAGCTTACTGCAGTTTCTGACGCACCTGCAGTTTAGCTGCTGGCCGCCTTGCCAGCGTGAACCTGCTAGCAGGATGCATTCTTCACACACGTTCTTTTGGATTAGACCCAAGTCAAATCTCATACAAATATAAACCCACTGTAACCTGATTCAACCACCAACTTACCCAAGGTGGTTTTGCATCATTCAGTCACTCCTTGTTTGGATGCTCATTTTGCGCCTGGCATTGGGCTAGCTGCTGGCGAGAGAAAGAAAAAGGTTCTGACCCCATGGAGCTCAGTCCAGCAGGGAGACACAAACTGGCAAAACAGTGTGGCGTATATTCTGATAAATGCACATCAGGTATTGTGGAGGCAAAAAAGACACTTACCCTGTGTATGTGTATACGCGCGCACACACGTACACGCAGTGGAGAAACTGAGAGAAGGGTAACAGCACCCCAAGTAAAAGAAACAGAATGTGCTAAGTTCCAGAGTTGGGAGACTACGACAAGAACTGTAGGAACATCAAATAACTCAACATGATAGAAACATAAAGCACAGGTGGGTAACAAGCTATAAGGACTGCAGAGAGAAAAGCAGAGGCAAGATCCCTGGGCTAAATTGGACTTGTGTCCCAAAGACCATAGGAATCTTTAAAGGATTTTAGGCTAAAGAGGGTTATAGTAAAAGATCAAGGTCCTCACTGCTGGGTGGAACTGGCTATCATTCACATGCATTCAATTTGTTTGTAGGATACTGAGCAAATGAAGTTAACTTTTTGATGCCTGGGCATGACTTGGCCATGATATCATTTTAACCAGGACAGGTGGACTTAGAAATAAACAAGCACATACAATCTAGAGTCTAAATATGTTGATCTCATTTTTTTCCTAAAAATGAGAAAATATAGAAGAAAAATTGCTCTCTCAATTTATATGCAATAATACAAGTTAATATTTTGGGCATTTACTAGTTGCCAGGCACCCTGCTAAATGTTTTGTATATATTCACTCATTTCATCCTCAGTACAATTCTATAACATAGTTATTATTATTTTATAGGTTAAGAAACTGAAACAGAGAGGTGAAGTAACCTAGTAAGAGGCAGGGCCATACTCATCCTAAGTCTGACTTCACAAGAAACAGGTTTAGCCTGGTACCTGCCATCACAACAAATACCAAATGTATGAACGGGCTGGACTTCGTGAGCAAGGAGAAATCTAAGATCCCCTTGGTTCAGTTCTACTCTGGAACAAAGTGCTATAGGAACTCTCAATCAATAGGGGAAGAAAATGCAGTCCTAATCTAGGGCCTGGCAGAGAGCCTACTTAAATTAGAAACCTTCAGAAAGACTTAAAATTTGACTCAAGGTATTTTCATTTATTATCTTCCTGATGATATGAGTTCTATTAGTACATGTCTCCACTTATGGTAAAAGAAAAACAGAGGTCTGATTGCAACATTATGATTCTGCTGTTAAACTGAGTGACCCTGGGACTTGTTTCCTCATCTCTAAAATAAGGGGAATAATGGGGAATACAAGCTGGTACAGCCACTCTGGAAAACAAGATGGAGGTTCCTCAAGAAGTTAAAAATAGAGCTACCCTACAACCCAGCATTTGCACTAGGTATTTATCCCAAAGAGAGAGATGTAGTGAAAAGAAGGGGCACCTGCACCCCAATGTTCATAGCAGCAATGTCCACAATAGCCAAACTGTGGAAGGAGCCGAAATGCCCTTCAACAGATGAATGAATAAAGAAGATGTGGTTCATATATACAGTGGAATATTACTCAGCCATCAGAAGGGCTGAATACTCACATTTACATCACTGTGGAAGGAACTAGAGGGGATTATGCTAAGTGAAATAAGTCAGTCAGAGACAGACAATTGTCACATGGTTTCACTCATGTGGAATATAAGAAATAGCACAGAGGAACATAGGGGAAGGGAGAGAAAATTGGGAAGAAACCAGAGAGGGAGACAAACCATGATGGACCCTTGACTCTAGGAAATAAACAGGGTTGGTGAAGGGGGCCAGTGGGTGATGGGCATTAAGGAGGGCACGTGTTGTGATGAGCACTGGGTGTTACATGCAACTAATGAATCACCGAACACTACATCAAACACTAATGATGTACTATATGTTGGCTAACTGAATTAAAATAAAATCTTAAAAATAAATTAGTACACGGTTTGAGGTCCCTTTTAGCTCCCACATCCTAGCTTTCAAATCATTCCACTAAATCCACTAGATTTTAGTAACCTGAAATCCTCAGAGCATAGTGTTACTCTATTAATGCAAATATACTGTGCTTCCAATTTTGTCTATGATTTTCCTCAAAAAAAAGACTAAACCATATAAAAGAAAACATAACTATCACAGATTGCCTCAAACAGAGCTACCAGTTTCAGAATTTATAATTTCTTTTGTTATCACCAAGAAAGGAAATTTAAAATAAGGTTATATATTTCAGGATAATCCAAATTGGAAGAGTTACTTCAATATGAGAGGAAAAATTATTTCCACTTAGGGGGTGAAAAAAAATAAGTCAGGTTTGAATATACACTGGTCCAATAAAACAGACTCCTGGGGGTGCCTGGGTGGCTCAGTGGGTTAAAGCCTCTGCCTTCAGCTCAGGTCATGATCTCAGGGTCCTGGGATCGAGCCCCGCATCAGGCTCTCTGCTCAGCAGGGAGCCTGCTTCCTCCTCTTTCTCTGCCTACTTGTGAACTCTGTCAAATAAATAAATAAAAATCTTAAAAAACAACAACAACAACAACAAAAAACCAGACTCATGAGAAACTGTTAGTAGAAGCAAGGAGCTGAATTAACTTAACCATGTGGACCTTCCCTGAGTGCTGTGGGCCAGGCCTGCTGCTGGATACTGTGGATTACATTGTTAAGACACTGTTCTATATTCCTAATTTTAGTACCTATGAAATATGCTACAAATAAGACCTTAATATTTAACATTAGGAAGAGACCAAACTTGGGGAGAAATCCCCAGAAAGTAAACCTCAATTTTTCTGTGTGGTGGGATAATTACGGATCTAGGAAATGTTTAGGTTATTTCCATACCAGAGATTTCCGATTATGTAAACCCAGTCTAACATGTATACAACCCACCAGTTTATACTTACTCTTTAAAAAAAAAAAAAGAGAGATTTTATTTATTTATTTGACAGAGAGAGAGAAAGATCACAAGTAGGCAGAAAGGTAGGCAGAGAGAGAGAGGGGGAAGCAGGCTCCCTGCTGAGCAGAGAGCCTAATGCGGGGCTCAATCCCAGCACACTGATATCAGAACCTGAGCCGAAGGCAGAGGCTTAACCCTCTGAGCCATCCAGGCACCCGTTTCTACTTACTCTTAATGGAGCGGTCTTATCACGTTGAATCAGGTAGACTTTTGCAGTTAAGAACTAGTTGAAACTTCTCTGCATACTCATTGGTCCTTGGGTTTATCTATCAATAGATACTCCTCAGCAAAAACCTTAAAGACCAAAATTTAAAGGCATTCCACACCAACAAATGATCATGGAAATTGATGAGAGCAGGATAAAACTTCCTTCAAGAGGCGAGCATCACCATCCCAGTAGGTCTAAAAGAAGACAAGTGATCATTTCCCTATTCTCCAGAATCTTCCCACGAATCCCCATAATATCAAACTCCAGAGTGCAGACCAATATACCTGGGGCCCACTTGAATCCTCACAATATCAAATCACATTCATCGTTCAAGAGGCACGCACATAGTACTATACACACAGAATCCCTGCCCTCAAAGAACAAAGATGCCTTGTGGATCTGGACAGAGATTAAAAAAGTTTTCCAATGGAAATTCATATAAGAATGCAACAGCTAGCAGAAATAGCTGAGCACCTTTGAAAAAGTTCCCTACAGAGATAAGAATTTAAAAGCCAACCGTGTAGTTAAGACATATGCCTTAGAGCATATCAACACTGATTTTGGTCCAAATTGCCAAGACAATTTCCAAGGCAACAACAAAATAAAAAAGAGCATTCCCACAAGACCTGAAAAAAGAAAGGGAAGACTCTAGTACTTTTCCAATAATCCTTGAAGTTGGCATTCTATATAAGCATTAAAGAAATTTTCTAAATAAGTTCCTTATGGATCTAGAGCAATGATTCTTTTTTTTTTTTTAAGACTTATATATTTTAGGAGTGCCTAGGGGGCTCAGTTGGTTAAGTGTCTGCCTTCAGCTCAGGTCACGATCCCAGTATCCTGGGATCAAGCCCCACATCAGATTCCCTGCTCAGTGGACAGTCGGCCTCTTCCTCTCTCTCTCTGCCCCTCCCCCCTGCTCATGCTCAGTCTCTCTCTCAAATAAATAAATAAAACCTTTAAAAAATTATTTATTTTAGTGAGAGACAGAAAGAATGTGTGGGGAGAGCAAAGGGAGAGGGAGAGAGAGAATCCTCAAGCAGACTCCCCAATGAGCAAGGAGCCTGACGTGGGACTCCAGCCCAGGACCCTGAGATCATGACCTAAGCCGAAATCAAGAGTCAGATGCTTAACCAACTGAGTAACTCAGGCACTGTGAGGTTGATTTTTTTTTTTTTTTTGGAGGATTGTGTGGTTTCAAAATTCCTTTCAGAATCTGAAAAAAGCTATGAATAACGTACATACAACACAAACAAAATTTTTTATACAATCTGTGGATATTCCTGAAACCCATTCATTGGCCTCTTTTATACTAAGAAGCCAGACTGTCCAAAAATCATCACCCTTTTTGGTAATTATCCCAAAATGTCCCTAAATGCTCTTTATGTTTCTGGGACTTCAGACTAGTTGGGACTAGAGGCTCCTTGCTCTTCCCAACTAGAGGAACTTTGCCTAAATTCAACTTCCCATGGGACTAGTGGTTTTCTGCCATAATATTCCACAGGCTGGCATGCCTGGGTGGCTCAATGGGTTAAAGCCTCTGCCTTCGACTCAGGTCATGATCCCAGGGTCCTAGGACCAAGCCCCGCATCGGGATCTCTGCTCGGCAGGGAGCCTGCTTCCCTTCCTCTGTCTCTGTCTGCCTCTCTGCCTACTTGTGATCTCTGTCAAATAAATAAATAAAATCTATTTAAAAAAATATATATATATGTATATATATTCCACAGGCTGCAGTCCCCCAACGCTAGACAGCTAACTTCCCTAGCCAAGTGTCATCAACAGTAAATAACCAAACCCAAACCACCTACTGCCCAAGAAAAACACAAACACTAAAGCAAACTGAATTCTGCTTTAATTGAAGCTTGGGGAGTATAAAGTCCTACAGAAACATTACAGAGAAGCTTCCAGAAAAAAGGGATCACAGCAATCCCTGTGGAGAGGCAGATGAGAGTAATTCATAGCTCACTAAGGCCTCCCTGTATCAAGTTTCCAGAGTACCCAGAAGATCTCTTCATCATCTCAGTCCTGTTCCCCATCCTCTCCAAGCTTGATTTCATTGTAAGATAAAAAGGGCTAATGAATTTGAAATTATTCTGGCCTCAAGAAATAAGATTTTTTAATGAGTAGGACATTTCAAAACTTAAATAACTTCAACATGGAACCCAGCTGACCTTAACAAGTTACTTTGTTAGTGAATAGGAAATGGACTGAATCATCCTGGACAAAATTTCATTAAGGCTTCAAACCATCCAGGAAAAAATAGCACAATCATACCACTTTATAATCCAACTTTACAAAAAGTTTACTACGCAAATCAAGAAATATTTGTGCCCACAGATAGCTTATTTCTAAAAGATCCCCCTCAACCCCCAAAATAGCCATATGTCTCTACTCTTCTTGTTCCCTTCTCCGTGTCGAAAATATCAATTTATTTCTTCAGGAGGAATGGAAATCCAAAATTATATAGTAAGCCTGAAGAAGAAAATGCTGGGAAATCTAAAAACAGGAAAGAAAGAAGCTGGTGGGGAAGACAAATGAGGGCTGTTTGTTTCTAATTCATTCTAAACCCCAAGACTTGCCTTTACCAGTCCTTCTCCCTGAAGTCATCTAGCTATTAGAGAGGAGAACCTGGACATAAAGTCCGTGAAGGAAAGGTTGTTGACAGACAAAGTGCCCTTGGGTGACAGTCAAGGAGAGAAGAGGTAGAGGTTTGGTGGTTAATGAAGAAGTGCCTGTCTAGCCATTCCCTCTTCTTCTCTTGGCTTGGCTCAACCAATGTAGATGCGATGGAAATCATTAGCACCAAACGCGGCGTTACACTTGGGACATTTGCGCTGACGGGTGTCATAGCGTGTCTTCACACACTCGAAGCAGAAAACATGGAAACACTTGGTCAGCACAGCATCCTTTTTACGCATGTTGCAACATGGACAGGTCAGGCGTGCCTTAAAAAAAAAGAAATAAAGAGAAGTCAGAGTCTGATCGACCATAAAGGTTTAAGTGGCTATTATATGGAGGAAAATAAGCAGGAAACCCACTAAGCACTAAGACAAGAGTGTCACCTCCGCCCCTAAAAGAAACCATCCTCTGGTTCCCCTCATGTAAAGAACTTGAGTATTTATTCTCCCGGTCTATTAGAAGGCCACTTCAGTCCTGAACAAAAAAAGGACACGAAGAAATCACTGAGGCAGTTTTCCTAACCTTGTAATCCTTAATCTCCTCCATCAGGATCTCATCACATTTGGGCACATTGTCTGGTTTCTTTGTGGTCTCCAGCTTCCTTCGAAGTCGAGAGATGTCCTCCTGTGGTAAGACAGCATACCCATTAGACATACTCCCCCAGACCTGCCATTTCTGAAGAAAAAAAATTGCTCCAACTTGAACTTTCTACTGGGCAAAGAAAGGACTTTCTGTCCTTTCCCGGCCCATTATCTCTTAGGAATGCAGAGAACTGGAATTGCAAATACCTTCTTTGTTCCTAAGCACAAAACCATAATCCTATCACCAAACTCTAGTTGCACCTAACTATTGTCAATGCAATTCTGTAAAAATACAGTCTAAGAATTAAACAAAAAAAGATGAAAAACTTGATAAACTATTTTAAGGTACTTACTCTCAAGCTGAAGGTAAGAGTAGGTTAAAATAACTTACAGATAGATGTATGGATAAGGCTAGAAAGTCATCATGAGAAATATCCGACATGCCAAAAATAGAAAAATCACAGAACTTTAAAATCCTCTACTTTGATAATGTTGCTGTATTTCATGCCCACCAGGTGGTAGGCACCATAACAGGCTTTGGGGGGAAAGGCAGTGAGGAAAACAGACTTGGTCTCGTCACTCAAAGAACTTATAATCAAGTAGAAGATGACGTACATTAGACCAATGATTCCTTCATAACATTTCAGAGCTCAAAAAATACGTGAAAGGTGAAACGTAAAGAAAACACAATTGCTCTTGCCTGGGCTCTTTTGAAATTGAACATGTCCTTTTCTTTGGTGACACTGTTCTCCACGATCTCATCCTGAAAATCATGGAGCTTCTTCTGAGCCAACTCCAGTTGCGCTTTGAGGTCATCTGCCAGCTGGGCTGCCTCCATCGCCTAGGTGGGGTGGACAAATAGCATCAGCTTATTTCTAGGGAGGCAAGACGTTAATCCGGGCCAAGGAAGAAAGTGAACCTATAATGTCATCAATGTCCTCTGTATTTGCTCCTCTGAGACTAGCTGTCACTTCAGATGACAGGGTAAGCAATCCTACCTTGCGTTTATTCATCTCTAAGGCTTGAGTCCTAAGACCCAGCTCCTTCTCCCCCGTGCCAATGTTGCTTTGTAACAGATGCTCCTTCTCTTCCAATTTCCTTACTACCTGTAACTGGGCATCAACCTTTGAAAAAGAAAAATCAGATTTTAACACAAACAGGAAAGAAAAAAATCTATTAACTGACTAGGCACTGTTAATCCATAGGCCCACAAAAAAGAGTCTGTTAGAAATCTCAAACCATCACTGTCTTTACACAGGAACCCTTCAAAATATATGCAAGATCACAATACTACCAAAAAAAAAAAAAATGGTTGATGGCTCAAGCAAGAGTTTTAAGAAACCACTGGAAATTCTTTTCCAAGTTGCCAAGAGCAAAAGGAATTACATTTACAGATATTCATCTTCTTCAGCAATACTAATTCTCAAAGGCTGGCAATTCACACTAGACCATGTAAATTATAGTTCAAAGGCCATTTCTCTCAGAATGGCTAGAAGTTCTAAAACAGTCTTTTTCTTAAAATTCACACACAGGGACACCTAGGTGGCTCAGTTGGTTAGGCAACTGCCTTCCATTCAGGTCATGATCCTGGAGTCCCGGGATTGAGTCCCATATCAACTGCTCAGCAGGGAGCCTGCTTCTCCCTTTGACCCTCCCCCCCCATACTCTCTCATTCTCTCTCTCTCTCAAATAAATAAATAAAATCTTTAAAAAAAAAAAAAGAAAGAAAAAGGAAATTCATGCACAAAGTGGAGTCAACATGAAAGGGTACAAAGTAAAGTCATACACTCATGGACTCTCATCCCAGCATCCAGAGGTAATCAGGTAACCACTCTGTTTCTCATACAGCCTTCCGGAAATTTGTAAAATACACAGCACACACAAAGATGTACACATTTTTAACATAAAAGGGATAATAAAATCACTTAATAATATTTTCCATACTAGCAGATCCTTGTTTGTTTTAACACACAAAGTGTTATTCTTTGCAGGAATGTATAATTTATTTACCAGAATGCCAACAATGTAGTTTTCAGGGGTTTTTTTCTTATTTTAAAAAATGCCACAATAATCATTCTTTAAGGCAGTTTCATATAGAAAGTGCCCTACTTCAACAAAATTCTGGCAAGCTCTATTCAAATTACCTGAGTCTTTAGAGTCAAAACCTGGTCAGCCAACTCCTCCTTCTCTTCTTTAAGTAGCTTGTGGATTTGATTGGACTTGATACGCTCGGACATGAGCTTGAAATTTGCATCATCCTTCTCCCGCAACTGCTGCATTAAACGGATATTCTGCTCCTGCATGTCTTCAAAGGCCTGACCTGTAACATCCATCTCCGAGAGGAGAGCCTCTTCCTCCTAAAATATGGAGAAAGAACCCTCATTTTAACAGGATCTTCTAACTCCAAATGAGCACTGGAAACTAAATTTTCCCAGTGTTAATTCAGAAATAAAGTAACCTGCCGACAGAAACTCGGTTTTACGCAGCTTAGTTTTGTCACTTAGGTTAGCCCAAGGGATACAAAAGAAGCCCTTATTATCTGAAGCCACTGGCACCAATGGTCTGATGCTCAGCTGATCTGTATTCAGGGCTGGTTAGAGTAGACAAATCTACACACCAATGTAGCAAACTGACCAAGTAACCCTTGGTGAAGAGAACTATCACAAAACCTCACATTTTCTCACACTTTTCCACAACTGTAATTATCAAATTTCACTACAGACTTTCCAGCTGTACTGTACAACAATCTGATGGGTGAAGAACAGTACCTAAAAATATTTTTGACTTATATTTTGTGTTATGAGGAGACTGAACATCTTTTCAAATGTGTAAGAGCCATTGGTATCCTTTTCTGTGAACGAGTCATATCTTTTGCCTATTCCTCTAAGGTGTTAGATTTTCCTTTCTATCATTTCTGGGGAGTTTTTATATAGTAGCAAGATAAGCTCTTTTGTGCTAAGAGTTAGAAATACTTTCTCCCTGCTTGTCATTTGTCTTTCAGCTTTGCGAATAGTGGTTTCTGCCAGAAAGAAGTTTTGTGGGCTTTTTAAAGTTGAAATTATCAATTCTTTTCAAATTTTAAAATTCTTATTAATAGTTAAAAAGGTCTCAACTAGGGCGCGTCTGGGTGGCTAAGTCGTGAAGCGTCTGCCTTCAGCTCAGGTCATGATCCCAGGGTCCTGGGATCGAGCCCTGCATTGGGCTCCCTGCTCTTCGGGAAGCCTGCTTCTTCCTCTCCCATTCCCCTGCTTGTGTTCCCTCTCTTGCTGTCTCTCTCTGTCAAATAAATAAATAAAATCTTTAAAAGAAAAAAAAAAGGCTCCATCATTCCAGACTTATAAAGGAATTTGTTTTCTTCTAATGGATTAAAAAATTTTTTAAAGATTTTTACACACGTGTACTCTGGTCTATTTCTGGACTTTCTATTCAGTCCTAGCAGTCTATTAGTCTCAAGCTATCTTACTTCGTGAAACTTCCTGTTTTTATATCTGGTTGAGATACAAACTGCCACTGCTTTTCTTGTTCAGTTTTATTGGCTATTCTTGTGTGCTTTCCCCTACTTTAAAACTGGTCTTAGTGCCAAAATCAACAAAACCAAAAATCAGTATTCGTATTGGGATAATACTAAATTTATAATGTCGCTCCACTTCTTACTAGAAGCTATGGTAGTACAATTTCCTGATAATTTTAATTTTTTTATTTTTCTTAAAGATTTTATTTATTCACGTGGGGGGAGAGTGCACATGTGCACAAGAGGGGGGCAGGGCAAAGGACGAGGGACAAGCAGACTCCCCACAGTGAGAAGAGCCCAATTCGGAGCTTGATCCCACGACCATGGGATCAGGCCCTGAGTCGAAGTCAGATGCCTAACTGACTGAGACACCCAGGCACCCCGATAATTATTATGTTTTAAAAAAGAGCAAGAGGAGTGCCTGGGAGGCTCAGTCGTCTGCCTTTGGCTGAGGCCATGATCCCAGAGTCCTGGGATCGAGTCCCGCATCGGGCTCCCTCATCAGCAGAAATCTGCTTCTCCCTCTCCCACTCCCCCTGCTTGTACTCCCTCTCTGTCTCTGTGTCAAATAAATAAATAATATCTTAAAAAAAAAAAAAGAAAGAAAGAAAGATCAAGAGAGAGAAAACTGGAAATCACCAGATTTAAGAAAAGCCAAAATCCCATTTTTTTTATCAAAGAAATGCATACAGGTTCTAATAAAGTTTCTCTTTTCAAGGTACTTAATCTAAACCTCCTTCACTTTGCCATTTTGTTATTTCTTAAATACAGTGAAGATGTTCCTCACAGTGAACATATGTAGTTTTTCCATTTCTGGTATCTTTATTATTGAACATTAAAAGTTAATAAAACTCACTGGGACTTAAAAATAAAGAAATATATGTTCATTATGAGAAGAATTCGTCTCTACAGTTACATGACCTCAAAACAACCACAGTTAACATACTAGTTATTTATTTATAACCTGTTTGGGGGCACGTTATTTGTGATCATAATGCATATAAAACCATACGCACACGCGCGCACACACACACACACACGTATGTACGTGTGTGTGTGTGTATACGTATGTATATATGTAAAGACACACACATTTTTTTTTTCATTTAGACTCACTATATCCCTGATTCCAGATCAGCAGAGGAAGGGTAGACCCCTCAATAAACAACATTTGAACTGGCTACCCTTTTGAAAATTAAAGTAAATTTCCTGCCTCACAAATACATAAAATAATAAAGAATGAAAACCTTCAGTATAAAAACGAACGTACATATAGGAGTAAAACATATTCACTGAAAGAAAAAGACTGGACTGAAAGAGCATACTACACTGTCAATAACTTACTTGTCAAGTAACATGTACTTTTTTTTTTTTTTTTAAAGATTTTATTTATTTATTTGTCAGAGAGAGAGGGAGAGAGAGTGAGCGAGCACAGGCAGAGTGGCAGGCAGAGGCAGAGGGAGAAGCAGGCTCCCTGCCGAGCAAGGAGCCCGATGTGGGACTCGATCCCAGGACGCTGGGATCATGACCTGAGCCGAAGGCAGCTGCTTAACCAACTGAGCTACCCAGGCGTCCCAGTAACATGTACTTTTTAAAAACCTCGCTATAGAGGCACCTGGGTGGCTCAGTGGGTTAAAGCCTCTGCCTTCGGCTCAGGTTGTAGTCCCAGGGTCCTGGGATCGAGCCCCGCATCGGGCTCTCTGCTCAGCAGGGAATCTGTTCCTCCTCTTTCTCTGCCTGCCTCTCTGCCTACTTGTGACCTCTGTCTCTATCAAATAAATAAATAAAATCTTTAAAAAAACAAAACAAAACAAACAAACAAAAAAAAACCTTGCTACACAAAGAGAGTGTGCCCACCTGCTTGGCCATGGCCAGCTTCTTCTGCAGGTACTCTATCTGCTCCTCGACGGCCCGGATCTTCCTCAAGGCATCCTCATCAGCCATTTTCTTGTTCTCCTTTTTCTCCTTATCCTCTAGATCCTTGAGTCTTTGCCTTAGATCTTCCAGCTAGATAAGGTAAGGAATCAAACACACAGGAAAAAAAAGATATAATACAATTTCAAGAATCAACTGATCCTGCACAGATGGAAGGCCCACAACACCAAAGAACCTTGACGGAATTTGAAAGGGAAACGCTATACTGGCAGGCCACATCACAACATTACTGTCACTTCCCTCCATTCCCACATGACACACTCGTGTAAGGAATACTGGTGACGAGTGCAGACGCGGCTCTCTTTAGGATAGTGGTTCTTACCCTTGTTTTTAAGGCCCCCAAATTGTAAGAGAATAAGACATTCTTCCCAAAAGTAATCTGAAACGTGACTCACTATAACAGTGATTTATGGGAAAAGCATTAATGGAAAAGAGAGAATAAAAAGTCTGAAAAGGTTACTCCTATTCCCAGAAATTGTGATATACCTTACCACCTAGTGCAGAATACAGAAATCTGTTTTATTTTAGATGGTTTCTGAAAGGGAGGAAAATGCTGCTGAGTTTTAAATGCTAACTTTAAAGATGAAGAAAGAAACTACATCCTTCAGAAATGTGAAGGAAAATCCCACAAATGCAGACTATAACCAGAATGACAGGTAATGGCAGACTAGATTACCTCTGCCTTAGACTTCTTCTCAGCTGCCATCAGCTGAACTTTGTCTCTCTGTTCCTTCGGGGCAGAGCGGTACATATCTAGCAATAGTTTCATCTCCTTTTGGCTCTCTTGTGCCTTCCTATGATGAGGATGGTAGAGGGAAGTGAAGGGTGTAATGAGAAAACATAGGACATCAGAGCAAGGGAATTTGGAATTGAGCAAAATAATTTACAACAGTTCCATGTACACCTTAGATCACAGCTCTAAAAGATAATACTTCTCACAGACCATCAGGAAACTTGTGGATACACTCGGAAACTACAGAAAAGCAAGCTTACTAATGGAATCATTTCTCCCTTCAGACCAAGTTCTCCAACATAAAGTTATAAAATAAACACCTGTGGCCCTACTTAAAGAGGCAAAACTCTGGGGCCCCACTCTTAGAAACTGAGATAGGTCTGTAATGGGGTCCAGGAATATATTTTTAATAAGTCACCCAGATAATTCTGATACTATACTTGAAAAAAGTATTTGCCTTAAAGAGATCAAGAGGAAGGAACAGAAAAAAAGGGAGAAAACTAGAATCGATAGTGGAGTGATGAGCCATCAGCTGCAGACTGAAACTTCACCTCCTACTAAATTATCCAACCTCTTAACTATACTTTTATATACCAAAGAAACTCAAATGTTTTGAGCACAGTTGTCCTTCAAATCCAAGTATCAATAAAGGCACAACCACGACCAATGGAAGCAAGATGTAACCAGTTCTACTGGTTATGCAGGAAGAGAAGGGGCAGTAATGTGATGTTATCTTGGTGTTTTATTTACGACAGGTCTGTCTTACCACTTCAATGCCTGCAGGAATAAATCTAAGACATCTCTTAAAATGATCTGATACATACACAAACTTGTTAACTGTCGGGTAAAGAGACCAACATTGTTCAAGTTAGAGTGATACAAACTCTACCAATTATGATTTAAATTATAGTTGATGCCAGCAATCTGCCAGCAGTTAATTTCAATAATTCTCATGAGTATTGCTTAAGTCATTACACCCTGTCCTATAATTTGGATTCATGAAGAATAAGGCTGCAAGTGCAGGGCTCACCGAGCCCTGACCACCAAGCCAGACTCCACACTAGCCCACGCAAGCCATTTTGACTGCACACTTGATTAAGAATTGAGAGCACAATTAATTGTACATTTAGATACACCTGAGATACTATGACGGTCTGTAAGTCACACCATCCACCAACCATTGCATGCATGATGTCCTAACCTCAGCTTCTGAGTCAGAAACAGTTACTCTAAAGTCTGCTCTTACTTCAGTTCAATCTTCAACTGTTTGATAACTTCTGCTTCCTTTTTCCTCCCATCGTCATGTTTCCCTTTCTCTTTATCCTTAGCAGAGTCTCTTTCCTTCTCTGACTCTTTCAGTTTCTGCTTCTCTCGTTCCCTCTCCTTTTCCTTCTCCCGCTCTCTTTCTCGCTCCCTCTCTTTCTCCCTCCTTTCTCGTTCTCGTTCTTCCTCGTCCCGTTTGGACTTGACTTCACTGGCTTCCTCCTGAGATGCCTTTGCTGCGGAGGACTGGGCGGCTAAGTCCTCAGGATCTTGCTTCAGCTCCACGGGCTCGTCCTTCGGGTCCTCAGTACTGGACTGAGACTGCAGGAGAGCCGTGCCGCTGCGTAGACGTGTCTGGGGGACAGAGGAGGGAAGGAAGCGCGTGACTGATGGCGACCACCTCACTCGGCTCCCTCGAAACCAGCCATGCCGCTCCCACTTGTCTGGCCCCTCCTGGTTACCTTGTTCAGGTCAGACTGGGCTTCTCTCAGTTTGCGCTTGTACCTCAGGACCTCGCCTTTCAGCTGGTGGTTGTGATTCTGGAGGCTGCTGATGAGGTGGCGCATCTCGCGGTTGATGGGGCCTGAAATACAGCAGCAGCGATGCTAGGGAGAGCTGTGACAAGGGCAAAGGCCCAAGGAGACAAAGTGCAGAGCACATCAGGGCCCTCTGAGAAACAGGGGAAATTACCAAAAGAAAGAGACCTCCTCCTCAGAAGAAAACAAAACTGGCCAATCTGAGTTGAAAAACAAACACCCAGGCTGTGAGCCAGAATGAATTCCAGGGTTTGATTAAGGGTCTTTAAGACATCTGAGCTCCACTTAACGCTGTCAAATCCAGATGAACCACACTATGTTGTTTAAGGAAGTTTAAGGAAGGCATTTGCAGCAAGCTGCAAGGCGGAGTAAGAATACCCATACCTGCTTGTTCATTGGCTGCCAGCGTCTGCTCAAATTCTATCCTCAGCATCTCATACTCCTTGCGGACCTGGGCCAGCGTATCTTCCAGCTGGATCACTTCGGTCCGCAGCTTCTTATGAAGACTAACTTCATCTCGCTACGCACAAAAAAGGGAACCAATCAAAAACTCTTATCCAAATGTGGAAACATCATCATGATCTATTAATATGTTTCCTAATTTTGACCTGTAAAGATCTAAGAAGAAAAAAAAGTGAAACACTAAGAGGGATTACTCTGAAAATGTCCCACTCAATCGATATATAATGAGCACCAGGCAGCTACAAAAACTGATTTGAGAACTGGTAGGATATTACAGAAATGAGGGAAAAAGCCCCTACCTGCGAGAATGTTACAATTTATAAGGAGTACTAAACAATAAAACAGAATATAAATGTATGTAAGGTAAGACATATTAAATTCAATTCATTTGTCAGACATACAGAAATAGACCAACTAGGACAACAAATATTATCTTAAGGACTATGGAAGGTATAGAGTTGAACACATGAATGAAAGTTTTTGCCTTAAAAAAAAAGTATTTACATTTGCCCCAACACGCTATAATGGCTTATAAATGGTAAGGCAGCTTCTACCCACTATTCTTGCCACAGGAAATCAGGTGCTCTGTCTCCTTTATCACTGCCTCTTTTGGGTACGTGTCTGTTGTCCCACACCTCATTCTAATGGTCACTACTCACCCCGCTAGACTCTCTGATCCCGAATGGTGGGATGCCCGCCATCCGGCAGAGTAAAGACCTACGGCCACTCCATACATACTTGCTGAACGAGCAATAATCACTCACAAGAGGGTAAAATTATAAAATTTATGAGGCAGAAAAGCTTATATACAGAAGACAAAGTGAGGCTATTACCTCAATGAGCTCAACTTGGCGCTGGTGGGTCCCCCTGGTGCCATGAAGCAGCGTCCGAGCCTCATCCAAATGCGCTTTCAACTGCAGACTCTCATTGTACAGGACGGAGAACTGCGACTGCATACAGCGGTACTCTGGGGTCTCCTTAACCGCCTCTTCCACCGCGCTCCGCAGTTCCACCTGAGGAGGGCCCAAAAGCCAGTCAGAAGCAGAAGCTAGCGTCTGCGCCCTGGATGCCAGATAGGAAATAAAACCTTAAACTCAATGATGTCCTATGCAGTTGAGACAAGCTTTTTTTGTTTGGTTTTTGTTTTTTAAGATTTTATTTGTTTGTCAGAGAGAGAGAGAGTGTGTGCAAGAACACACATTCAGGGATAGCAGCAGGCAGAGGGAGAAGCAGGCTCCCCAGTGAACAGGGAGCCAGATGAGGGACCTGATCCCAGAACCCTGGGATCATGATCTGAGCCAAAGGCAGGCACTTAACCGACTAAGCCACCCATCTTCCTTACAAAGATTATGGACTGTATTTGCCCACCCTTCTAGTTCTGTAAAATCTATATCAAATTAAATCTGACCAGCCAAGAGGTGACACCAGGTATCTGTGTTCTCCACCAAGAACTGTTTTAATTGACGTGTATTTTACATTATATATCAACCTACACCAATGACACTAGAAGATGCCTATGAAATTTGTCAGACCTGGGGACACAGAAAAACCCTATGAAATTTGTCAGGATGTTTAATTCTTAAAACATAGTTGAGGACCACCATCACTAATATGTTCTTTTTATTAACAGTCACAGAGAAATATATTTTCAATACTGGATTAAAAATAGTTATGCTTCTCTTAGGCAACGGCTTGCTTTAATTACCTACTTTAACTGATTTAATTCAGGTTGATTTTGTTTTGTTTTGCTTTGTTTTTCAGTTCGAACATCTTTATTTACCTAGAAACATATCAAATTATAAAAGACATGTGGCTATGACTGAAAGAGGGGCAGAAAGACTTTCAGGATCCATTTTCTTCCCGGCCCCCAAGAACGTGGGGAGAGAAAATTCTAACAGGCAGGTTTGAAAACCAACAGGAACCATCACTGATCATGTTTCTTTCTCTGTTTTGGCAGCTAGGAACAGCAGAGCCAAATTCTGTGACCGACATTTGGCAATTATGGACACTCAATAGCCTGCCTGCTACAAGATGTATGTGCTCCTTGCACAGAACCTGTACACGAGCCCCATTTTTTTAAAATCCATTTTGGGTCATC
The DNA here is from genome assembly GCA_004024625.1 of Mellivora capensis. Classification (NCBI taxonomy): domain Eukaryota; kingdom Metazoa; phylum Chordata; class Mammalia; order Carnivora; family Mustelidae; genus Mellivora; species Mellivora capensis. The sequence goes on along the minus strand of PISX010000698.1, from coordinate 154,301 downwards.
ACCCCAGATTATCCTACTCATTTTTCTCAACAATTCCTAAGTTAGAGCACCCTGATTCAGTCTACATATATCTTTATAGGTTGTCTTAGATACTTTTCAGAACAAGGCACAGTATAACTAACAAGTAAATAAATAGACATACCAACAAAACCCACATTTTTCTTTTCCCTCATAAGTTCTGAGGGCCAACCAGTATGTATGTGAATTGATCAACGAAGTTTCATTTTACGGCCCTTCAGAAAGGGGTCTCCTACCTTCAGCTTCTCATTTTGGGTGGTGACCTCCTCCAGGTCTTGCCGAAGTTTCTCCAGCTCACAGTGACGGTTCTGAGCCAGCTCTTTGTTCTCCTCAAGCTCTGCATTCATTTCCTCAAACTGGAGAGAAGAAGGAAAATAGCAAAATGAGCATAAAGAATTTTTCTATCATTCCCATTCCTAAGCTTCCACCTTCACCTTCCCATTCTTCTAGCACAACCCCACTCTGCCACTTGTGAACTCCTAAGTACCAAGCACGACAGCTGAGACAAGGTCACAAACGTGTTCTGAGTGAGTCACGCATCTTACCTTCCGGGCATTGATAGTGATCGTGCCGCCATAGAGACTGCTCCCTGCTCCGTATACCTTATAGCCTTTCGAATTCACCTACAGGAAGGACAACGATTTTAGTGAGAGGAGACCCTAAAATTGTACTCTGATAACCAAAGTACTTTCAAGAGTCCATTTTGTTCCCAGGTACTACTACCTGGGTCCGTCCTTTCTGAGTAGACCCTTTAAAAATGAATCTAGTCTCTAAACTGTAAATGAAAAAGCACTTGCCCGCTCGAGAACTTCTGCTAAGTGGCGGTTGAGTCGTTGTTCCCTCTTTCGAATTTTGTCAATATCCCACTGCAGGTCATCGATCATGGACTCAAGGACAGACACTCGTGACTCAGCTGTCTCTACTTTACTCTGCAACTTAGAGAACTATAACCCAAAGACAGGCATCCAGAAAAAGAAAGCCAAAAAAAGACCGAGTTAGAAAAGCAATACCTTCCATCGCTACCTTACATCCCAAACCTCACAAAATTAACCCTTGCTTATGCAACATTATAGACAAAATTAAATTGGAGCTGCTTCACCTTCTTCCCAATACATGAATATAAAAATAAAATCATGAAAACTCTAATTACAAAACCGTTACATGTTCACATTAATATATACCCTTTGTGTTGGTTTTAAAAAATGGTCCCCAAAGTCTTTGGCAGTGGTGGCACTGGCCCTCCTCTTGAATCTGGGTTAAGTTCAGTGACCCAGTGGAAATGATGCTACATAACTTTGAGGCTATGTCTGAAAGGCCATGCAGGTTCTGCCTGCTGTTCTTGGAACATTCATTCTCTGGAAGAAGCCAGGTGCCATGTAAGAATCCCAACCCTGACACTGCCACATTGACGCAGCAACATGCAGGCTTTCCGGGGAACGACCCACCACTGTGAGCTCCCCACCAGCTGACAGATAACATCAACCATCAGCCACGAAAGCCATGGTGGATGTCAGCTCAGCTGAGCAAAGCAATGTCTCTCTCCAGCTTAGTAATGCTACATGAGATTTGGGAAAAGGCCAGAAGACATGAACCTTCTCATCTTTGTCACACTTAATTTATGTCTCAAACATTACAAAAAGTTATTCTATTTTTCTACTACACCCCAATCTATTCATAAGCACTGATATACTCTACTATGTATATCTTTTAAGGCTGATGAGAATCCACATGTATTAACAAACTTCCCAGATGATTCTCATGCAAACAGCCAGCATGGACCTTGGCACTTGAGTTTACAAAATAAGAGCATAAAGAAAAACATGGGCTTTAAAGTAAAACACACCTACATCCAAATTACAGTTCAATCACTTGCTGGCTGTGTGTTCAGACCAGTTACCAACCTCTTTGAATTTGTTGTAAGATGGCAACTGCTTGACCATTAGAGAGAATACTAAAGTACTGAAGTGCTAGGCACTAAGGAGATGGTAACTACTAACTTACCAATAAGCACAGGGTATGGGCAGCCAAACTAAAATACGTCAGATTTCAACACAATATCCTCTCAACTAAACTGAAATGATAATCAGGGGTGTCAGAAAAAAATATTAAAGGCCTATTATCATTTTATCTCAATCACTGTATACAAATAAATAAATACCCAAATCCTGACATGGTTTGGTCATGGCACTATTGATGCCCAAATCTGGACTGAAAACCCACATTTCTCAAGTTCCCAGCCCATCATCAATACAGTAGCTCCTACTGTCCCATTCTCAGATGAATTTCTACCAACTCATTCCTCAGTAACATAGTACGTGATATTTTATATTTGGGGTAATTCATTATTTGAGGGATTGGTGTGTTGTTGCACAAAACCCCACATGATGGTATTTCTTCCTAAAAACTAACATAGTAAAGTTGTCTATTTAACAGAGGCACAAGTCTAGGAGAAACATTCAATTATTTTTTTCCCCTTAACCTTTCCTCAGATTTTGATTTCTCATATCTGGCTGTTCTCGCTTGCCCTGCATGCTCTTTAATATAAAAATAGGCTTTCAAAATACAGCCAGATGATCCTCAAAGCACTCAAAATGCTAAGTCAATGTCTGCCACAGGCCACGAGAAAGTACCATCTCTCCTTTCAGGTCAAGTACCTCCTGAGACATGGTACGATGCTTCTCCTGAAGGAGGTCTGTCAGTTCCTGTAGCCTCATGTTCTCCTGGGCGAGGAAGGAATTCAGCTCCTGCACCGCCTCCTCCACAATCAGATTATCTGAGGGAGCAGAACTGTACTTTAGTTTAACATCTATAGTCTCAAATTTTAAAAGTGTGCCTCCCACCAAATAGTAACATACTATGTCACTTTATTTTCCTGAAAACCTTCAAGAAGTAGGTTGGTTTTTATTATCTTCACATGACTAGTACCCAGCCCTTAGATGACTTGCTTAAAGAAATGAGCCAAACTCGTGCTTCAGTAGAAGATGACACAGAGCCAAAGTCACCTAACTTTTATCCCTTTCTACAAAGTCAAAATGCTGTAAGTAAAGAAATGGAGGTTCTGTAACTTTATTTGGATAAGACACAATCACCTAAAAAACTGCATTTTAGAATTGTAGACAAGATAGAGGTATCTCTCATCAGTGTTGGTCTTCATAGCAATAAAATTCTATTTCATAAGGCTATCACAAATTCCTATGATTCACTAACACCAACATGCAGCATCTCTCTGTTGAAAGAGAGAAGGGGGAGCAGAGGGCAGAAATTGCCTGACTCAAATGAGCACCCATAAAATCACAAAGAATGAAGGTAAGAGCCTCGAATTACTTAACATATTCCAGAATATGATGCTAGGGGCACTACTAAAGCTCAAAAGCCAAAATGTACACTACAATTTACAAAGAAGATAAATATACAAAACTTATTACACCAAGTAAATATGTTTAAAATTAGAATCACAAATATAAATGCTCAAATCCAAATGTTAGCAAGTGAAACCAGATACTCTCAGGATATATAGTGCCCTGTAGAGACAGTTACCAGAAGGAAAAATTGTGGGCTTTCCTCCTACCCTCTGGCATGGGGTGGAGAAACACCATACACAACAGGCTGGCCATGTGGTGGTTTTTGTGGTTTTCAACCAGGATTGCCTGTAGAATTACTTGTGGGACTTTTAAGATTAGACAATTCCCTAGGACCCATCCCTACTAAATAAGAATACCCATGGGCAGGTCCAAAAAACATATGCTCCAAAGCTCTACTAAGCCAGCCAGGCACCCCAAAAGGTGCATCTTAATAATCACAGAAATTATGCTATTACAACTAGACCATGATTATTAAAAATGTGAAATCAGGACATTTAAGAAGATGCAATCTGGCTACAAAAATACTTACCTATATAATGTACAATTTTAAGTTTCTCCATTTACACTGACTAGTAACATAATTATTTCAAATAGACACTTCTCCATTCATATAATATTTTATCTTTTTTTTTTTTTTTTGAGGGGAGAGGAGGAAAGGGAGAGGGAGCAAAAGAATCTTAAGCACATGGAGCCCACTGCAGGGCTCGATCTCATGACCCTGAGATCAATACCTGAGCCAGAATCAAGAGTTGGACGCTTACCAAATAGGGAGCCTGCTTCTCCCTCTGCCCCTCCCCCAGCTCATGCTCTCTCATTCACGCTCTCTCAATCTCCAATAAATCAATCTTTAAAAATAAGTAAATCTTAAAAAAAAAAAAAACCTGACTCTTGAAGTCAAAGTTCAACATCTTATAAACAAAAATTTTTTAAGTGTAATTACCAATATTTAAAATATCCAAAAACACAACTACTCCTTAAACAGTAAAATTAATTTTGCTACCTACAAAAGTGTTTAATTAACAGAGTGTATCAGAGTGGAGCTTTCCTCAGCTACTTACAGGACCGTTATGTGGCTCAAAATATGAAGAACTTGGAAAATACTAACATACCATAGCAACGACATTAGTGGTATTACTGGTCATGCTGGAGATTGTATCCCAAGGAATGGAATCAAAAATAAATACATTAAGTCTACAACTACAAATCAGCATGCAAAGAGAGCTCTTATTCCTCCCGCTTTTTCTCCCAGTCTCCCAGTCTCACCTCCACTATTCAGCTTCCGTGATAAGAGCTCCACTTTTTCTTGTAATTTATCATAGACCGTCACAATCTGGGACACAGCTCGGCGGGAGGACTCCACACGCTCCTGCAGCTGAGATTCCATTTCCTCGCTGGAACTGCTGGCCAGAGTAGCAAGGAAAGAGAAAGCTGGCTCTTGCCCTTCCCCTGAGGACACAGGGGGGAAAAAGAAGCTGTCAACGTTATAAAACTGGAAATATCAAAATCTTCTTTCTCTCCTCAAACGGAAATCCCAAAAGCAAAGCTCTACTTCAGAAACCCACACAGCACGTGGTGGTAGCAGGCACCACAAATACTCACCTCTATCTCGGTCATCTTTCCGCTCCTGATTGCTATCAGAATCCGGTTCTGGTTCCGGCACGACAAGGGCTTTTCTCTCCGTGAGGAGATCTCCCAAGCCCTGCTCCAGATCGTAGCGTTTAAGGATGATACGGATGTTTTCATCGAACTGGAGGAGGGTGGGCACCGTTATGAAAAAACAAAAGAACACAACTTGGGAAATGAAGAGCGTGCTAAGGCGAAGAAAAATATTCAAAAATCTGAGCAAATAACGAGTGAGCTACCTGACTCCAGTACCGGTTGACAATCAGCAGTGAGGCATCATCGGTGGCCTGTCTTCGTTCCAGTTTTTCAATGTGCTCACGGAGTTCATCTTCAATGGCCTGCCGTTGATCCAGCATTTCTGCCAGCTTGCGATTTTTAGTCTGCAGTGTACGAATGTCCAGCTCCTCCTGCTCCAGGAAACCAATCTTATTAGTCTCCACAAAGAAACTGGGCAAATCTGCTTTTAAATTCAACAGGGTCATATTAGTAATTTCCAATGACTAAAGCTATTTATCTTTAAAAATCTTACAACAAATAATTGGGTAAGTAGGAACAGAGGAAGGAAAGAATGTGCGATGATGGGAAGTAAGAATGATGCTAAAATACCAGAACCTGGACCGCACCATCTCACTGTTCTCTTCTCATGAACACTCAAAGTCCCGTGAGGCTCCACTGTCCAGCTAGACCACCTTCTACCCTGATGACCGCTGCCATCTATCTCCTCAGCACCGCCCCTCACTCATTTAGGAACCTCGGCACCTGGGTCCTTCTCTGCCCCAGTTCCTGCCAACATATCCAGTAAGTGCAATACCTATGCGGAGAGGTGCACATGTGGACAAACCATCGAATCCTCTAGCTGTCTAGGCTGCGTTCGGAATTCCTTAACTCCGGGGAGTATCTCCCCCATACGGTGTCTCGGCCATACATTTCAAAAGCCACATCTGGGACTTTATCTGGAACTGTGCCATAACTGAAATCTTAAAATTCTGTGAACAAAACCTTATCTTTTTCCAGGTACCTCGTGCCCTTATCCCCATATATTGGTCCTCATCTCGATCGCCCAGAACCTTGAATTCTCTCCTTTTTCCTTGTCAGTCCCTCTGTCTCCACTATCTTCCATACCTTGACCTCAGCTTTTATTCAGGATCTCATTCTCCTCTCTTTCTGTAAAAATATCACTCCATCAGTAATTCCACACCTCTCTCAGTATCTTTCACTTTTCTCCCTAATTCCTTTCCCAGGACAAGGTGGGGACTAGAGGTGGGAAGGATGGGGATGAGTATCCCAGGCAAAGAAAAAGATTGAAAAGGATTACATTTTTACTTTACCTAGGAATTCGTGAATTTTTTAAAGTAAGAACTGTTTATTAGAGCACCAATTTCTTGTGTTGCTTCCATTTTCTTTCTTCCATTTTGGTTAAAACATTCTTGATATGTCAAATTAGTCAAGAGTTTCCCAAATGTATAGCTATTAATACTATTAATCCTATTAATAAATGAAATCTTCAACCTCTTCTCTGAGCCCTCCTTTCCCCCTTCTTGTTCTAACTGAAACCTGGTGAGACTCCTGTTGCTCCTTAGGTTTCTCCAGCACTGGGCCTGGAGACAGGCAGGCATCCTCCTTGTTCTCCACTGCCATTCCAGGCCATTAGCCCACTGCCTCCCCAAAGCCTCCTAGCTTTGCAGCTCATGCACTGGTCTGTGCCACCTGCTACACTGCCTTCCTGCACTAGTCTATAAATGCCCAGATCACCTCCCCACGTTTCCTAAAGATTTAGCACCTAGCTTATTACACTCTCAAATGCTACTCCTATCACAGTTCTTACTGATTTCAATTCCCATATAGATTATCTTTCCTGTATCTCAAATCATCAAGTCGTTTACTTTCTTTCCTTCAATGATCTTATCCACTGCCTCCCTCAGCCACCAAACTCCCAGTTAGTCTTAGCTATACGTGCACGTTCTTCATAAGCTCAATTTCAAACACCCCATTCTCCACAAACACCGCATACTTTTCCAGCTCACTCCTCTAGTGTCCTGACTCCTAAAGCTCTTCACCTCCTCCAAGATCTATAATCCATTGGTTCTGTATCTTTCCCATCCTTCACTCCTCTCACCCTCCTCACTCCTTTCTTTACTGAACTTAAATTCTGCAATAAGTCACAATCACGACCTTTTGTAACCTCCTCCTTCCTCGCTTCTTCTTCACACTTACCTGGTAAAAACCCCACCCCTCGTAACATCCAACTCTCCACTCCTACAGGCCTACAACCATGCAGCTTAACATGACCACAAAACATAAAGTACCATGCTGCCTGGGCTCACTTTAAACTCATGATCACAGAGTCAAGTAGGTCCTCAGTGCTGGCCAGCAAAAATACCCTAGTCCGTTCCCTCTTCAAGATGACTACTTCATACCTTCTCCTGTCTCTTCAACCTCCAACACTTCCTCCCCCATCCTCACTCTCAGATGAGTCGCCTCTGATTTCACTGAAAAAAAAAATAGAAGCAATCAGAAGAGAATGTCCACAGCTATCGCCCATAACTGCAGCTACGGACCTACGTACAGCTGAACTTACATCCACAGCCTTCCTCTTTGTTGCTACAGATCAACTGCCCCTGCTCCTAGTTAAGGCCAATTCCCCACCTGTGCGTTATACCACACGCTCTCTCCCCTATTCATGAAAATCACACTACCAACCATCTCCTCTTTCCGCTACCTCATCAACTTGATCATCTCTACCAAATCATTTCAATCAACAAACTATAATAGCTCCTACTTTGAAAACAAAACAAACCTTCCCTCAACCCCATATTTTCCTCTGGCTAATGCCCCACTTTCTGTGTCTTGCTTTGTATTAGTACTCTTGCAAGGCATGGTCTCTCCCCTCTTTTCCCTAATTCCTCTCCTCTTCTCTTCAGCTCACTGCAATCAGGCTTCTAGAACCACTACTCCATGAACATAGGTCTCACTAGGGCTCTACTGCTAAACCTAATGTCTCAGTGCTCCCCTTACTCAATGCTCCCCTTACGCAAACCATCAGCAGCACCTGAACAACTCCTTCTTTAAATACTCTCTTTATTGGTTTCTGGGCCCCCACTGTCTCTTGTTCTCTGCCTACTTCATTTTCTGTCTCTTTGGTCAGTCTCTTCTCATCACCTTGACATGAAAATATCAGTCAATATCAGTGCTTCAGGGCTCTGTTGTCAGTCAAACCTCTTCCTTATCTATACTCACTTAGAGCCTCTAGTCTCATGGATTTAAATACCTCCTACAAAATGATAACTCCCAAATAAACAGCATTAGCCCAGACCTCTCTTCAAACAGCAGATTGTGGTATCCAGCCACCTACCCACTCAGATGTCTAGTAACTTTCCCAAACTTGAATGTCCAAAATCAAACTCCTCCCTCATCCTCCACAGCTTCCAAAAAAATCTGCTCCTCTCATACTCTTCCCTAGCTCAGTAAGTGGACAGTCCATACTTCCAAAATTCTGGGATCTCATAAACTTCATCCAATCCATCAGCAAATCTGTCAATACTACCATCACAGTGACCCAGGTCACCATGATCCCTCATCAAGATTACCGCAACAGCCTCTTGCTGTGGACACTTTTGTGCCCCATGCCATGTCCCGTCAGCCCGCCAGACTTCAACACAGCCACGATGGAGAGCTCCATCCACATCCCCAGTGTTCCTACCTCAAGCCGCCCAGAGTCTTTTCATTTTTTGTTCCACACCTCAGCTGGCTCACTACAGCAACCTTGAAGTGCAGAGGAAAAGCTATTGCCTTTAAGGGCAACCTTCAACCAACTGCGGCAGGAATTAGTGGATATATGCCCCAGCTCCCTACCCTTAGAGAGATGAAATGGAAAGGAAAAGAGGGAGAAGGAATGAGGGAACAACTCTGCTAACTGAACTGATAAACCTTGCTTCTCTACCATCTATTCTCCAAGCATAAGTGACAACATGTTACTCTCCTGCTTAAGACCTTACAATGGCTCCTCACTACCTTGTGGATAAGATCCAAATCGGGATGTATCCTCTCTGCTTCTCTTTAGAGCCTGGGGCTATTCATCCCTATGAACAACATATCCCCCGCTCATAAACATTAGAACAATCTGCTCCGTTGGCAGTGCCAACTGACAGCCTGAAGTCCAGGGGCTGTCTTTAGTGTAAAGCATAGTTCTGGCAAACAACAGATGCTCAACAAATATTTTTATTTATTGAGTTAGCAAATGTCCTTGGGATGCATGATATGATTCAGTGTTAAGATAAAATCACCTCCTGGAAAAGTATGGAGTAGCTGAATCCCAGAGAGAATAATGACATTTCATCAATAATTTACTCTGAATGTTCCCATTATTCTCCCTGATCCTAAGCCTAATTCAAATAAGCAAGAGATGGGGATTTATAAGCTATACAAATGTAAAGCATTTTAACACTATATCCCTATGGCTGAGTTCCAGAACACAGACTCCTGATCTAAATCCAAACCGATTACAGTGAGCTTCTGATGCTCTAATGGACATATAACATTACTCTAAGCTTCTGGCATGTAACAGTCTAATGAAACTGTCAATTCCATAACAGCAAGGACAGAGTCTATTTTATTCACCATTACATTCATAATATCTAGACCCATAATAATCAACAGCTCAAACATAATGCATACTTACCATATTAAAGGTAATGTTTTAAGCCTGTTTAACATGGGCTCTTTCATTCTATCCTCTCAACATCCCAATGAGGTAGGTACAATAATAACATTTTATACACAAGGAGAAGAGGCCCAGGGAAGAAAAGAGAAAAGTGAGCAGCTAAAAAGTGGTAGCGCTGAGGGTAAATTCCAGGTCGTCTGAACTCAGACTCTGACCCTTCACCATTCTCTCAGTGATTTTGCTTCACTGCCTCTTAGTACCTAGCATCTAACTTTTCAGTGAATGAAAAATGAATGTACAGTTTCCCACTGCTAATGCCTATAATCAAGGTGTATCAGGCACCACACTCACCAGAGATGAGAAGCATACCTTTCAAAATAAAGACCAAATGTCAATATACTCTTTTCAGAACTGACCACATCATTTCTCCTACTTCTGGCTATTTCCCTCTTCTTGTCAAATAAATTTCTCTTACACCCGAAGGCTTCCATAAACTCTTACTTTCAGGTTGCAATTGACAAAAACAAAACAAAACACACACACACTCTCTCACAGCACTGTTTCCACATACCGTTGAAGAGACACCCCCAAGCTTAATCGTCTCCACTGTGGTCCCTGAATCTTCAACAGCTGTCTTCTTCTCTGGAGGCATGGATGTGCCAGGCTCTCCAGCCGCTCTTTTACTTCCAATTCCTGACATCTTGGCACCAGATGACAGCAGTCTTCCTGGAGGGGAAAAAAAACCGCAGAAACTTGGGTAAGATATGCAAGAAGAGCAACAATAAAGAAACCACCCACAGTGTAAAAACTAGCAACTTTTCTAGCCAGCCTTTTAACCAAAATCCATTAACTTCATACCAAGTGACACAATCTTCAAATTCCTCTTGGAAAGAAAAAAAGTAAACTGTGGAGTAAGAGTCAGGGCTGAATTTACACAACCACCAATTTCTAAATAGGGTGCTGGTAAGAAATAAGACAATGGGCAAAGGATGAAGACACCAAGAAAACTGTCAGAGAAATCTCACTTCCTGAAATGTCAGAATCAGAAAAATAGTTTGATTAGGACAGGAACTAATTCTATTGTGTTGGAAAAATCACAGAGCTGAAAGAGAGCTCAGAAATGTCTATTAAATCATTAATACTGAACAAGTAGTGTATCACCACTGAGGCTCAATTTCCTAAGCCAGGAATAAGAGTATATAATTACTGTGGCCCTTTCAAGGAATGAATAAGTATAGAAAGAACGTAGCACAATGCCTAACACGAAGAATGCACTCAGAAATACTAGCTCCCTTTCTTCTATTTGCAGTTTTCTTTCCTATTCCCAAACGTTCTCCTCATGATGTCGTGCAACCCTAAGGAGAGCCTAGACCTGACAGTGAATCACAATTCTACCTCTCAGGGAGCCGGGTTGCCTTGAAGGAGTTCTCCCTAGGGCTCCGGTTTCCCCCAACGTACAGCAGAGGCGAACAAATATTCTGGTTACCTAAACTGCCTCCCAGGTTTCGGAGCTCAAAGAAGGAGAAATGGATGCTAAAGCACTTGCTGCTTCAGAAAGCAGCCCTGCCATCACCGAGACTACACACCACCCTGCTTCCGATTCAAGCTCCACAAGGGGTTACTGGCGGCAGTAACCTGAGTGGGAGCTTGCCTGGACAGAGGACACAGAGGGGCAACACAGGGGCCGCAACACGACTCGCGAGGAGGCAAGGACCCCAGTCTCCCGCGCCGCCAAACGCAGGCCAAGAGAGGGAAGCCCGGGAGCCGGAGAGGGTGGAGATTCCCCAGGGCCCGCACAGTCCCGCAGCGCCCTCGCCCGAGGTCTAACCTGGGTTCTAGCAACTCGCGCGGCTGGGCAGCGGAACTCGGGCAGTTATTCACCAAGGTCCGCTCAGCGCCCCCACGTCTCACCCCTGACCCGCAGGCGAGGACCCATCGAAGCTTCCGGGAAACGGGGCCAAGGAAAGGAAGAAGGGAAAGAAGAAAGGAAGGCGCTTCGGCGCCGCCGGGCGGAAGTGACGCCCCGCGAGGGCGCCGAGCGCCCGGAAGCAGGTGCCGTCTCCGTAGCAACGCGAGGGAGCCGACCTCAACCTGCGCCGTGTCCCCGCTGGCGTGGGCGAGAGGGCTCCCGACTTTCCCGGCTTGTTGGCCTGAGTTACTGCGACCTCGTTTTTTCTACTGAAATAAAGTGCCTTGTTCTGTTGCCTCTTACTGATGCTATGGAGACTCGTTCGGACTGCCGATTGGCCGATGGGCCTGTCAATCTCCGGGCGGAGAGAACTAGCCTCAGGCACCTCAGGAAGTTGTTTCTCGCGGCCGGTCTGTGGTGAAATCGTCCTGGAGAAAATCCAAACGATTTGATGGGTTTCAGGGCTTGTAGGTTCATCTTACAGGGAAGTATCTACGGTCCTGCCAACACATTAGAATTATTTGGGGAGTTTTGGTCCTTCTAGGGTAGGGGCTGCCATGGGCCTTTTTTTTTTTTTTTTTTAAGATTTTATTTATTTGACAGAGATCACAAGTAGGCAGAGAGGCAGGCAGAGAGAGGAGGAAGCAGGCTCCCCGCTCGAGCCCAGGACCCCGAGACCATGGCCTGAGCCAAAGGCAGAGGCTTAACCCACTGAGCCACCCAGGCGCCCGGCATGGGCATTTTTTTTTTTAAAGCGGTCCTCTATCGCTCTTACACCCCCAAGACGCTAAGGTGCAAACAGTTACTGCTTTTTGCTTCTTTGGAACAGAAAAGTGACCAGGGAGAAGATAAGAAACATAAATCAATAAGTAGTTTCTGATCTGAACATTAGTTTAGTTTAAGCTAATTAGGGTTTGATTTTTAGTAACAGTTTCCCATTCAATTAAGCTAAATGCCTATGTTTTAATGATAGGAAGGTAATCAATCTAACTTATCAATAAAAACAACTGTATGCCTCACAGAACTATGAAAAACTACCTAATGACATCAGAGAGGGGCTCATTTCTTATCTAAGATAAGATAGCTGTATCTTAGCAAAAGAAAAGGAAATGAACCAAAGGAATTCAGGCAGCTTTGAAAAAAGGATCAAACCTAGGCAACGCTGGATTTCTGGTAGTATGAAGACTTTGGTCCCTATACCCACAGGGTCTTCTTACCTGTGCATGATGTAAGAAGATAAACAAGTGCTTGTGGTTCGGGTAGCAGAGTAGTTTGCCTAGTCAGGAAAGGAGTAACTGGCTCCAGTGGAATTCAGATTTAGTTGAGTGAAGCACAAGCCTGAGAACTGTGTTTGGGGACCTGAGATAGGGAAACTGAAGGACTCCATAGAGATCTGCTTTTTGTTCTTTTTCCTGCTTCTATTCTTGCTAGGATCTGCACCCCACTCCACTTTACATATTGTAATGCAAATAGCATTATGTCTTCTTCATAAGGAATAAGGAGTTAATGATTTCTCTAGTATAGATAACATCTAAGGAAGGACCAGGTGAGAATGACTGGAGGAAGCTATTGTGCTCCAGACCACCAGAGCTAGACTAAACACCAGGACCCCCTGGTTCCAAGGAATAACACCTGGGCCCTTGTCTTTGTTCTAATCAGTACCTGGATGCCCAAGAGGACACATACACCAGACCCCAAACAAAGACAAGATTTCCTGGAAGCTCTGTCTATATCTGCTCTCCTCAATAAATTCTGCTCTCACTCACCGCTGGCTCAAGGTGGATTTCAGTCCTCAGGAAGCCAAGATCCTCTTGGCTGATCCTGGCATCAGACACACCTGCTGAAATGTATTGCATAAGAATGACACTAACTCTCTGATCTCCCTCCTTTGGCTGCTCAGTTCTTGATAAGCCCTGCATACTCAGGACCACTGAATGACAGGCAATGGTTCTTCTATCCAAATTTTGTAAACTAGAGTTTCACAGGCTATATTTTGTCAACATATAAGCTTTGTTTATTCTGGACAGTACTTGTTGCCTTTTGTGGTTAAAAACAAAAAAACGAACTTAGTTTCCAACATTTAAAATAGGATATTTGAGGGACACTTGGGTGGCTCAGTCTGGTAGGCCCCTGCCTTCAGTCCAGGTCACGATCCCAGGATCCTGGGATTGAGTCCTGCCTTAGGCTCCCTGCTCAGTGGGGAGCCTGCATCTCCCTCTGCCTGCTGCTGCCCCTGCTTATGCGCTCTCTTTCTCTCCAACAAATAAATAAATAAATAAATAAATAAATAAAAGCTTTAAAACAAAACAAAAATCAAATAGGATATTTGACATACAAATTCAGAGTATCAACTCCTCTTGAAAATGCTGAAACTCTAACATGTTTGTATATTCTCGTATTCTTGCATTGTCACATTGCCTGGAACTGAGCAGTGCTTCCTCTTCTTTTTCTGTTTACTATAATCCCCACTAGTACCAGTTCCCTCACATTAGTTGTTTCATTTGAGTATCATCACCTGAGTGTTGTACTGTGACAAATCAATCACTGATACTAAATGAACACTGTTGGTTGCCTACCCAGCATCCACCCCTTCTCCCCTCACTTTCTGAACAGAACACAACCAGGATTTTATTCAAGTATCCATCCAGCCCCCTTTATTCCCTATGTCTTAGGGGAAGCTAACTTCAATTTCATCTCTAAAAATTGTCTTAATAAAAATAGTAAGTCTCATTCCCCAAGCAAAGTCCTGGTTTTAACAATGGACCATTTGATTGGGGTTAATTGCTTGAAATACAATAGAAACAATTTACTTATCTCCTAAATTTTTTATGTGAGGACTCTGAAACTACTGGAAACTTCTTGCCAACCAGCTTGACAATGAAGCCAACACAGAGGTGGGCAGAACTAAGAGAGTCTCAGGGAAATGGTGAGGACACCCCTAACGTCAATCCACACCTCAGAGTGCTAACTTCACCCCTAACTTCAACCCACACTCAGACAAAAATTGAAAAGAGAGCACATCTTTAGAGAACCCTTCAGTTCTCGTCATGTAGAAAACCATATTCTCCAGCTACTGGTGAGATCTATCTTTTCTGAAAGCCTCAGTCAGCCATCTGACGCCTTGAGAATGAGACTTTTCACATTACCTCTGACATAACCTGTCTAGTTCAAAGAGGTAGCCTCACCCTAAATATGGGGGCAATGGAAAAGATGAAGGGGAGGATGCCAGAGACCTCTCTCATTGAACATATTCCCTATTTCTGACCAGCCACCTCCTGTTCAACATCGTAATCCAGAGAGAAAAAGGATAGCCCTAGAAAAATAAGTTTGGCCCTCATCAATAGTAGATCAGCATTTGCTATTCCAGTTTCTGACCTGTCTTCATTAACTACACAATTCTGCCACGAGGTGGCAGCAGGCGACATGCTTTCATCCCCAGTTCCACTCCTAAAGCTTTGGTTGCCAAGTACTGCACTGCATTGCCCTTTGGTCCTGTCTTCAATTCACCTCAGAAATCTGGCCAACTATTTAGGGGGGGCTCAATGCTCTCCTAAAGGACAAAGTTAAGATGCTTTGGATTTTTGTATACCATTTTGTCTATGCACCTTACAAATGTTCTGCTGTAACATTGCTATATCTTCAAGCATTCAAATATTCCTAGAACTCTAGATTGGACTGTCTGTGTGCTAAACACAATTCCTCTATTTATTCTTACTTTTAGTCAAGTTGTATTTTATCTAGCCCGACATTACTTGTTAAATATAAAGATACAGGTTTCATGGCCCCAGCTCCAGACTTAGTGAATCAGAATCTCCAGAGGAAAACTCTCTGGAAATGCAAGTTCTTGCTTTTGTTAATTATGCCCTCCCCTTTTGGACACATTTGAGGAACACTGCTCTAAGTGATGATATCCAGCTCTGCTGATTGAGAGCGTTCTGTCGAACCCAGCTCCCTGCTCTTGTTCTCAGCTTCCCCTCACTCACAGACATTCACCATCGCCACCCATCTTTCTTCTTCCCCACATCCCTGCCTCCTTCTCCCCAGATCACCAGGTCCACTATGCAATGCCCTCTTGGTATGATTTCTGCAGATCGTGCTTGTGGCTTTAGTCCAGGGAGGCAGGAAGCATGAGAGCTGATAGAGTCACAAACTGTCAAAGAAGCCACCCTTCATTTAATGCTCTCCTAAAAAGCTACTTTGTGTCTATGGTATAGTCATAGAATTGGTCATTTATGTTTTTATGCTATGTTTAGGTTACTAATATTTTCATGATTTTAATTTCCATTATGTTGACAGCAAACCAAAGCATCCACTGGATGACCCAAGGATAGTGATAACCTGTGATGGAGATCCCAAAACTATGAGAGTTCAAAGAATGTCACTTTGGAGTCTTGCTAAGAGACACAGAGGTCTGGGCTCCCATCTGACTCCTGCAAATGAATGCTGAGTTTTGATGAAAGGTGGTCCTGTTCCCAGCACACAGGGACCCTCTTGATACCTCAGATGGTGATTTGTAAAGAGATTGTTGTAATTTACTCCAAAGCTACGCGCTGTGTTTATTCCTGCAGAGGGGAGAATGGAAGAAGAGCCCATTTCCCAACACTTTCAACAACCTAGTGCTATGGACTGAATCGTGTTCCCCCAAAACTCAGATGACTCCTCCCCACAATTGTGATGGTATTCGGGGTAAGGGCCTATCCAAACAATTTGTACACTTTACAAACAAAATTTCATTGAGATGTTGATATAGTATGTTCTATTTATAGAATAATTAAGGGAGAAATGAAATTTTCTAGTATTTAATCTTCCCAACCAGAAACACATCATATCTTTCCATTATCTTAAGTCTTTATTTATGTTTTAGTAAGATTTCATGGTTTTCTTCTTATAAGTCTTTCAAGTCACTTATCAAGTTTATATCTAGATAGTCCGAGGTTTTATTGCTTTCAATAATAAGACTTTTTACATTGTATTTTTCCAATTGTTTATAAGTGCTATATAGGACAACTATATATTTTTTTGTATTTGACTTATTATTTTAGAAAACTGTGTGATGAGGCCCTTGGATGTGGGGGAGGGGCAGAGGATGGAGAACAATCATAGCATCTGCAAATAAGGATAGGGTTTGTTTTGTTTGTTTTGTTTTGTTGGTGGTTTTTGCTGCCTTTCCTATATGTTATAGAGAACCCATCACCAGCCCTTGGGTTTCTTTTTGTAATACAAGTACCTGATTTAAGCTTTTTTTTTTTTTTAAGATTTTATTTATTTATTTGACAGAGAGAGACACAGTGAGCGAGGGAACACAAGCAGAGGGAGTCCAAGAAGGAGAAGCAGACTTCCCGCTGAGCAGAGCGCCCTGGGATCATGACCTGGGCCGAAGGCAGACGCTTAACGACTGAGCCACCCAGGCACCCCCTGATTTAAGTTTTGATTGCTGAAGCCTCCACTTGAAAGAATACTATCTTGAATAAGCACAAGATCAGATACAGATAAAGAATCAAACCGCTTCCCCATCCCCAGGCTCCTTTGTTTTAGAGATGTTGGATTTGATAACTGACCATTTAGGCCACTGGTTTGTTTTGTTGTTTTCTCTCTGCTATCACTTTAAATTCCCACTCTTAAATTTAGATTCACCAATAGTGAGTCTGGGAAACTCTAGGCCCCTACACTCAACCCCAACAGAGGCAGAACCCCAGGTCCTTGTGTGCACTTGCCCCTTCCAACCCTGCCACCATCCCACCACCCAAGCTCACTGTGTGGCTCCAGGAATGCTGTGTAATTTCCAGGTTCTGTAAGAAATAAACCTTTATTTTTTCAAAGTTTCCTGATGGTTGTTGCCGAGTAGCATCTTGTAATCATGTCTTTCAGAAATGAACAGCTCACTCATCCACCTAGGTCAACCATCTAAATCATATCTGTCTTTTAAGGTCCAATTCAAGTCTCTATTCCATTGACTAAGACTTTCCAGATTATGTCCCAGTTCTTGCTGCTCAAACCCACCAGCTCTGACAATGAAGGTAATGTTAAAACTTGGGATACAATGGAAGGTAGAGGTATCTCTAGAGAAGGCTGGCTGATCAGTATAGAGTTTCCTCCGCAAGTGGTTTTATATAGGTGAAGTCACTTACTTCCCACTTCAGGGCAAATACACAGAGCTGATTACAGTTTTAGGAACTCCCAAGGGTGATCAGGGACTAAATAAAACATTCATTATCCAAACTTATATGCAATGTTATAACCCAAGTGCCGATTTGTTAATTATTTCAACAAGACCAGATGTTTATATTCCTTGTAGCTGATCTGTACATGAAGCCACATTTATAAATAATCAGAAGGCTACTTAGCAAATCCAGAATCTAAACAAGAAAAATGAGATATATCATTTTAATACTGATGGGAGCTATCAAGAAGAGCTGACTTAAGTTATGGGACAGCTTCACAATGAAAATCCATGAGAAATTTGTTTTCCTTTAGAGAGGGACCTGTACATTACTTACATTTGAAAAATGCTATTTATTAATTTTATATGTGCTGTCCTGTGTGGCTCATGATGATTATCTATGTCTAGCTTTCAAATAACTCTGAGATCAATAAAGAATTCATATCACTATAACTGACACAATGTACCAATTTAAACTTCCATTGCCTCTAACAAACTGCATGTATTAAGATGTTACTCACATTCATTATAATACATTCAGTTATGAATTTCTAGTGCCTGAAGACAGAGCAGCCAGTCCAGTTACAAGGAGGTCTTGGGGGACCTGGGTGGCTCATTCAGTTAAGCATGGGACTCCTGATCTCAGGGTTGTGAGTTCAAGACCCCTTTTGGAGCCTACTTAAAAAAAAAAGGAGGTCTTGCCATAGAACTATATGTTTCCAATCTTGCCTTTGAGCACCACCTCCCCACCTCCAAGGAATAATAAGGCTGACTACACTGATCACCAGTGCAATTACAGTTCTCTACAGCTGTGAAGTCACCAGAGTATGACCCCTGCACCTCAGCTCACATCAAGTCTTCCCAACCAACATCAGCCACATGGCATCCTGAAACTTTTGACACTCTGCCAACTCCCCCTCTGTCACTCTCAGAACCTCTGAAAACACTCTGACCTTACACACGCACACGCATGCACACACACACACACACACACACATACACACAGAGTGAATTTAAGTTGATGTGTTACCTGTCACAGGTAGCTCTTAGAATCTGAAGCTAGCTGGATCTTTACTGCAGGATGGCGATATCATTTCCTACTAAAGAGATTCATAAAGCAGGAGACACGTGATCTCACTTGTATGTTCAGACGACATCCCTTCCCTACGTTTTCTCTGAAGCATCATCCTGGTTGGTAGCATTTTCCCTTCACAATAGATTGTCACTATGCTTTTGTTATTGAACCAAAACCTCAAATTAGAATTAATGCACCAGCCTAGAAGCTGGATTTACTTGCAGCCTGTAATTGCATAAGGTTTTTAAAAGTAATTGGATGCCAGGCTAACAGGCATTTCAAAATTACAGCGATAAAGATACTGTTCCTTGAACATATCCAAGCCACGAAGAACTTTTTGACACTGTATTGACATTTCAAATGTCAGGTGACTTTGAAGACTAGTTCCCTCCAAAACCTGTATGGTATGGTCTCTTTTTGGCTTGTGTTTATTTTTATTAATCTAATAAGGATGTGTGTGTGGACATTTACCCCTAAGTGATCACCAAGCCTATTTTGATCAGGTTATTTGAAATGTGGCCTTGCCCTGTAGAATACCAGAAGAGATGTGTGGTTTCAAGCTGCTACTAAATGCTAAAATATCTGAAGTACTGAACATCTTGTTTTATTTTTTGTTGTCATTCTTGTGAAGACTGTCCTAGTTTTTAAAATGATTACCAATCTGTCAACTTGTAGTAAAAGTTTAAAATATAAGTCCTACCCAGTGACCCAACATAGTACACATAGTTCTAGTAATGTATATAAAAAAGAAAACAGGTGTCTCAGTCGGTTAGGCATCTGCCTTTGGGTCAGGTCATGATCTCAGAGTCCTGGGATCGAGTCCCACATAGGGATCCCTGTTCGGTGGGGAGTCTGCTTCTCCCTCTACCCCTCCCCCTTGCCTGTTCATGATCGCTTTCTCACTCTCTCTCTCAAATAAATAAATAAAACCTTTTTAAAAAATTAATTTAAAAATAATTAGAAAAACAAAAGCAAATGATTGTTTAAATATGACCATACAAAAATGATTATTTGTAATTTCAAAATTTTCAGAGTGAATCTAAATACATGATGGGATGTCCATAATATAGAATTCTCTACAGCCATTAACATTGTGATATAGTGCTGTGTTTCTTAAGATGATGTAAGCGTAAAACATGCTCAGCTGAGTGGAGTAAGCAGATCACAGGAATATGTGTAGAGAATCCATTTTTATAAGAAATGAGAAACATTTAAAACCAACGGGCTACCAGGTGAGGAGTTACACCGCTTTCTCTTCCCACAGCATTTACCATTCACTCCATTTTCTTAATTGAATATTTTATTTATCAACTATTTACATACAAATAATACGAAAGGGTTTTAATGCGGAAACTGGGCATGCACAAACCTACCTATTCAAAGAGAGAGCATTGTTGCCTTTGTTTAAAGACTTCCTCTCCTCCTACAACAAGAAGCTGAATAAAGCCTGGCTTAAGCTTTGTTCAAAGAAACTGAGGCATATTAAGAACTGTAAGAGTAGGGCACCTGAGTGGTGCACTGGGTTAAGCATCAAACCCTTGGTTTCGGCTAAGGTCAAGATCTCAGGATCATGAGATCAAGTCCCTGCTTTGGGCTCTACACTCAGCACGGAGTCGATTTAAGACTCACTCTCTCTCTCTCCACCCCCACTCTGCACCCCACCCTGCACACTCTCTCTTTCTCTCTCTCTTAAATAAATAAATCTTTAAAAAAAAAAAAACTACAAGAGTTTATTTGAGCAAAAATCTATTCCAATCAGGCAGTGTCAAATCGTAAGCAGTTGAGAGTGCTCTCCCAAGAGGAGCCAGCAGAAAGATATCTGTAGAGAAAAGGAGCAAGCAAAGTAAGGAGATTACTAGTTTAATTGGCTGTGGGTGATTAATTGCCCTTAGCTTTTTGAGTTCCAGAGCTTGGGGCATTTTCAGGCAAAGGTCTTGGTTCGCTTCAGTCAGTAGCCACCGTAGCAGGAGAGTCACACCACTCTAGCAGCCTCTTCATTTAATTAATTTAACAGATTCAGGGAGAGTCAGAGGTGAGACCCAGGAACGGTCAGGGCCCTCATTGGGCTGGACACCAAACCTCCCCAAGCAAAACGAGGATCTCAACAAGAACTTCACACTCAACCACATGCTGCTTCCCCCCAACCCCCACCATCCCACTCATTGCTTTTGCCAAAAGAACATTCAGAGAACTTTGCTTAATATGACTATTTTATTGAGCCAGAAACAGATTGTTCCAGAACAAGGAGAATTTCTAGGGAAGGGGTTAAGAAGCTCAGCTCTCAGTAGTTACAGCTCAGTTTATGAAGCATGAGTGAGAGAGTACATTGTTTTCTTTTATGATTGGCTACTGGAAACTTTCATTTCACTCCATAAACTCACTTGTTTGTGGCTGACTTGCAGGAAGCTGTGTGGTCATGCTATGAGACATGAAGAAACCTTAAATTTTGTTTAAGGTCAGAGTCAGGAAATCAGGACACCCAGGTGGTTTATAATGATGATGCCATAGTATTTGTTGATGAGGAAAACCTTTCTCAAAGACAACACCATCAAAATTTAAGCGAGGGAAGACAGAAAATCTCAAAGTGGCCAACAAAGACAGATGAACTCCCTTATATCATAATTTATATGAAGACAAGAAAAGGGTAAGCACTAATCAAACCAAACTACTTTTGAGACTTTCTTTACAAAGAAATTAAACCAGAGCAGAACCTACGGCCAGCCCACCTCCACCGTCCCCTCCCTCCAGCTGCTTTCCATTCTCCAACATTCAGTTGCTCTTACCTCCTCACCCACTCCCTTTACTGACTTTGCCTTTATTCCATTTGCTCTTTAACCTTCTCCAGTGTGGCTTCTGCCCTCAACACTCCACTGCCCACAACTCCTCAACACTGAGAAACCACTGTATTCAGCACCTCATAGACTCCAGCCTTGTTGCTCATCCATTCTGTGTCCTCGTCTGTAACACTTTGACACAACTGATTAATCTCTTCTTGAAGAACATTCTCTTGGTTTCTGTGATATCATCACAGTGTCCTAGTTTTCTTCTTGCCTCACAGACTCACTCTTTTCAAGTTCACTTGCTTGCTTCCTCCACCACCACCCAAGCCCTAAATGTTAGAGGACCTGAAGCACTTAGCTGGCCATAAAGGGTAGATAATGAAAGGGACCCTTCCAGGAACTTTCATTCACTCTATAGCAATTACAGTGATCTTTTATTTTTATTTTTAAATTTTTTTAAAGAGAAAGAGAGAGTGTGTGCATGTAGGTGGGTGGGGCGAAAGGCACCAGAGAGAGGGAGAGAGAGAATCTTTTTTTTTTTTTTAAAGATTTTATTTAATTATTTGACAGACAGAGATCACAAGTAGGCAGAGAGGCAGGCAGAGAGAGAGAGGAGGAAGCAGGCTCCCCATGGAGCGGAAGGCCCGATGCGGGGCTCAATCCCAGGACCCTGGGACCATGACCTGAGCCGAAGGCAGAGGGTTTAACCCACTGAGCCACCCAAGTGCCCTGGGAGAGAGAGAATCTTAAGCAGGCTCCATGTTCAGCACAGAGCCCGAAGGGGGGGCTCTATCTCAAGACCCTGATATCATCACCTGAGCCAAAATCAGAAGTGGGACGCTTAACTGACTGAGCTACCCAGGTGCCCCTAGAGTGATCTTTTAAAAACACAAAACTGAATAATGCTACCTTCTGGCTTCCTATTGCACTTGGAATAAAATCTAATCATGTGGCTGTGGTTTATAAGATTTGCTGGTCTGATCACTTTTCCCACCTATTCATTAAGCTCCAACTCTGTTCAGGTTCAGAGCTCTCTTATTTTAATCACTACTATCTCTCTGGAACTTAAACAGTAGTGCCTGGCAAATAGTAAGCATGTGTAGTAGGCTGAATAATGGCCCCCAGTGATGGCTACATCCTAATCTCTGGAACCTGTAACTATGTTACTTTATATTGCAAAGATATGATTAACTTAAGGATCTTGAGATGGGGATATCTGAATATTTGTGGGCTCCCAGAATTCATATGTTGAAATCCTAACCCCCAAGGTGATGGTATTAGGAGGTTGGGCATTTGGGAGGTGATTAGGTCATGAGGGCAGAACCTTTGTGATTGGGATTTGTGCCCTTATCAAAGAGACTGCAGAGAGCTGGCTTGGCCCTCCGCCATCTAAGGTCACAGTGAAAAGACAGCTATCAATGAGGAAGCTGGCTCTCACCAGACACCAAATTTGCCAGCACCATGATGTTGGACTCCCCAGCCTCCAGAACTGTCAGAAATAAATGTTTGCTGTTTAAAAGCCACATTCTCTTATAGCAGCCCCAATAGACCAGAATGGGGGGATTATCCTGGATTAACCAGGTGAGCCCAAAATGTGATCACAAGGGTCCTCAAAAAGAGGGAGGCAGGGGATGCCTGGGTGGCTTAGTCATTAAGCGTCTGCCTTTGGCTAGGGTCATGATCCCAGAGTCCTGGAATCGAGCCCTGTATTGAGCCCCACATCAAGCCCTGCCCAGAGTCCTGGGATCGAGCACCGAATCGAGCTCCACAATGAGCCCTGCATCGGGCTCCCTGCTCGTGGGAGAGCCTGCTTCTCCCTCTCCCACTCCTCCTGCTTCCATTCCCTCTCTCGCTGTGTCTCTCTCTGTCAAATAAATAAATAAAATCTTAAAAAACAAAAAAAAGAGGGAGGCAGGAAGTTTAAAGGAGGAAGAAAATGATGGGCTGATGGAAGAAGGGAAAGCAAAGGTGATGTGATACATGGCCATGAGCCAAGAATGTGCTCAGCCTCTAGAACCTGAAAAAGATCAGGAAGCAGATTCTTCCTTAAAGCCTCCAGGAAGAACCAGCCCTGCTGACATCTTGATTTTAGTCCCTAGAATAGGGACTGACCTCCAGGACTGTAAGAGAATTCAATTGTGTTGTTTTAGGTTTGTGGTAATTTTTTACAATAGGAAACTAATACAGCATTCAAAGATTCGGTTGGAGGACTGAATGAATTTAAAATATCATCATTTCATATGTATGTCCAAATATGGTATCTCTGAGCCACCCCTCCCCAAAGCAGAAACAGTCCCAGTGGAAGTATTCCCGGGTTATTTTGGGGACTGATTTCCCAACTGGAGTCGTTTATATGCCCCCAATTAGTGAAAAGCGATGAGGGAAATTGTGGAGACCTGACTTCAGTACAAATGGTCTCTTCTATTTCTGACTCTAATCAGAGTCTCTTCCCCATTCAGCGGGTAGAATGAGACATGCGCCATCCTGTTCCCTTTAGTTTTTCCTTCTCTTTGTTCACCCTGCCTCCGACCCAAATGTTCTCTAGTTCCAAAATAAAAGCCTCAGCATTGCAATGGATGCAAATACACAATGGTGGGAAACTGCAGTGAGGTCCCTGCTGGCCTCAAACAGCCAGAAGTATCCTGTTACACACGCACACACACACACACACCACAGAATGAAAGATGAAAGCACATAAAGATAGGAATTTGGATTAGATTTTGATTTTACTCTCAGGAAATCTTGATTTTCTTTTTCTTTCTTTTTTTTTTTTAAGATTTTATTTATTTATTTGACAGAGATCACAAATAGGCAGAGAGGCAGGTGGGGTGAGGGTGGCGGGAGGGCAAGCAGGCCCCCCGCCGAGCAGAGAGCCCAAAGTGGAGCTGGATCCCAGGATCCTGGGATCATGACCCAAGCCAAAGACAAAGGCCTTAACCCATTGAGCACCCCAGCGCCCCTGATTTTCTTTTCATCTGACTGTATTTGCGAATTTCTCATGATGAGCATAAACTGCTTATTAAAAAAGTAAACTTTAAAACAGAAACTATATTAATTAGGTATAATCTATTTTTAGAATCACTGTGGGGTTGGGGCGCCTGAGCGGCTCAGTTGGTTAAACATCTGACTCCTGATTTCTGCTCAGGTCATGATCTCAAGTTTGTGAGATCAAGACCCACTTTGGGCTCCGCACCCGGTGTGGAGCCTGCTTGAGGTTCTTTCTCTCCCTCTGCCCCTCCCCTGCCCCTTCCCTCTTTCTCTCCCTCTCTCTTTCACTTTCTCTCTAGCCCTCTGGGGAGAAAAAAAAAAAAAGAACGAAATTACTGTGGAGTTGCTGCCAAGAGCTTGACAAAAATATGAGAGGGGCATCTGGGCGGCTCAGCTGTTTAAACAAACTCTTGATTTTGGCTCAGGTCACGATCTCAGGGTGGGGAAATCCAGGCCCACATTGGGCTCCAAGCTGGGCACAGAGCCTGCTTGGGATTCTTTCTCCTTTTCCTTCTGCTCCTGCCCCCTCCCCACCCAGCTCTCTCTCTTTAAAATAAGGGGGGAGGATGTAAACTGCTAGGACTGCAGCGAAGAGTCTTAATACAATCAGGTGATATAAGTTAGTTACTAATGCAAATTAGGCAACCTGGGGCGCCTGGGTGGCTCCGTCCTTAAGCATTGCCTTCGACTTGGGTCATAATCCCAGAGTCCTGGGATGGAGCCCCTCATTGAGCTCCCTGCTCAGTGGGAAACCTGCTTCTCCCTCTCCCACTCCCCTTGTGTTCCCTCTCTCACTATGTCTCTCTCTCTGTCAAATAAATAAATAAAATCTTTTAGAAAATAAATCAGGCAACCAAAATCGCTTCTAAGAGGCACGGGCGAGTGAATCCCCAACACACAGAGTGATACTGTGGCGGTAACAGACAGCTTGACCCGTCTGCCAGACACACATCTGATTCCCATTCCTGAGTCTCTGACCCACTATCTTCTCCTTCCTTCAGAAGCTAAAACATTTCTCCTTAGTTAGGTGAGTGGCTTTTCAATCCTGGGAAGATTTATAGTTAAGTACAGAGAAAATGAATTGAGTTAAGCACATGGTGTTGGGGCGCCTGGCTGGCTCAGTCGGTTGAACATTTGTCCTTACCTCAGGACCCTGGGATCAAGCCCTGTGTTGAGCTATGGGCTCTCCGCTCAGTAGGGAGTCTGCTTCTCCCAATCCCTCTCCCTCTGTGCTCCCTTTCTCAAATAAATAAATAAAATCTTTTTTAAAAAAACACATAGAATTAATACTTTCACTTAATTCAGGAAAAGCTGTGTTTGTTTACCATGTTTAGGAGACTCTGACAGTCTTATTATTTTAGGTTGAAAGACAGGAGAATTTGATTGTAGAAACTGCTTTGAATGTTACAAGATTTAAGAAGTATTCTATATAAAAATGTATTAAATGTTCAAAAGTTGTTTAAATAGTAAACTTTTGCTTACAAAAGTGTTGAGTTTACTGTCAGGTAGTTAAAACATGTTAGAAAATCAAATGCATTAAAATATACAAATGTATATTTCAAATCAATTAATTAAAAAAAGGAAAATTGCTTATTTACATATAAAATTATCAGATTTATAAAAAGAAAAACAGATTTATAAATTAAACTTACATAGTTGGGATGCCTAGGTGGCTCAGTCGGTTAAGCATCTGCCTTTGGCTCAGGTCATGTTCCCAGGGTCCTGGGATCAAGTCCTGCATTGGGCTCCATGCTCCACGGGGAGCCTGCTTCTCCCTCTGCCTTCTGCTCCCTCTGCTTGTGTGCTGCTCTCTCTCTCTCTGACAAATAAATAAATAACCTGTAAAAAAATAAAAATAAAATAAACTTGCAGAGTTAGAAAAAAAGTAGTTTGTAAGAATTTCCACATTAATATAGTCACTTAACTTTCAATCCATGTAACTGTAGGTATTCCTTAAAAAGCAGAAAAACAATTCCCCCAGCATTAAAAAACACAAACTCATTATCATAACTAAATACTTATAACAACAGAAGAAAACAAAGTCTCAGGTTTAAAAAAATCTGATGATATGTATATTATATTTAAATAGGAAATTTAAAAAAATACAGGCCAATCAAATAAACAGTTAGTTTGACATCTCTCTAGAAATTTGGATAACTTGTCGCTTGTGAACTCTGGGTCTAAAATAAAATAAATTGGATATCAGACAGTAAAAATAAGCCCAATTTGAAATCAGACTCACAGTAAAAATATTATATTGTATTTCATTAAGCAACTATTGCTTGCAGATGTCAAGGATCAACTATAGTTTCCATCTGATCGAGGCTACCTCAAAGAAAACACAGGCAGTATCCAGACCTACTCACCACTGTTTCCTTCATTTCCTTATTCATTCATTCTTACGTCCATTTATTCATTCCAAAAATACCCGTTATAACCAACTGGTGTATGTCAAGACTGCTCCATGCCTCCAAGGAGCTCAGACAGGTAACCCGCTCTAAGGCAGGGGCTATGAACCAAGGCCAGATTATGCATGGCTTTGACTGTCATGCAAATGAACTTGCACTTCTGGCCTGGTGAGGTGTTTTAAGCTGGAAAGAAACCTGATCTGGTTTATATTTTTAGAAAATTCATTGGGTTAGCCCTCTGGAGGTTTGTTTAGGAGCCAAAGACTACAGAGGCCAGGATTGAATAGGAGGCTTAACAGGTGAGAGAGGATGTCTCTGCTGTCAAAGTCAGGTGAGCAGAGTGAGGTGTCTGACTATTCAGAGACGCACCATGTTAGTATTTCGGCTAATCCAAGTTTTACTGCAATAAAAATAGTTTAGAATGTCTAATTTGGGACTTAGCCCCACAAGGTCTCTGCTTTGGGTTTTTTATCTCTTTTGTGAAACGGAAAGAATCTCAGCATTAGGGGAGGGTTAGAGGTTACCATGACATCATTTCCAACGTTGAGGGCGGTGAGCAGCTGGAGAGCCTTCTCATGGTGGATGAAGAAGGAAACCAAGAGTTCAGGTACATTGCAGGCACGTCCTGGGACAGCCTGCAGTACATCTTTAATAAAATGTTTATGGTGTTTTGGTAAAATAACAGTTTCAATAAAGCTTTTCCTCATGGGGGCGCCTGGGTGGCTCAGTCAGTTAAGCGTCTGCCTTTGGCTCAGGTCATGATCCTGCCGTCCTGGGATCCAGTCCCACATGGGGCTACTTGCTCAGCGGGGAGCAAGTAGCCCCCACTCCTCCCCACTCGTGTTCTCTCTCTCCTCTCCTCCCCACTCGTGTTCTCTCTCACTTGCTCTGCTCTCTCTCTCTCTCTCAAATAAATAAATAAATAAATAAATAAATCTTTAAAAAAAAAGTTTTTCTTCACAACTCACAAAGATTCTTTGCTTGACGAAACTTTAGTCAGGCTCCTGAGTCTTCTCTTAGGCCCTTCTGTATACTTCCTTGTAAACAGTATCAGCCAGAAACCGGCTAAATCAGTTTAGCAAGAAACCTCACCCTGGATATTTGATCACTGTGGCTGATCTTCAGCAAGAATCCTCGGCAGTACCTTTAGCCAGAATCACCCTTTACACCTGATGCTTCCTTCCCCTTAGTAATTTGCTTTACAACAATCCCTATCCTGTTCTTTGTCTATACAGTCCCACTTGCTCACACTATCTTTGGAGTTGAGTTTAATTCCCTTCTGCAAGACCCCATTTCAGGAGTCCCTCCACCTACCATCATGGCCCCCTTTGATGCTTTACCATCTTTAATAAGTACCACTGAATAATTTTTTCTTTAATATGCAAGAGGATGAACAAGTAAGGATCATACAGACAGATGGAAGCTGTTGTCAGAGTTCTGGTTTCCATGTTAGGTGGTGATTTCTTTTTCTTTTTCTTTTTTTTTAAAGATTTTATTTATTTATTTATGAGAGAGACAGAGAGAGAGAGTGAGTAAGTGGGAGGGGTAAAGGGAGAGGGAGAGGGAGAATCTCAAGCAGGCTCCACACCCAGGTTGGAGCCTGATGCAGGGCTTGATCTCATGATCCTGAGATCATGACCTGAGCTGAAATTAAGAGTCAGCCACTTAACCAACTGAGCCACCCAGGCATCCCTCCATGTTGGGTGGTGATTTCAAGGGCATTTCTTATATTATTATTATTATTATTATTATTAATAGAAGTTCTAACATAGACATGTAATGAGAATTAGGATTACTCTCTCTCTCTGATCCCAAAGTCCAGTTTTATAAAAAGAGAAAAAAAAAAAAAAGAGAAAACACCCTCTCTACCACAAGGGAGGGAAGGTAGGTAGCTAATGTGGAACAAAGAAGGGGGCTTATCAAATGAGAACCAGAATCTTGGAATCTTGTCTTTCCAATAATTTTCCCAGTTTTTCCTAGGTTACCACTCCTCCTACCTCTCTCATGAATCCCTCAATTTATTATGTCTCATAAAATATCTTTTTTTAAAGATTTTATTTATTTATTTGTCAGAGAGAGAGAGAGAGGGTGAGCACACAAGCAGGCAGAGTGGCAGGCAGAGATGGAAAGAGAAGCAGGCTCCCTGCCAAGCAAGGAGCCCGATGGGGGACTCGATCCCAGGACCCTGGAACCATGATCTGAGCTGAAGGCAGTGGCTTAACCCACTGAGCCACCCAGACGTCCCTCTCATAAAATATCTTGATAATTGTTCAACTTTGGGTTTTAATCTGGGAAAACTGGCCTCCTATTCCTCTTGTGTTAGAAAAATATAGTTATTATTACCTATGCATAATGATAACCATATAAAATAATAATAAATACCCTTAAAAATGTCACCCAACATGGAAATTAGAGACATCCCATTTGATTTTACAAATGGAATATGAAACAACCTCAAATTATTGTGTACCTCTCTTCTTACTGAAGTTTAATCACATATAATTTTAAAGAGCCAACATCACACTAATAATACCTTTTTTTTTAACATCTCAGGTAGAAGAAGTCTGGAGGGAAGAGGTCTGGGACTGGTCTAGGAAATGGGACTGGCTTCCCAAGCTCTGTGCCAGATCCAGCTGTCATCCGAGACAGTCTTTCCTATACTTCCAGACATTCCTAAAGACACACTCCTTGAGAGCAGGATACACATCTCATTCTTACCCCATTCTCACCCATGGTGTTGGCACTATGTCAGAACAAGTCTTCAGTCAATATTGGTTGTAAGATAGAGGACAGACCGATGCCCTGGTGGATGGGTGTAAGATTCTAATGGAATTTAATATCTAGTACCAACTGTGCTGACATAAAAAAAATTACATAAGTGTTTATTGGCTTTCCTGCCTTATCTGGTAGACCTTTTAGAGTAGGTATCTGCAAACCACACAGTAAAAATTTGAGGCTTTGTGAGTCATAAGGTCTCTGTCACAACTATTCAATTCACAATAGCCATAGACACAAGTAAATGAATGACTATGCACCAATAACACTGAAATTTGGATTTCATATAATTTTCACATGTACCAAAATATTCTTCTTTCTATTTTTTAACCATTCAGTATTATAAAAACCATTCTTGAGGCTCCTGGGTGGCTCACTTGGTTAACTGACTGCCTTTGACTCAGGTTATGATCTCAGGGTCATGGGATCGAGCCCCACGTCAGGCTTCCTGCTCCTCCAGGAGGCTGCTTCTCCCTCTCCCTCTGCCTGCCACTCCCCCTGCTTGTACTCTCTCTGTCAAGTAAAACAAAATTTTTGAAAAATGAAAACCAAAAAGCTATTCTTAGTTTGCGAGCTGCACAAAAAATGGCAGTGAGCTTTAATTTGCTAACCCCCAGCCTAGAGAGGCTAGCTGACCTAGAATTAGAAGCACTAAGAAAGGCAATAAACCATGAGGTGGAAACCCTAGGAAGCCAGAGTGGAATCTAGCTGGCTTTCATTTTCCTTTGGCTTTCCTTTTTCCTCCCCAGGGTCATTCCACTTCGCATTCCTGGGCTCCTCAGTACTTGTTTTCAACCAGTGTGCTCATTTCCTCATACCTCCAATGTTATATTCTTCAGAACAATATTTGCTTAAAATAGGATTCAAAGAACATTTGAGACCCAAAGGAATGGCTTTCTAATGAACGGCTTTCGTGCATTGAGAAATGTCATTTCATTAATACGAATAAACCTCTATGTGCCCCCATGACGAATATCATGCTGGCTTTCATTCTTCTCACAAAAGGAACATGCTTCCTGCTTGCCTGACTTGGGACACTCCTGAAGGCAGAAACAGATGTACAGATGTACATACCTATGCCGGAACGAGTAGTGACAACGTATCTGAAGGGAAAAAAATATTCTGCAGTTATCATGTGGAGACTGAGACTTCTCATGTGGAGACCTCACTGCTCTTTTCAGAAGTGCCTAGATTTTAGGTAGTTTCCTTCCTGATATGTGACTAAAATAAAGGTTGTATGACAGATCACATCGTCACTTAAATGAGCATTTGTTATATACTTAGTGAATACTTGGCACTTTGACAATGAGCACTAAGTTATCTCCTTCAGCTCTCACCTAGTTATTTTTGGATCTCTTATTAAACCTCTGTGGCCTGTTAAAGAAATGATTTCCGAGAGAGGAAGCTCAGAAATGACCTCTCTCAATGCATGAAAGCCCTTCTAGTAATGAGAGCCACTTTTCATTCATTTCTTTCCTGAGTCTCTTCTCCCTTTGCTCAGCTCTCTCTTCTAGAGGTTCTGTGCAAAATCTTTAACCTCATGTACAAGAAGTCTGGAAGTAGGCGGTCTCATTCTTACCTCATTCTCTTCATCTATGGTGTTGGCACGACGTCAGAACAATTCTTCTATAAACATCTTCGATAAACCCCAAAATGAAGGGTTGGAGATGGATCCTGAACCACGCAAGCCACTCCTGAGAGACTGACAGGTAAGGGGAAAGGGCCACAGACCTAAATCCCATGCCTGGCTAGGTGACCTAGTTAAACCAAACCTTTCTGATTTTTTTGAATACATGTTTACATTTCCAGCTTTTGTAATAAGGAAGGGTTTGCACTTGGCAATCATCTTCTCAAATCTTTAGACGTTTGCAAATTGGGGATGATCATCTGTAATGTCCAGGAGTGAACTGAGATCTAGAGGAACGTTCATAAGGCGCCTGGTATAAGGCTGGGTGCCGTAGGGATTTGGGGCGGAGGTGGCGTCGGCTATTATTTTTATTAGGGGCAAAACCAATTCCCTCCCGCGGAGAACACGCTTGCAGGCCGGCTGGGGCTCTGAAAAGCGCAGAGACCTCATCCTTCCAGCATTTCAATTTCCTTAGCCCTGAGCCTGCTTTTCCCTTTCTGCCCATCAGTTGGCGCCTCTTTTGCCATCCCTTTTTTTCCCTCAAGCTGGTTTTGGGGTCTGCGGTCGCTCCGCAGCTCGCAGGTCACATGGCCTGCCGGAGCGAGGGGACCCGGCGCGGGAGCTGCGCCGCGGGAGGAGGTGAGGCTCCGGCGCGCACCCGAGCCGCGCTGCGCCCTCTCCGCCTGGGCCTCCGGGTTGGGCGATGGCTCCTCCGTGGCGATGAGCCCACCCGCCTAGGCGACACCAGAGGCGGCCCTCGGCGCACCAGCTGACCGCCCCCACCGGGTAGGTTTTCCCTGCGTGCAATCCGCCCAGCCCCTCGGGCGTCGCGGCCGGAGCTGCCGCTGGCGCGGGAAGAGCCGCGGCGGGTGCTGGCGCAGCTCGGGAGGGCCTGCGCACCCGGCCGTGCGCTCCGGCCAGGCGAGCTTCGCTGAGGCCCTGCCCGGGGCGCCGGCCGCTTCCTGCCAGAGGACCGCGGGGACCCCAGAAAGGCATCCCCCGCGCGGCCAGGGCCGGTGTCACGGCAGGGATGAATGAGTGTCGCGGCGAGGGCGTCTCTGCACCCCTCGCCCGCTTCGGCTGCGCCGCGAGGCCGACAGGAAGGCGCGAGCCGGGCGCGTGCGAGCCCAGGTAAGACCCTGCTCCCCGCCAGCCCCGCCGGGCCGCACAGCCAAAGGGCGCACCGCATCGCCTAATGGCCGCCGGCACGCGGCGAGGGCCCCTCGCGCGTTCTCCCCTCGGGCCAGCGGGGCTCGCCAAAGCGCTGTTGCGGCGTGGGGTTTCTGCGGGCGACCTCGCAGCCCGGGGACCGAGAAGGGGCGATCCCGCAGAGGAAGGCGTCCCTCCCAGCTCCCGGAAAGACCAGCCGAAGGGAGCCAGCGCGGCGATCGGAACCGTTAGCATCGACCTACGGGCCGGGAAACTGAGGCCCGAGCGCGATGGCGACTGCCCAAGGTCAGCAGCAGACGCTAGATCCGGGACTGTGGTCTTCCGCTCGCGTTCTCTTTCCTGGAGGATGGAGAGGACCACCCCCGCTAGTCATATCCTCTTCCTGGCCTCTGGGTGCGGGCGTTGCCGGTGCCGCACTGCGCCCGGAGTGCCCAGGGGCGAGAGCTCCTGCAGGGCGGGTGTGACCCCGGCATCCCCTGCTGGTCCCGTGCTGCCCCCGGGAGAAGCGCAGGGCCGCTCCATTGATGATCTCACTGTGGGGCCCATTAGCTGAACCTGCAGGTGTGTGTGCCTGTGCGCACGTGTATTTCCCCAGGAGAACAGAACCTGGTAAGGGGGATAGCTTTTTTAGGGGTGCATTTCTATCAGGTACTTTGGGAGGTGACAAGAGAAAACTATGGGTGTCTAACACCTAGCATTATTAAAATTACTGGAATTTTTTGAAGGATTAGTGTATTACAGAGCATTTAGGAAACAGAAAAATGTAAAGGAGAAAATAAAGATAACTTAAAACTTCATCTAGTTTGTTGAGATTTTCTGGATATCGTTTTAAAGCTTTCTTTGCATACAAACATCTAAATCAATAGTGAACAAAAATAGTATCTTGTTTTAATTTGCACGTCTGATTGCACAGGGGCCACCAATACCTTTTCCTTTGTGTACTGGCTTTTTGCATTTGCAGGGGTGAACTGTCTTATTTCTTTTGCCGCGCCACCCCTATAAAAGGAATTTCTGTGCCCAACGTGGGGCTCTTGCAATCCTAAGATCACCAGTTGCACACTCCACCATCTGAGCCCGCCAGGCGCCCCTCTTTTGCCCCCTTTTCAATTGGAGTGTCTTTCTCATTTTTTAAGCACTCCTTATGTATTATGCATTAAAGAAATAATTCTGTTACTTATGTTGCATAGTCTTTCTCACTCTGCTTGATGGTTTTGTCAGTTTTTCATCTTTGGCCATACACAGATTTAACTCTTTCATTTAGTCATTTTTTTTTTAAAGATTTTATTTATTTATTTGACAGAGATCACAGGTAGGCAGAGAAGCAGGCAGAGAGAGAGGAGGAAGCAGGCTCCCTGATGAGCAGAGAGCCCGATGAGGGGCTCCATCCCAGGATCCTGAGATCATGACCTGAGCCGAAGGCAGAGGCTTTAACCCACTGAGCCACCCAGGCACCCCATTTAGTCATTTTTTGAATTAACGTGTAATGTATTATTTGTTTCAGGGGTACAGGTCTGTGATTCATCAGACTTACACAGTTCACAGCGCTCACCATAGCACATTTTTTTTAATGGTTTTTGCTTGCAGACCTTGTTGAGAAGGGGCTTTCCTTAACCTATGGGCCTTTCCTAAAATATATAAATACTCTTCTGTATTTTCTTCAGGTACCTTTAAGCTTTTGTTTGAAAGTTTTAATGTGAAATTTATTCTAAAGTTGTAAAGTGGAGAGCTAATTTACTTTTCCTGAAGAGTTAACCAGTTGCCACAAAACTATTAAGTCCGTTTTTCACCCCGGATTTAAATTGCTTCATTATGGTAGATTAAGTTATTACATGTTTGTATCTATGTGGATTTTTGCTTCTATTTATCAGCATATTTTGGTGCTGGTGCTATGTTATTTTAATTACTGAAGTTTTATGGTAGATTTAAAATCTGGTTAGGCAGATTCTCTCTTACTACTCTGTATTATCGTTTTCCCGGCTCTTAGAAAAATCAGTTCTATTGAAGTATAGTTTGCATGCAATAAAACACATTTATATGTATATTTTGATGAATTTTATCAAATGTAACCACCATCACAATAAAAAATTATGAAGTGCTACATAAAATTGATGTCATTATTGCCCAGGAGCCATGCTAATTTTTGATACATCCTCCCAATTTTAGTATATATGCCAGCAAAGCGAGAATTTCCTAGCAGTTTTTATTAGTATTAATCCCAGAAAATCTTTAGAATACTTTGGTCAAGTTAACTAACCTCTCCCTCCCTGTGCCACCAAAAGAAAGAGACAAAATCTTGTTCGGATTTCTGTCGGATTTTGGTAACAAGGGTCCTCAAGAGTATAGGGCCCTGGATGTCATGTCACTAACCCAGTGCCGGGCACAAGACTCAGTATTTGTTGAATGAACGTTTAATAATTATCATAAAAGTAATACATAACTCTTTACAAAAGTGTTGAAAGGGGGGCCTGGTTGGCTAAGTCAGTCTGTTAGTTAAGCATCTGCCTTGGCTCAGGTCATGATCTCAAGGTCCTGGCATAGCGCCCCATGTTGGGCTCCTTACTGAGTGGGAAGTCTGCTTCTCCCTCTGCCCTTCCCTCTCCCCCTGCTCATGCTTGTGTGCGTGCTCTCTCTCTGAAATAAATAAAATCTTAAAAAAAAAAAAAGTGTTGAGGGGTGTCTGGGTGGCTCAGTGGGTTAAGCCTCTGCCTTTGGCTCAGGTCATGATCTCAGGGTCCTGAGATGGAGCCTCGCATCGGGCTCTCTGCTCTGCGGGGAGCCTGCTTCCCCCTCTCTCTCTGCCTGCCTCTCTGCCTACTTGTGATCTCTGTCTTTCAAATAAATAAATAAAAATCTTTAAAAAAAGCCGGGGGGGGGGGTGTTGGAAGCAAAACAGGAACCTTCCATTCCTCCACAGAGATGAAGGCATCTCTTTCACTGAATTATGTTCCATATTAAAAATAGAATGACCATACTCTGTACATTTTTTTTGCAATTGCATTGACATAGTTTGCCTTATTTTTCCCTTAGACACTTAAAATCTGTTCAAATTGTAACAAGTTACCATAGATAGGGTGGTGGAAACAGCAAAACATTTCTTTCTGGAGGCTGAAAGTCTGAGATCAGGGTGCCCTGCTGAGGGCCCTCTTCCCCGTGTAGGAATGCTACCTTCTCACTGTATTCTCACTGGCAGAGAGCAGAGAGAGCAAGCCAGTGCTCTCCCACCTCTTCTTGTAAGGGCACTAATCCCAACATGAGAGTTCCGCCACCAAGACCTAACTACTTCCCAAAGACCCCATATCCACATATCATCACATTGAGGATTAGCGGTTTTTTAAAATTAATTAATTAATTAATTTGACACAGAGAGATCACAAGCAGGCAGAGAGGCAGGCAGAGAGAGCAGGGGAAGCAGACTCCCCGCTGAGCAGAGAGCCCCAGGTGGGGCTTGATCCCAGGACCCTGGGATCATGACCTGAGCTGAAGGCAGAGGCTTAACCCTCTGAGCCACCCAGGTGCCCCGAGGATTAGCGTTTTAATACATGAATTTGGGGGGAATGCACTCAGTCCCTAGCAGAGACCTAGCTAAGACTTTTTAAATGTTAGTATATTTAAAGCTTTTGCTTCCTTTTTAATGGCTCCTATGGTCCCTTTGTATAATTATGTAAAAATATTTCCTGTTGCTGAGCATTTTCTTTCCCTGCAGTTCCTCCTTCCTTCTTCCTCTCCTTTTCTCCTCCCCCCACCCCTGTCCCTCCTCCCTTTCCCCTCTTTATCTTTTTCTTACTATTACAAATAAAACTGCCATGAACTTTCCTTGTCCATCTTTGGTAGCAAGTGTTGGTATTTCTGTGGGATAGATTCCTAGAAAGAATTTCTATGTCAAGGAGAATGCACATATAAAATTCTTATAGATACTGGTCCAACTTTCCTTCCAAAGGTTGCACCAATTTTTATCAAGTGCCCGTTTGTTGAACTGGGCCACTCCCTCTTGAAGTAAATTGAACCGACTTTATGTTAAATGTACAGATTAATTCTGGAGAAAGAGATTTCTATCCTCTTTCATTAGTGAGGCTTTTCAGCTGGGAAAGTGTTATGTTTCCCTACTTACCAAAGACTTTTTTAAATATCTTTCAGTAGAATTTTATGTGTGTATATTCTGCCTATTTAAAAAATATATTCCTAGGTCTTTTACCCCATTTTCATGGGGATCTTTTACCCCATTAATTTATTTGGTCATTGTCTGACAAGGTGAAGCAATGTGTGTGTGTGTATGAGAGAGAGAGAGATACTATATATTATTTTTAAATATTTTTACATTATTATTTTTATATATTAATATTTACATTTGCATCCTGAAATGCTGTTACCATTTCTAATGATTTTTCAGCTGATTTTCTTGGGTTTCCAATCTCTGCTGCATATTGGTTGAGAACATGGGTTCTGGAGCCTGTCTGCCTAGGTTTAAGTTTTCCCACGCAATTAAAATCTTTGTTAACCTTTGGTACAATTTAATTCTGTCTTCAGTTTTTGCAGGTATAAAATGGGCTGAATAATAGTATTTCTCATAGGCTTCTTATGAGGATCGATGAGATGCCTTGAACATTGCCTAGCACACAATAAGTGCTCAGTAGACATGTACAAATAAGTTGATCTCTGCACATTGTAAGGCCACGCTCTTTGATACTCCCAATTTTATCGCTGAGGAATTGAGACCCACAGAGGTCAAATGACTTAACTATGGGCATTTATTTGCTTGACAAACATTGAGCCTCTCCTATGCATAGAGTACTGTGATGAGCCTGCAAGGGATACCGAAGATAAATCAGACTGAATCCACTAACAAAGGATTTATCAGTCTAACTGGGGCGTAAGTCAGGGGTCAGGAATAAAGCCATGGAGGGCAGCAGGCATTGTGGACAAAATACGGGCTTTGGAATTTCTCCCCTGTTTTAATTTCCTGCTTTCGACTTGCTAGCATTTATTTTAATTCCATTGCTATTCAAGAGTTGCTATTCTGGTTAAATCAAATAAATGTAAGAGTCTGTTACAGAACTTGGATATGTAGTAGGAGCTTAATAAGTGGTAGCTATACATAGATACAGTCTAAAGTAGCAAGTGATAAATGAATGTTCTGGGGGAAAATTTATGTAAAGGGGCCAAGCACTTGAGAAACAAGAGGTTATTTCTGGTTGGGGCAGATGAGGATTGGTTTTTAAGAGGTCCCTTCTGAGCTCATTCTTGGTCGTTAAGTAGCCTGTGCGAGGAGAAGAAATAAGACTGGAGAGACAGTTGAAGCTGGATTGTAAAGAATCTTGGCAAAGAAGTTGGACTTCATTCTGTAGTCATTGGGGAATCATGAACGGTTCCACAGAAAAGAGTCCATATTCAG
This sequence comes from Mellivora capensis, assembly GCA_004024625.1. Taxonomy (NCBI): domain Eukaryota; kingdom Metazoa; phylum Chordata; class Mammalia; order Carnivora; family Mustelidae; genus Mellivora; species Mellivora capensis. Next base: position 116,357 of record PISX010000698.1, on the reverse strand, counting down.
ACCTGTGGTTCGGAGCGTCAGATGAATATAATGTGAAACATTACCATCATTTGCAGTGTCTTCTGTCTGACAAAGGGCTTTCATAGCCATTGTCTCATTTCATCCCCAGGATGCCTCCATAAATGAGGTATTTTTTTCACTTTCCTATTTGACAGAGGCAGAATAGTATCAGATAAATGATTTCTTTACAAATGGGCCTAATGAGTGAGTGTTGGGACCAGATCTGGACCAAGATCCATCCACTGCTCCTTCTGGAAGCTGGAGGCCTCGTTAGGAGCCTGTTGCCGTCAGTTGGCTGGGGGGTGATGAGGGGTAACTAGGGTGAGGCAGTGAAGAAGGGCATGGCTGTGGGAGGACAGGAGAGAAGAGAGGCGTCAAAGAGGCCATCCAGTGGCATTGCTAGGGCGTGGGAAGTGACTGGATAGGGGTGAGAAGTCAGTGCATACTGGTCTTTTGGACTCAAGGTTCCTGGAAAGTGGTGTTGCCATTCACGTAGGAGGGAAGACTTGGGAAACAGTGTTCTTGACAGCTTCTCTCCTGACGCTCAGCCTAGTGTACTGCCTCACATACCTCTGCAACTCCTTCAGCTTAATTTTTATTTTATTTTATTTTTTAAAGATTTATTTGAGAGAGAGAGAGAGAGAGTGCGGTGGGAGAGGGGGAGAGAGAGAATCTCTAGCAGATTCCCTGCTGAGCTCGCAGCCCCAGGTGGGGCTGGATCCCATGACCCTGAGATCACGACCAGAGCCTAAATCAAGAGTCAGCTGCTTAACTGACTGAGCCACCCACTTGTCCCCAGCTTAATTTTTAAAAGCTGCAGTAAAATGCAACTGTCACTGTCGCTCCATTTATTTATTCTAGCCCTATTTCGTGTTCATTTCTTGGTCTTTGTCTTTTATTGTCTTTTCTGAGCCCTCCCTCCGAGACACAGTAACAGACATAACCCAATTTAGAAAATGGTTGTGTTTCGAAGTGCACCGGTAAGGTATAGATGAGAACTCAGTAATCATTACACAGTAGAATCAGGACTGTAATGGTGTCGTTGTTTCCGGGCCACCTCACAGATCCCAGTCAGTCCCCAGCGTCCCTGGATGTGGTCCTGAGCTGGTGATGCCATGGGTGACTATGGAATTCTGGAAACAGATAGAGTGATAATGCACACGTGGTCCTACTTCTGTCCCGCCCCCCATATTGGGCTGGGAGTAGAGACTTCCTTCCCTCAAACTACCAATGCAAAATCCTGTTTTCAGGTAAGTTATCCTAAAACCAAATCAGTAAACTGAAATAAATTTTAGGAGGTCTTGAATACTACACCCCACGATGCAGCAATTGGTTAAATCCTTTAAGAAGATGTTTTAAAAAGCAAACAAGAACATGGTCTTGAAGGCCTGCCTAATTCCATGTGGTTGGATTTTAGGCATACTAGTCATCTGACCATTGAAGGATCCGATCCCACCTCCCAGAGCCCATGATGGGTGTGCTAGATTGCATCATTGTCCAGGATACTTTCTGCCACTCCCTGGAGAGACATATAGTTCTCTAATCATTAGCTTCGGGCTTGGCCATATGTCTTTTGGTACCCCTTCTTGCAGGAAAATTACATGACTCTGTTATTTTGAACTCAAGAGTTGCTGTGTAACTTGCGCTGGTTAATGAAAGGTAGGTAGATGTGATGTGTGTCATTTTTGAGCTGTGACTTTAAGAGCCAGCTGTGGTCCAGTATCCGTCTCTTTCTCCGCTGCCACAAACCCAGCAGTGTCTAGAAAAGAGGCAGTGCTATCCTGGAGTGCGAATGACAGGGAGCAGAGTCTTCAGTGATCCATAACGGACAAGTAACAGGAGCAAGAATTAAACCTCCTTTCTTATGAACTCCTGAGATTTAGGGGTCATTGCTCTCGTCTGCCCTGCCTCATACTGCGTATAGTGATATGGGGCCAGATGCCTTGTGAGTGTTTCAGAAATGTCCCAGACTCTGAGCAGGTTGCTAGAGCCTTTCTCTTTTTTGCTGCGGGCTTAGAAATTGGCCTGCTGTTTTTGCTTCCCATTGAACCTTCATTTTCCCCTTCCTGTGCTCTGCCAGAGAAGTAAATCTCCCTGCCCCATTGCTTTGGCTGGTGCATGGTGAGTGGACTTAATCTGTGGCGTGGTTAAGTGAGGCTGTGAAGGTAGCTTCGTGTTTTGACTCTTGTGTACCTTTTGTGTCCACCAAAAGAGCGTGCTCAGATGGCTGTTCCTTCTGCAACGTGACCTGGAACAAGAGGTACATGGAACAGCCTGATTCTGACCCGCAGTCCAGAGCTGAACCCAGCTGAAGCACAGCAGTCCACAGGCCCAGGAGCAAGAAATGCATGTCGTTATCATAAGCTCTGAAGGTCTGGGTTGCTCGTCACCCCAGCAAAAACTTATCAGTGTAGGCAGAGACCATGTGCCCTCTGAACTGAATCCCATTTCTTCCCTGATGGTCAGGAGAACAGCTCTCACACACCATATTTTTAAAGCAAGCTATTTCTGAGATGTTAATGATTTTATTGCCCTCAGTGGGGAAACTGCCTGGGATTAAAGGTCCCCTTGATGTCAACACCAGCTGCAATTCCTGACCCACCTGCCAGAGAGGAGAATCAGGAGCCTGGGGTGTCAAGGGGCAGGAGAGGGCCTGAGAACAGCAGCACAGTGGGGGCTTGGAGGAACTGACATCTCCTTAATTTCTGCTGCCCCACAGAAATAATGAAATCGAAGGAAGATCATCATGCTTGCTTGAAAAACAGCTTCAAGAAAATTTTCTCCTCTTGTATCCAACTGGAACATACAAGCCTCTTTTATGCAGCAAATTTGAAGCCAGCCCTGCATGCACACTGGCCCCTTAGCAAGATCCTAGAAAGTAAAGCAGGAAGCCAAGGACCTGGGAAGACTGGGTGCTTTTAGGTCCCCTCCAGATTTAAAAGTGTGCCCTTTGAGCATTTTTTCCTCCTTTTGCTGCACAAATGGTCCACTACACAAATGGTAGTATATATATATATGTGTATGCATATACACACATATAAAACACACACATATATATAATATATATAAAATACACATATAAAAATATATATATAAATACATACTTTTCTAGGTCTTTTTTTTTTTTAAGATTTTATTTATTTATTTGACAGAGTGAGACACAGGGAGAAAAGAAACACAAGCAAGGGGAGTGGGAAAGAGAGAAGCAGGCTTCCCGCAGAGCAGGGAGCCGATGTGGGCTCAATCCCAGGACCCTCAGATCATGACCCGAGTCAAAGGCAGACGCTTAATGACTGAGCCACCCAGGAGCCCCAGTCTTTGTTTTTGTTTTTTGTTGGTGGTTTGTTTTTTCAAATCTAGCTCTCCTTTCACTGAAAATATATCTTAAAATTTTTCCATATCTGTATATGAAGAGTTTGCTTTTTTGAACTTTTTCTTTTTTTTTGTGGTGAGGACACTTAAGTTCTCCTCTCTTAGCAAATGCCAGTATTGTGTCTTAGCAAGCACAGTATTGGCAGCTGTAGTCGCCGCTTTATGCATTAGATCCTCGGACCTTATCCATCTTTAACTAAAAGTTTATACTCTTTGACCAGCCTCTCCCGACTCCCACAGCCCTCCTCTTAGTACCCGGTAACCAGCTGTCTATTCTGCTTTGACTTTTTTTTTTTTAGATTCCACATACAGATGATACCGTGCAGTATCTGTGTTTCTCTGTTTTATTTCACTTAACGTAATGCCCTCTGTATTCATCCCTGCTGTCACAAATGGCAGCATGTCCTTCCTTTTTTTTTTTAAGGCTGAATACTCTTCCATTGCATAGATACGCCGCATAGTCTTCATCCATTCATCCTTCCATCAGTGGACCCGTGGTTTGTTTCCATAGAGCTGCTGTGAAAGCTGTATGGATTGTGAATAAGGCTGCAGTCCCGGATCCCTCTTCAAGGGAGTGATTTTTATTTCTTTCGGATAAATACGCAGATGGGGGATCGCTGGGTCATTTGGTAGTTGTGTTTTTATTTTTATTTTATTTTTTTTTAAGATTTTATTTATTTATTGACAGGCAGAGATCACAAGCAGGCAGAAGTAGGCAGAGAGAGAGAGAGAGCAGCGGGGGAGAAGCAGGCCCCCTGCTGAGCAGAGAGCCCGACTCGGGGCTCCATCCCAGGACCCTGAGATCATGACCCGTGCCAAAGGCAGAGGCTTAACCCATTGAGCCACCCAGGTGCTCCTGGTAGTTGTGTTTTTAATCTCTTGAGGAACTTCTATACTGTCTTCCCTCCATACCTCCGTAGTGGCTCTACCAGTTTATGTTTAAGCCAACAGTATACAGCGTTTCCTTTTTCCACATCTTTGCTAGCATTTGTAATCCCGTGCCTTGTTGATAATAGACCTCTTAATGTCTATTACGGTGTCTGTTAAGGTTCTGAGGGAAATCCAGAACCTCGCTAGCTGAGGAACCCCTACGCACAGGGAAAATGAGGTAATACCCACGTTGAAACACGCAGGAAAGAAAGGCTGAGACACACTCCAGCCGTAAACCCACCCCAATACAGTGCCCTACACCTGGGAGAGAACACCCCATTCCCAGCCTCTCCCTGAGGAGTAAAGGGTTTGGGCCACATTATCTAGCACCCTGAACTTTAAGATTCCCACCTGAAGGGTGGGATAGAGGAGTGATATTTTATTGTGGTTTCGATGTGTGTTTCCATGATGATTAGTGATGTTGAGCGCCTTTTCAAGTAGATTTGTTGGCTGTTTATGTCTTTGGAAAAATGTCTATGCAGATCCTTCTTTGCCTGCTTAAATAAGTTGGTTATTATTATTAAATTGGGGATGGTCATTTTTACCTGCTCCCTGCATGCCAGGCCCGGAGGGGATGGAGTTGGCAAGTGCTCATGCACTCACAAAGAACTCCTTCTTTGTTTGCTGTGGTCCTGTTGGTCTCATGGATGCAAGCCCCATTGGCATTTACAGCTAGATCTTTTGGGAGCACTGCTTCTAATGAGTTGCTTCTAATAATAAGTTGGTTATTATTATTATTATTATTGCTATTGAGTTGTGTGAATTCTTTGTATATTTTGGATATGAACTCCTTGTCTAATATGTGGTTTGCAAATATTTTCTTCCATTTTGTAGGTTACCTTTTCATTTTATTGATGATTTCCGTTGCTGTGTGAAACCCTTTAGCTTGATGTAGTCCCATTTAGTTATTTTTGCTTTTGCTGCCTGTGCTTTTAGTGTAAAAAAAAAAAAAAATCATTGCCAAGACCAATATCAAGAAGCTTACCTCCTATGTTTTTCTAAATTGCCTTGGCTATCTGAGGTCTTTTGTAGTTACATACTAATTTTAAGATTGTTTTTCCTATTTCTGTGGAAAATGCTATTGGAATTTTAATAGAGATTGCATTGAATCTGTAGATCATTTTGGGTAATATGGACATTTTAATATTAATTCTTCTAATCCATGACCACAGAATATCTTTCCATTTATTTGTGTCATTTTCAGTTCTTTCAACAATGTCTTATAGTTTTGAGCATACAGATCGTTCACCTCCTTGGTTAAATTTATTCCTAAGTGTCTATTTTTTTCGATGGTGTTATAAATGGGATTGTTTTCCTAATTTCTCCTTGTTAGTATATAGATATGCAACTGATTTTTGTATGTTGATCTCATATCCTGCAACTTTACTAAATTCATCTACTGGTTCTCAGTGTTTTGAGACATATACCATTGGTGACTGGGGCCAGGTGACCCAGGGGCCCATCACTCAGGTGTTGCTGCAAAAGCTGGGGCATGAGGCCTGTGTAAAGCTCCTTCCAGAGCGATGCTGGCGATCTGGTTTTATTATTGGAGTGAGCCCAAGGGAGAAGATGGGAGAAGTGCCTATCGCTTCCCCTGGGTTCTGGGGAGGATCTCAGCCAGCTCCTAGGTACGGGTGAGAAGCTCTACCCACTGGCAGGAACTTGTAAAGTATGCAATCAAAACCCTTCCAGAGGGGTGCCTGGGTGGCTCAGTGGGTTAAAGCCTCTGCCTTTAGCTCAGGTCATGATCCCAGAGTCCTGGGATTGAGCCCCACATCGGGCTCTCTGCTCAGCGGGGAGCCTGGTTCTCCCTCTCTGTCTGCCTGCCTCTCTGCCTATTTGTGATCTCTGTCTGCCAAATAAATAAATAAAATCTTAAAAAAAAGAAAAAAAACAACCCTTCCAGGGAAAAATGGGCATGGTCATTTTTGCCTACCCCCAGCATGCTGGGCCTGGAGGGGATGGAGTTGGCAAGTGCTCATGCACCCACAAAGAACACCTTCTTTGTTTGCTGTGGTCCTGTTGTCTCATGGATGCAAGCCCCGTTGGCATTCACAGCTAGATCTTTTGGGAGCCCATCCCTGTTGTAGGACACTGTACTGGGGTGGGTTTACGGCTGGAGTGTGTCTCAGCCTTTCTCTCCTATGTGTTTCAACGTGGGTATTATCTCATTCCCCTATGTGTAGGAGTTCCTCAGCTAGGTTCTGGATTTCTCTCAGGCAGCTTCTCATGGTGTACCTGTACATTTAATGCATCCCTGGGAGAAGAGAAGTTCAGAAGCCTTCTATGTTGCCATCTTGGTCTCTTCCAAGTTTGCTTGCTTGTAATGGGTACTTTGTATTCCTGTCTTTGGATGTATCATAATTTATTTGACTCACTCTCACTTGATGAGCACTTGGCAGTATTTTGCTCTTACAAATGATGCTGCAAGTCATTTCTCACACATGAGAATATATATCTAGGAAGGAATGTTAGAAATGGAATTGCTGAGTCATTAGTGGTTTTCTTAGGTATTCCCAAATTAATTCTACAGAGCTAATTCCCATTAGGAAAATACGTGATTGCCAGTTTCGTAGGTCCTACTTTGCATGGGTCGGAGAGTGTATTAAAGGATGAGAAAAAGCTATCAATGTGAGGAATCAGGGAAGGTGGGGGAATGAACTGTTCCAGGGTGTGGGAGTTGTGAGAGCAAAGGCCAGGAGTTGGACAGGAGTGTAGCATAGTCAGTGATCTGAAAGATCAGTGTGTCTAGAGCTACCCTGCTAGTTGGTGTCATGTGGCTATTGGTTACTTGAAATGCGACCAGTCTGAATTGAGATATGCTATACATGTAAAACATACACTGGATTTCAGAGACTTAGTATTAAAAAAAGGACATACAACTCCTCATTAATAATTTTTCATATTGGTTTCATGGTGAAATAATGTTCTGATGTGTTATACTTAAAATATATTATTAAAATTAATTTCATCTGTTTCTTTTTACTTTTTTACTTTTTTACTGTGGCCGCTAGAAAATTTTAACTACCTCTGTGGCTCTTGCATCGTATTTCTATTGGAGAGTGCTAGTCTAGAACAGGGATTGGTGAACTATGGGCTGCTGGCCAGATTTGGCTTCCAGCTTGTTTTTATGTGGCTGGAGCATTAAAAATAGTTTTTATATTTTTAAAGAGTTTTACAGAAGAAAAAATCTAGGAAGAATATGCAACAGAGACAGTATGTGGCCCACGAAATCTAAACTATTTTTAAATTAAATTTTTAAAATTAAATTAAAATTAAAACTAAATTTTAAAAAAATATTTTCTAAAGTATTTCTAGCCCTTTACAGAAAAATATTGCCAACCTCTGATTTTGAGTAACTTCAGAAAGGGCCAGTTGAACAAGATGACAGGGAAGGGCACAGTCCAGATCATAAAGGGTCTCGTGGACGATGATAGGAAATGAGGATTTTATTACCAGAGCAGTGGGAAGTTAAAGAAGGGCTTTAGGCAGGAGAGTGATAGCATCACATTTATGGGTTTTTTTAAAATATTTTATTTATTTGACAGAGAGAGATCACAAGTAGGCAGAGAGGTAGGCAGAGAGAGAGAGAGAGAGAGGAGGAAGCAGGCTCCCCGCTGAGCAGAGAGCCTGATACGGGGCTCAATCCCAGGACCCTGGGATCATGACCTGAGCTGAAGGCAGAGGCCTAACCCACTGAGCCACCCAGGCGCCCCCACATTTATGTTTTTAAATGGTAACTGTGCACACACACACACACACAGAGTCCTTAAACATCCCACCCCTGGGACTGATTGGGGCTAAAGAGCATCACATTCTTGCCTTATCAGAAACTGTCACTAGAAGAGCGTGTCAAAGGAGTGTGGATGGGGATTTTGCACCAAACACAGAGCTCTCCGCTCTCATCGTCATCACATTGTCATGTTTGCGCTCGCCGTGTGCCTGGCATTCTCCAAGCTGCATGCCTTATCGTGCTGACTGAATTTCGTTCCTTCTTCCAAGTGGGTGCAGCTCTCTTGGGTGACAGCAGGCGCAGGGAGAACAAGGTGAGAGGAAGCCACCTGAAAGACTCCATTCCTTACCAGGAATATAAGCTCAATCCAGTTTCGGTCCTTGGCTTCCACTAGGAGTGATGTGCGTTCACGTGGTTTATTCACTCCACTGGCCTGAGCCAACAGGGAGAAGCATCCCATCTACCGTACTCTGAACAATCTCAGACCCGCGGGCCTGGGGTTGCATGCTCTTCAAACCTCTCCCTGCTATTTCCCCCTTCCAGCACCAGCCAGATCTCTTACTAGTACTGGGGTAGTCGGTCTCACTTCTGGGTCCCACAGTATAATGGGCCCTGGATGCTGAAATGAGACCTTTGATGTATTATTATGTCATCATCCTATAGAGAGAAGTGTGGTATTGTACATGGTTCTACTGGGCTGGACAGGTTATTGGGGCAATAAAAGGTCCAGTCCAGACTAGACACAGTAGATTACACGTTACTCCCCACCAGCCCACCCTAGATTGGGAAGCTCCTGGGAGGTGAGCAGCGGGAAGCACCACTCTTCTATGCAGTCATTCAGGACCTCAGGCTCCTGCCATCTGGTGGCTCCACACTCCTCCAGAACCCCACCCCCCCAAAGTTGGCAAATGGAGAATGAACAAGTCGGGAAGGCACATCTGCTGTCAACTGCTGTGGCCTTGGAGTCACACCTGCCACTTTGCTCATATTTTCCTGGCAAGTCCTAGTCACTGGACCCTGCCTGGAAGAAGATGGGCTAGGGAATATGGTCTTTCTGTGTGCCCAAGAAGGGGAGGACACAGAAATGACAGCCCGGGACGCTGTACCGCAACTTCATATGGTCCCTGGGCAGCCCTTCCTTTAAGATAACTCACAAGCTAGGCAGTTTCTTCCAAATGTCTCACACTTTCTTGTGCTTCTGACACAAGAGGTTTGGGTTTACCTTCTGTTCTTTAGACACCGCTTAGTTTTGCATTCACATTACTGCTGTTATACTGGCTTTGTCCTTTGAATTCTGTTTCTTGGTCTGAGTCTGTTTTCCCTCAGATCATTAGGCCTGCTTATTCCCAAGGAAGAATTACTTGAGTTTGTATGTATGGATACTTTTCTATTTTTGTATTTTTAAAGATTTTATTTATTTATTTGAGAGAGAGGGAGAAGCAGACTCCCCACTGAACAGGGAGCCTGATGTGGGGCTTGATCCCAGGACCCCAGGATCATGACCTGAGCCAAAGGCAGATGCTTAACTGACTGAGCCACCCAGGCATCCCTGTATAGATACATTTTTTAAAAATATATGATTTTTTTATTTTTTAGAGAGAGTGAGAGAGAGCATGTGCGTGAGTTGGGGGGAGGGGCAGAGGGAGAATCTCAGGCAGACCCGTAGTAAGGAGCCCGATGCTGGGTTCGATCCCACAACCCTGAGACCATGACCTGAGCTGCAAACAAGAGTCAGATGCTAAACCATCTGAGCCATTCAGGTGCCTCTATATGGATACACTTTTTAAAGTTTTATTTGGAGACACCTGAGTGGCTCAGTCGGTTAAGTGTCTGCCTTCAGCTCAGGTCGTGCAGGATCAAGTCCCACATCAGGCTCCTTGCTCAGCGGGGAGCCTGCTTCTCCGTTTACCTCTGCCTGCTGCTCCCCTGCTTGTGCTCTTTCTTTCTCTCGCTGGCAAATAAATAAATCTTTTTTTAAAAAGTTTTAAGTAACCTCTATGCCCAACACGGGCTCCAACTTAGGACCCCGAGATCAAGAGTCACCGGCTCTTCCCACTGAGCCAGCCAGGTGCCCCACAGCTGTGGAGAGGCGATGTGACTTTTCACCCGCTGAGTTGGGAGTCACGTGTGCCTGACCTCCAGCCTTCACTCTGAGCCATCACGGCCTGCAACATCCTTTCTGGACCAGGCTGGGCGCAGCTGTCTCTTTCATCTTCATTTCTGTCTATCCCTCCCTCCCTCATTGCAGAGCTGTTCATGGACATTTCTTCAGATATTTCCTCCCTTCCCAAGTCTGGGGCTCTGGAGTTCAAGTGCATATGGAAGATATTGGTTCCTGGGGTAGTGCTATAAAAAAATAAAATGGGAGAACAATCAGTATTAAACTAAGATGCAGGGTTTTTAAAAAGATTTTATTTATTTGAGAGAGAGAGAGAGCACTCAGGAGCAGGGGGAGGAGGGAGGAGCTGGTTCCTCGCTGAGCAGAGAACCCGTCGAGGGACTTGATCCCAGGATCCCGGGATCCCAGGATCCCAGGATCATGACCCGAGCTGAAGGGAGACACTTAACTGTCTTCACTGACTGAACCACCCGGGTACCCCAAGGTGCAGTTTTTAGTTGTATGAGATTAGGGAAATTAGAATGGAAGATCTTGACAAAGACATCTCAGAGAATCCTAAAGAGTCCTTTTCTTGTTTGGGATGTGCAGAAGAGACAGTTTGCGTAGTCCATCAATACACACTTAACTTTGGAGTTTACTTTAAAAGTGTATTTGCTTTGTGTCAAGTCCTCCTTTCTCGTCTGTTTTAAGAAGACAGGTGTATGTAGCTGCTGCATTGAAATAAGGATGGTACTAGCCTACCCCGTGACTTTCTGGCACATTGTAAACCCAACCTACCATCTGTGGGTGTGGCAACTTGCTTTGATACACCAGGATTTCCTCACTCGTAGAGATAATGAAAGAATCTCAGGGATTACTAACCGACACAACCAAAGAAGAGCGTGCTAGAGAAAATACTTGGAAGTCTCTAGTAGCTACAGCCTAGAGGTAGAATTTCTGGGTTGATGTGTGCTGCGTTCTGTCCCTGGGTTTTGTTCTGTTTTGTTTAAGGTCTCACCATCCTCCACTTGTCTCTCTCTAGGTTTGACTTGCGCTGATTCGGGCCTGCATTCCAGGATGATTTGTTCTTGGGACCAGACCTGACCAGAAGTTGACCTCATGAGTGCATCAGCCCCTCCCGCTGCCATGCTCCTCCGGAGGCTGAGACGGCTCTCCTGGGGCAGCACCGCTGTCCAGCTCTTGATCTTAACGGTGGTGACGTTCGGCTTGCTGGCCCCCCTGGCCTGTCACCGCCTCCTGCACTCTTACTTCTATCTACGCCATTGGCACCTGAACCAAATGAGTCAGGAGTTCCTGCAGCAAAGTTTGAAAGAAGGCGAAGCTGCCCTCCACTACTTTGAGGAGCTGCCGTCTGCCAATGGCTCGGTGCCCATCGTCTGGCAGGCCACCCCCCGCCCCTGGCTGGTCATCACCATCATCACTGTCGACAGGCAGCCTGGCTTCCACTATGTCTTGCAGGTGGTGTCCCAGTTTCACCGGCTTCTGCAGCAATGTGGCCCCCAGTGCGAGGGGCACCAGCTCTTCCTGTGCAACGTGGAACGTAGCGTGAGCCATTTCGATGCCAAGCTGCTGTCTAAGTATGTCCCCGTGGCCAACCGCTATGAGGGCACTGAGGATGATTATGGTGATGACCCTTCCACCAACTCATTTGAGAAGGAGAAGCAGGACTATGTCTATTGCCTGGAGTCCTCCCTGCAGACCTACAACCCAGACTACGTCCTGATGGTGGAAGACGACGCCGTTCCAGAAGAGCAGATCTTCCCGGTCTTGGAGCACCTTCTGCGGGCTCGCTTCTCAGAGCCGCACCTCCGCGATGCCCTTTATCTGAAGCTCTACCATCCCGAGAGGCTGCAGCACTACGTCAACCCAGAGCCCATGCGGATCCTGGAGTGGGTCGGCGTGGGCATGTTGCTGGGGCCCTTGCTAACCTGGATATACATGCGGTTTGCCAGCCGCCCAGGGTTCAGCTGGCCCGTCATGCTCTTCTTCTCCCTGTATAGCATGGGTCTGGTGGAACTGGTGGGCCGGCACTATTTCCTGGAACTGCGGCGGCTGAGTCCTTCCCTGTACAGCGTGGTCCCTGCCTCCCAGTGCTGCACCCCAGCCATGCTCTTCCCGGCCCCTGCGGCCCGCCGGACCCTCACCTACCTGTCCCAGGTGTATTGCCACAAGGGCTTTGGCAAGGACATGGCGCTCTACTCCCTGTTGAGGGCCAAGGGGGAGCGGGCCTATGTGGTGGAGCCCAACCTCGTGAAGCACATTGGGCTCTTCTCCAGCCTTCGGTACAACTTTCATCCCAGTCTGCTCTAGCGTGCCAGGAAATGCCTTTCTGAACGTGGCCGCTTCTCGATGATTCCAATATCGAGTTCTTTATTTGGATGTGATTGCTTGCAATTATTATGTTGTTTCATGTTGTTAGGGATCTAGGCACTGAGACGGCCGAGAACACACCTGTCAAGAAACTTGGCTTTGGCGGGAGTCCTCTCCCTCCACAGAGCCACACTGGCTCCTCCAGGGGGCACTTCAGTACCAGATGTATTCTGCAATCATCTTCAGCTCTGCTTTGTGAAAGAGCTCGTAACTGCCAAAAATATTGTGCACAAAGATATGACCGTTTTAGGATTTTAAGGGTAGAATTTGGTGAAAGGCAAGATACTTTCGAATTGGCTTCTCTCTCACTGGGCATGAGAATGGATTTATATCTAGAATATCAGTCTAAAGAGGCAGGACCATATTGACAGGTTCCGTTTGTTTCTTTGACCTGGTGTAGTAAAAGCTGGTCGGTAAAGGCCGTCGCGGTACCTGGCGACTTGGAGGCAGATGATCTCGCTTCCCTTATGTGGTGTTTCTTTTCCATTCATCCGTAGTGTGCTGATGGTCGGTATTGTTAGTGAGAACTTTGAGGCACAGCAAGGCCTGCAAGCACCTTCTGGGTCATCAAGGCCAGATTGCTTATGTTCAGTCGTGATTTCTTATTGAATATTTCCATCATATTCTGATTCTTTGAAAATTGGGCATTGCAGAATGATGTAAAATGGGTGAGCTCTTTACTAACAGCATAGCCTTTTTCTGAATTTTGCTGGCTGACTGTTCACCCTCATTTGTTTCCCCTCCTTCTGGGTATCATGATGTTAGAGAAGCAAACACATAGTCTGTGAAGTCGGAAGGGCCTGAATTCTTATTTCAGATCTCTGCCATGTCCTAGTGGTGTGCCCTTGGGCAAGTCATGACCACTCTGAGTCTCGGTTTCTTCACCTATAAAACAGGGATGGTGATACCTACCTTTGAAGGTTGCCTTGAAAATTAAGAGACAGAATGTTTGTAAAACACCCACCAAGTGCTTAGCCCATGGAAGGCACTTGGCAAATGCTAGTTCTTTTTCTTTTCTGTAATAAGCTTATAACACTCAAGTGTATTTTGGATGGAGATATTAGTGATGTAGTTTCAAGTGTGCTGCAGGGTGTAGGGCTCCCACCCGGGGAGCAGCCATTCTGGACCAAACTGCTGGAATGAAGGCTGACTTGTCATTGTAATTCGTGAAGGAGATGTAGCTCAGCTGTCACGTGGTGCCACCCCCAACCAAGCCAAAAATAATTGTTCGTTCCAACCGGAAATGATATGAGACTCCTCTTGAACTTATTCCAAGATGAGCGTCTGAAAACTACTCTCCTCCAAAGTGACATTTAAATGTCCTTTGCTGATAGTGATCAAACCAGAGGCCAACAAGTCCCTTCGTGAAGCTGGATGTCTCCAGGGGAGCTGAAGCGTTGGCGGGTTGTTTCAGCACCATGTCTTCGTTGGCTTTTTAAATTTCCAGTGAGCTTCCATCCGGAGATCCCCTTGAGAGCACTGAGACAGTAGCTCACGGCGCCTGGAGTTCCACACCATGCTTTGCAGGTGGACAGACTGAGGCTAAGCGAGGGGAAACAGCCTTCCCAGGTTCGCCCGGCTGGACAGCGGCAGAGCTGGGGTGGGAACCTGGCTCCTGTGACTCCCAGCTCCTGCCCTTTTCCCTTAACCACATTCACTTTCTAAGTATCTGTGTAGTCAATGTCTCTTTTGTAGAATCGGATTGTCACCTGGACGGAACAATGTCTCTGTAAGCTGCCATGGTAGAAACTCTTTGTCCTGTTGGTACAAAGGGAACAAACAGGTCTATGTGTGTGTTGTTACTGTGAGATGTCATGTGTCGCTCAGGAATGTCCAAAGTGAACGGAGCTGCTGGCTGACGTGGCAGGATGTTCAGATCCCGCTGCTCCACTCAACCTCTCCCAGTCACTGGCTCATCTCGTGTTCGGGAACAGAACCACCCCTGGCCTACACCTCACTAGAGCCTGTTGCAGTAACAATCGGATCTCCTCGGGAATGTTTTTTGCCCAGCAGCAGGAGAGTCACATCCAAGCTAGCCGGGCAGAAGATAGGGAATCATTGCTGGTTATATTTGTGCTTTTTCAGAGTCAGTGGTCTACTGCATGCACATATCTCTTCCTTGACTCCTTCACCCAGGATGGCAAAAGCTATCCTGGTCTTGTCTAATTTCTCCCGCTTTCCACGAAGACGCCTTCCCCCATAGATCTTAACTAGAGCCTGCTGTCTTTGGACATTTGCGGGAGATGCAGGCTCAGTTCTGCTATTTCATCCCTATCCTCTTCCGGACCTCCCTCCCTCTTGTCCCTCGTTCCTAGAGTCCAGTTCTTGTATGCTGTCTTTGATCAGGACGGCTGACAACTTTACGCCAAAGCTGAAGTCTCATTTAATCCTAAGCGAGGGGGCTGGAGGAGAACTAAAGTCCCCTTTTCACTACAAAGGACACTGGTCACCAGGAAGGTGAAGGTCTCTAACAGACCCTGCTCATCCTTCAGGGTTTAAATAATTGTCAGGCCTAAGAAGTTCCCTACTGTGACTAGGTATATTTGCAGAGACGCATCAGTTCAAATACAAGCACCTATTCCACTGAGGCATGCTGAGAAGATTGTCATTCTCACTCATTTCAATGGATGGATTTTTCTTTCTCTTTTTTTTAAAAAGATTTTATTTATTTATTTGACAGAGAGAGATCCCAAGCAGGCAGAGAGGCAGGCAGAGAGACAGAGAGGGGGGAAGCAGGCTCCCTGCTGAGCAGAGAGCCCGATGTGGGGCTCGATCCCAGGACCCTGGGATCATGACCTGAGCTGAAGGCAGAGGCTTTAACCCACTGAGCCACCCAGGCGCCCCGGATGGATTTTTCTAATGTGAATGGTATCAAAACTACAAACACACACACACCCCATTTTGGAGTCCCAAGGTAGCCATTCACAATTATGGGCTGTTTGCTTAAAAATTCCCAACTGGTTTTGTTGTATTTTTAAAAGTATTTTATTTATTTATTTGAGAGGGAGAAAGAGAGCAAGAGTACAACAGGGGGAGGGGCAGAGGGATAGGCAGGCTCCCTGTCAAGAAGGGAACCCAATGTGGGGCTCAGTCCCAGGACCCTGGGATCATGACCTGAGCTGAAAGCAGACACTTAACCAACTGAGCCACACAAATTCCCCATGACTTTGTTGTATTAAGTGGAAACATTTGAATTATGCATTCTTTTTTATTGTTGTTTAAAGAAAAAAGGGAGAGAATACAACTGTGTAGCTGGAGAATATAAATCAGATTAATATGATGAGAGGCTTAATCTAATTTATCTTGGATATACTCCTTATTTGGTAGGACTTATTTAATTGGTAACTTAATTTGGGTAGAGAGTCATTCTAATTGGAATTGATTACTGTGGGATTTTTATATGCACTGTTACATTGTGAGTTACAGTAATACATGATATGAAGTTGGCTAATTTTAAGTCACATGAACCTCTTGAATATTTTTATCCCAACTATGATGAATTTGCTGAGAAATGTTCATTAACTGGCTCTGGTTTTTGGTTTTGTTCTTAGGTTGGATTTTATTTGGAAAACCTTTGGGGGCTATGTCAAAGATGATTGAAAATGTAATTAAAAAGTACTTGATATATTAGAACTGCAGTGGAAATGTGCTAGTGGCTTCCAGCTCACTCCAGGACTTGGGTTTTGTGAGTCATCACTCTTAAGAGTGGGGATTTTTGGCTTAGATCTTAACAGATTTTCTTGATCTTTTCCCTAACGTCCCACACACAAATGTGGATGAATGAACTGATTCAAAAGAGGCATCTCTATTAATAATTTGGTGTAAAAACAGATGGAAATCCAAAGCCAAATGATGACTTTATCCAAAAGAAACAAGGAACAGATGGCCCAAGTATGTAGGAATGGTGTAGCTTTAGGATGTCCAAGAGGTGGGAGAGGAAGACAAAGATGTAGAGTGAAGCAGAGGATCTCTCATTTGTCCCCTGTTCTGTGTGTCCCAGACTCCATATGTAATAAATTCTTTTTTTTTTAAGATTTTATTTTTAAGTACTCTCTACACCCAACATGGGGCTCAAACTCACAACCCCGAGATCAAGAGTCACATGCTCCACTGATGGAGCCAGCCAGCAGCCCCTGTAATAAATCCTTCCTGTGTGTCCCACAGTCACGAAATCTTTATAGGACCAGCCTATGGAGAATGCATAGGAACTAAATAATGAATAGTCAGTGTTCTAGAGAATTCATTACTTTGCTAGGACCTGCCTTCCTACTGCATTTAGAATAAATTTCAGCCCCCCTACATTACCTCCCAGGCCAGATGGAATCTTGCCCCTGCAGACTATCTGACTTCATGTCTTATTACCACTCCTCTGTGTGTCCTCCAGGCTCTAACCAGGCCAGCTTGCACTCACTTGCTTAGACTTGCTGCACTGACTCTTACTGCAAGGCCCTTGCATGGCCATCCTCTCTATATGGAACACTTTTCCTTTGGCTGAATCTTTCCCATAATTCAGGCCTCAATTTTAATCCTTCCCAATAGACTTCCCATCCTCTCTAAAGCAGTCTTCCCCCTTCCCGACCCCCAGGCCCATCTATCACTTACCCAGTTTGATTCTCTTCAAAGCTCTTGTCGTGACCTGAAATTCCCTTATTATTTTGGGATATTTCCCCCTCCTTCTCCCCCCCCCCACAGGATATAAACTTCCCAATATCTGGAATCTTTTTCATTTATTGCTGTACGCTCAGATCCTGGAACAATACCTGACACATAGTAGGAAATGAGTGAATGAAGAAAGAAGGAAGGAAGGAAAAGAAGGGAGGAAAAGGCGAGCAGGAAGGAAGGGAAGAATAGAAAAAGACACAAGGGTCGAAAGGGTAGAGGCGTCCACAGTGGAACTGCCTGTGGAAAGGAGGAATACTAGTAGAAGAGAAAAGGGGCTAGGGAAGAAAATTTAGGAGGGACAGAGTACGGTCCAGATAGTGAGGGTTGGTTATGATGTACAATTCTGAACCCAGTGAAAAGAAGCTTTTTACATGCATTCCAGGCAGAGAGAATGACAAGCACGAAAAGGAACTTTTTTACATCACCGCACGGTTGCTTTTTGGGGTTGTTACGGTTTTATTTCTAGTGTATGCATTGGGGGTTCTGTGTGGGGAGGTCCTGGGTGTTACCATCAGGTGAAGGCTGGGATTTTCCTTTCAGGCCGCAACTGCCGCATCTTCCTGGTGCTGCTAAAGGGAATCATGGAGACATGAACACCACGTGTGGTGGGTCCACGGCCTCTTCTAGGACATTTAGGCCAAGAGGCTGGAAAGAGAGTGACAGAACAATCTACACTGTACGGGTGAACTCAGGTTAGAGGGGTCAGTGGCTCTGGGTGGTTGGAGTGGCCCTTGGCAAAATGTTCTATGATTTAACACAAACCAAGAACAGAGACATAAACCTTCCCAGAGATGAGATGTAAGGAACAGGCCACTCCTAGAGGATCATTTTTTTGGTACGTGACTTTTGGGTTATTTTATGTTGTGTTAGCATGGCTTTGTTTAAATGGGAATTCTCCACAAAAACCGAGTCCTCTGCAAAACTAATATGCTGGCAACATTTTAGACAAAGAATGTATGCCACCCAAGTTTGGTTTTATTCAGAAAAAGATATAAGTTCCGGCATTGCTGCGACCCCAGGACCTAGTTGCTTACACAGTTATCAACCCATACTTTATTTTTTTAAAGATTTTATTTACTTACTTGACAGAGAGCGAGAGCACAAGCAGAGCCAACAGCAGAGGGAGAAGCAGGCTCCCTGCTGAGCAGAGCAGAGGGAGAAGCAGGCTCCCTGCTGAGCAGAGCGCCTAACATGGGGCTTGCTCCCAGCCTGAGCCAAAGGCAGACCCTTAACTAACTGAGCCATCCAGGTGCCCCTAGAGGCCCATAGTTTAGAAATTCAAGTCAACGAGTCTGTGTGAAATTCTTTCCGGCACCATGTTTGGGCAATTCCTCTCATCCTTCTCAACCGTACTTTGCTAGCCCTAATACCTCCACAATCCATAGCCAGCTAGGGTTTACCAGACGAAGGTTGGCTTCCATCTAGCTCCTCCTGTAATGGAGCTTATGATAAAGGAGGCAGGGTTCCAGGAATCTCTCCGTGGAGCGCTCTCCTTTTGAACAAGGGGGAAAAAACATCTAAATTTTAAAAGCTATTAAAAATAAAAAAAGAATGGTGTGTGTCTATCACATTCAAAATCATAGTTTGTGTATTATTCTGCAAGGAATTACGTCAAGCAAAGTAATCATGTAAATCTAAATATAGCGTTTTATCTCCATCTTAATAAATGCCTAAATCACATAAGCAATATTCATTCAGATGACTCAAGTTGTTTTCTTATTTTAGAATGTTTTCCCAGTTTTACTGAGAAATAATTGACATATATCACTGTATAAGTTTAAGGCATAAATAGCATGCTGGATTGATTTACATATATTATGATATAAGTACCACTATAGGTTCAGCTAACATCCATCTTGTCATATAGGCACAATAAAAAGAAAAAAGAAAAAGCAAGAAAAAAACACATTTTTTCCTTGTGATGATTTTCTTTTTTAATTTCACTATTAGCTGAAATGCTCCACTTTGCAGAAACACACTCCCGTATTTGAAACAGAGGAAGCTTTGAAGAGATTGGAATCACATTATTTTTCATTTTACCAGTTAACACCAGAGGAAGAATACCGTTCTAGCCAAATAAACCCCTACAGTCACACTTAAACATGAATCTTCACAGTAAGACAGAGACACACATTAAAATTCAGAATCACGTCTCATACATCAGGAAGGTGTGCTACAAATTTGGCAGGTTGGTTTCAGTGCGGAAGATGGTTGTAGCAGATGTATTTAGCTGCAAATAGCAGAATCCAGTCTCCCAGGGCCTCAGGCACTAGTGATGTTTGATTTTATTACCTAAAAAACTGTCTGGAGAGGGCAGGCTCTATAGTGCAATGGGAGTCATTCAGGACCCAGATTCTGTTTCTCCTTATCTGCCGTCTTTTGCCATTGGATACTGCAGCTTCGAATATTAAGTCCTCACAGGGTTACATTCAAAGATGGAAGAGACTGGGGTAGGAAAACACGTTCACCTTGTGAAGTTCTCTGTTTCTTTTCCAGGAAGAATGATTTCGGGAAATCTCCCCGAGTCCTCTCCTTTTGTTTCATTGGCCAGAAATGGGCCAGGCCCTCTTTGACCAGTCCCAGGCCAAGGGAAACCCAATCCAAATCCCAATCCCAAATCCCTCCCTTTTAGCTTGAGTGGGGGCTTATCTTTCCTGACCTCAGTTGCTCTCTACCCATCACCTAAATGGGCTTTTGTTAGCCAGAAAGATGGGTGTGGGTAGCTGGGGTGCGAAATGTGAACAGTTTCTGGAGGAAGTGGTCAAGACAGGTATTTTTTCCTGCTCTTGCCACTTTATATGATATTTAGAAATTGAAGCAACATGGAGGTTATTTTATTTAGATGAGATGCATTTAACTATATAGTAACAGAGTTGTGTCATAGGAGCCTTTAAAAAAAGATACTGCTACCAGACTGTTTTAGAGTGTCAAAAGCTGTGAGAAGTTTAATTTGTCCAATTCCTAGAGGCCTGTAAGACTTCATTTTCTTCCCAGTGTGATAGGGCATCTATCTGAGTTGCTGAACAGGACACATCATGGAAGCAGTAAGATCATTGCTGCTAATTTCAAGGAAGTATAGATATTCAAACTCAAACTGGACAAGGGGATTGACCAGTTGACAATTGAAGAGCAGGCTTTCTACCTATTATTGAACTGTTCCGAATTACTGATTTGGGGCACACCAAGAGCCTTTTCTTTTTTTTTTCCAAATTCACAGTTTTAGAAAGTGGTCACATGAATGTTGATGTATAATATGAACTGTGCTGTAAATTTCTGAAACCGGCTAACCTTATTATGTCTACATCAGAAAGTATTTTCCTGTCTGTATTCAGTTTCATGAGAAAACTATGAAGTTGAAATCATGTTTCAATTGAAATCATTGAAATTTTGTTTACCAAGAAAACTCAGCGTTCCTGGAAGTTTAGAGGTAGGTCTGACATGAACTATAGGGAGATCCTGAATTTTCCAGCAATTTCTTGAGTAGTGTTTGGCAGTTCGCTCTTTAAGAAGGGAATAAAGATGAAAATAAGAACTATAGTCAGTTCTAGAATTGCAGTCTCTCCCCCACAGAAGACATCCCACAACGCAATTAATACTAGAGACAGTAGCCTCACCAGCCTGTGAGTACAAGTGAAGGTCATGTTAATACTAAGTAATACAGAGTTTCCTTTGTTGACATACGCTTCCCCACCCCCTAAAATCCTCACTCGAATATTTCTTGAGAACCTCCAAAAAGGTACCTTAGGTGAACATATCACATATCATTTGCTGGCCCCAACTATCACACGGCACCTACCTTCTCTTTCCTCTCCTATTCTGGCCCCACACTGCCTGCAAGGGCCTCTCTCCTTCCCCTGCCATTATTGTGTGTGCCAAGGTTACTATTGCTGAATGCTTACTGAACCGTCAGTCCTGGAGGCTAAGCCAGACTTCGGCGCGACAAGAACAAATGCTAATGTCTCGGCGACAGAAGTTGATTTCTCACTGCCGTAAGATTTAATAAAGACCCGGGCAACACTGTAGGACAACTATTTTCCACGTAGCAACTCAACAGTTGAGGCCGAGAGAGGTTTCACAGTCCTATAGCTGCCCCAGCAAGAGTGGGAAACCTCCCTGGTCAAGCAGGCTTCAAGAAAGATGAAGAAAAGGCTTTACCGGTTACTCAGCAGCTCTTGGCGTCAGACTGCAAATGGCCAGAGCTGTGGCCTCATGGAACTGCAAGAGGGCTGAAAAGTACAGAGAGGTCCTCCGTGCATATGAAAGGGGAGAACAGTAATGAAACAGTATTTGGAGAATAGTAGTAATACCTACTTTACAGGTCAGTGCTGGGTTCTGGGAAAAAGTGGAAACAATGACTCTCTCTGTGTTTTTGTTTTTGTTTCTGTTTTTAAGATTTTATTTATGTATTTATTTAGAGAAAGGGAGAGAGAGAGGGTGCAAGCAGGGGGAGGGGCAGAGGCAGAGGGAGAGAGACTCTCAAGCAGACCCTGATCACAGAGCCCTACACTGGGTTCAATTTCAGGACCTTGAGATCACAACCTGAGCCAAAATCAAATGTCGGACATTTAACCGACTGAGCTACCCAGGTGCTCCTCTCAATCCAGTTCTGTGCTCTGTTTTGTCACCTAATCCTCAAATCAGTACTGCTTATGTCCAGAGTCCCAGAAACTTTCTCAGGAGTAAGCCCATTGTCATTGTTTAATCCATCATTTTTCTCTATTAGGAGTTTCTTTCTTTCTTTTTTTTCCCCAATTTTATTTATTTTTTTGAGAGAGAGAGAGAGAGAGAGAGAGAAAGAGCACAGGCAGGGGGAGCGGCGAGCAGAGGGAGAGGGAGAAGCAGGTTCCCGACTGAGCAGGGAGCCCGATGCGGGGCTCGATCCCAGGACCCTGAGATCATGACCTGAGCCAGAGGAAGTTTAACCAACTGAGTCACCCGGGCGCCCCAAGTGTTTCAACATAGTCCAAGAATGGAGGCACAAGGCTGTGCCATCTCTCCCTCTTTCTTTTTCATGACACATTGACATACAGCCTTTTGTTTCTAATCCTTCAGACAGCATCTGGCGTGTTCACTGCTGTACCATAAGTCACAGCCCAGTACCTGGACCTCCCAGGCGTGTTAATGAGCGGATGGGTGGAGGGATGGCAGAGCAGGTGGATCGGCAAATGATGGTTTTCTCTCTACCCAGAGAGGAAGCTCCAAGGGGGCCTCTTACAGCTTTTTATTTACCTTCGGAACCTCTGGCACTTCGACCCTAGTTGTAGGTCTTCTACCTTAGACACCATTTTTGCCTCTTCTTGGGGGTTCCCTTTGGACTGAGACCTTTTTTAGGATTAACTATGGGAGTGTGAGCATTTCAGTTTAGTGGCTGAAATCCTAGCACTCAGACAACTTCAGGGATTCCTAATTAAGGAATGTGCATGTGGGAACAATAACCAGATGGAAAATGAAATACCTTTTTATTAACTGATGAGTGAGTACCCAATTGTCTGCCAGGGCAGACATCTTGGTTAAGCCAAATTAGATAATGCTGTTTAGGCCTGGAATCCAAGGAAGGCCTGCATCCCTTCTGTCACTCAAGAGGGATGGAAAGGTCTGGAACAGGCCAGATGCAACTGATGCCAAAGCACTTAGGTAGAAGGGTGAATGGCCAGCCCCTGACCCAGTGCACTGTAGTAAGGAGACTGTTTGCAGAAGAGGGAATATATCAGCTCGGACACTCTACTCCCTAGTAGGACGGGGCTTGGGAATGACCCTGGACTTTGAATGCATGAGCAATTCCTTTTCCCTCTGGAAGCGGCTGGTAAGAAGAGTGGACAGAAGGTGTGGGAACAGCAGAAATGCCCCCTCCCCTACAGGCCAATGAGGAAAAGGGAGGAGAACTGGCAGGAGATACTCCATCTCCTCTCCCCCTCTTCCATGCTTAGCTCTTTACTCTTTTTTTTAAAGATTTTATTTATTTATTTGACTGACAGAGATCACAAGTAGGCAGAGAGGCAGGGAGAGAGAGAGAGAGGAGGAAGCAGGCTCCCCACCGAGCAGAGAGCCTGATGTGGGGCTCGATCCCAGGACCCTGGGACCATGACCTGAGCCAAAGGCAGAGGCTTTAACCCACTGAGCCACCCAGGCGCCTGCTCTTTACTCTTTTGAAGGCCATCTTCACTTTCCCCTTTGCCCAACCCCTTCAGGGGATCACATCCATTCCCCTCACGAGAGACTGTCTCCAGAACTCCAGTCTAGGCTAATGTCCTTACTCTACTACATCTGTTTGTTAGAGAGACAAATGCAAAGTAGAGGCTTATTTCAGCATTTTTGTCAAGTCCTTTAAAAACCAAAACAAAACTTACTATACATTAACACTGGTCTATGGATATACTTTCTCTTTTTTTTTTTTTTTACATATCTTTAAATTTATTTTCCAGAGAGAGAGAGAGAGAGAGCACAAGCAGGGGGAGCAGCAGGCAGGGGGAGAAGCAGGCTCCCCGCTGAGCAAGGAGCCTGATGAGGGACTTGATCCATCATGACCTGAGCTAAAGGCAGACACTTAACGACTGAGCCACCCAGGCGTCCCATGGATACACCTTCTTTTGCCTGTACGTGGATTTCCGATCAAGCGGCCCACCATGAAAGTTCTCGAGAGCCTTACCACACAGAATAGCCTGCAGCTAGATTCTGCAGCTGAGCTAAGGCCCCCGCCTCCTTAACATGTTTGCCACGAAAATAACAAAAAGTTCTCCCATCATCATAATTTAAAAAAAGTAATTTAGGGAAAAAAAGACTGTGAAAGTTTGGCCATGACAGAGGCAGTGTAAGAGGAAAGATTCTGGACAGGGCAGAGTTAGTACTTCCCTGCCTGGCTTCTTTCTCTCAAACTCTCCCACCCTCTCCCAATTATATGCCATTATTTCCCGCATTCACCTTCGCTTCTGCCAGCCTGAGTAAGTGTGAAGGGTCTTTGTGCCGTAAGCACCAACCTATTTAGGTAGCTGTTAGTTAACATCGATCTAACTCGGTTTCCATCTGATTGTGTGGCTTATCTAATAGTCCTGTCAATAAAATTTTAGAATAGAAAAATAGAGAGCAAAATGTCTCAAAGCATTCTCATAACTGCAGAAAATTTACAAGAGAAAAAAAAAAAACTGAGGCAGCTGAAAGACAAGAATGTGCAGACACTCCCCCCAGAAATGGCAAACAAGCACGTGGAAGGACGCTCAGCAAGATTAGTCGTTAGGCGAATGCGAATTAAAACCACAATGACATACCCCTACACATGCACTAAAGTGGCTAAAAAATTATTATTTTTTAAAGATTTTTATTTATTTAATTGACAGAGATCACAAGTAGGCAGAGAGGCAGGCAGAGAGAGAGAGAGGAGGAAGCAGGCTCCCCGCTTGAGCAGAGAACCCGATGCGGGGCTCGATCCCAGGACCCTGAGATCATGACCTGAGCTGAAGGCAGAGGCTTTAACCCACTGAGCCACCCAGGCGCCCCTAAAAAATTATTTTTAAGTGACCATACCAAGTGTTGGGGAGGATGTGGAACAGCCAGACTCTCACACACAGCTGGTGTGAACATAAAGTGGTACAGTCACTTTGAAAAAGAGGTGGCTCATTTCTTGCAAAGTTCGACACACACCTTTGATCAGCTCCAGCCATCCCACTCCTAGGTATTTATCCCAAGAACAATGAAAATATATGTCTCCATGAAGACTTGCCCATGGATATTTATGGAGATTTATTTATAATAGTTAAAAACTGAAAACCACTCAAATGTCCATCAGCAGCAGGTGGATAAACCAGAGGGACATCCATCTAATGGAATACTCGTCGGCAATGAAAGGCTTGAATATGGGCGAATCTCAAAATAATGACGCTGAGTGAAAGAAGCCGCAGCAAACGCAGGAACAGAAGCATGTGTTGGATGATGTCATTTCTATAAAACTCTAGAAGATAAAAACTAACCCCACAGGGGCAGGAAGCAAATCAGTGTTGCTTGAAGATGAGGTGGGGTGAGGTTGGGAGGAAGGGTTTATAAAGGTACATGAAGAAACTGTTAGGGGTAATGGGTAAATTCAGTATCTTGATTGCAGTGATGGTCTCATGGGTGTCTATGTGCCAAAATATCAGATGTTACACTTTAAGAATGTGCAGTTTATTATGTCAATTCTATCTCCGTAAAATTGTTATTTTGAAAAGACTCACATAGTGGTTTTTGTGCCAAAGATATAAGAGCTGGCTTGCATCTTTTCATTACATTTCAAACTGCTCTTGATAAGCTCTTGTAGGTCAGCAGAGAGGAGGGTGAATGTGCTGGGTTATCTATCAGCTCACTGTGTTGTTGTTTTTTTTTTTAAGAATTTTTATTTATTTATTTGACAGACGGAGATCACAAGTAGTCAGAGAGACAGGCAGAGAGGGGGAAGCAGGATCTCTGCTGAGCAGAGAGCCCGATGCGGGGCTCGATCCCAGGACCCTGAGATCATG
Source organism: Mellivora capensis (assembly GCA_004024625.1). NCBI lineage: Eukaryota > Metazoa > Chordata > Mammalia > Carnivora > Mustelidae > Mellivora > Mellivora capensis. The sequence continues at coordinate 90,688 of PISX010000698.1, read as the reverse complement.
ACCAGAGCCGAACGCAGAGGCTTAACCCACTAAACCACCCAGGCGTCCCAGCTCACTGTGCTTTGATCTGTTGGTTTCTGTAGAGCTTCTCTAAAGGGTTATATCAAAAAAGCCCAGATTTAAGAAACAATGGAAAAAGCCTTTAAAATTTTCTGGATCATCTGATCTTTAATGCCCACCAGTTATAACATTTTATGAATCTAAAGTTCTATAAATGAATTCCATATACTGTCCCTTTGATTTGAAGATGCCCTCAATTATAAAAGACATGCCATATCTGGAACTTTTAACAGTTTTTTAGGGGGAAAGAAAGCAAAAGCAATAAAAGTACACTTCTTATAAGATTCCCTCCAGCTTCAAAAATATTAGAAAGTCTTTGTAACAAATTGTCCCAAGGCTGTCAGAAGGGATGTGTAGGGCCCACCTTTATGAGCTCAAGGTGCCCAGGTGTGGTCTCAGCACTGAAGATAGTCTCAGGCACAGTCTCTCAAAGAAGAACCAGCACACTAGATCCCCAAGCTTCATATTTAGCATAAGTTTCCTCTTTTTTCAGAATATGTAGAAGCCCCGATATTAGGGTTATATCCAGAACCCATCTTATTTTTTAAAAATGTGAACTGGTTGCACTTATGCAAGTTGGATCACAAATCATCACGGAAATGCGAATCAAAACCACAATAAGATATCACCTCACTGCATAACAAATAACACGGAGGACATGGGGAGATGGAGAGGAGAAGGGAGTTGAGGGAAATTGGGGGGGAGATGAACCATGAGAGACTATGGACTCTGAAGAACAACCTGAGGGTTTTGAAGGGGCGGGGGGTGGGAGGTTGGGGGAGCCTGGTGGTGGGTATTATGGAGGGCACGCATTGCATGGAGCACTGGGTGTGGTGTAAAACTATGAATTCTGTTACGCTGAAAAGAAAAAAAAAAAGATATCACCTCACACCTATTAAATGGCTATTACCAAAAAGACAAGAGATCACAAATGTTGCAAGGATGCAGAGAAAAGGGAACCCTTGTGCACTGTTGGTGGAAATGTAAATTGGTGCAGCCACTATGGAAAACAGTACAGAGGTTCCTCAGAAAATTAAAAATAGAACCACCATATGAGGCAGCAATTTCATTTCTGGGTATATATCCAAAGGATTGAGATCAGAATCTAAAGGAAATGCTCTGCACTCCTGTAGCCACTGCAGCATCATTTACAGTAGCCAATACACGGAAGCAGTCTAAATGTCCATCAACAGATGAATGGATACAGAAAATGTGTTGTACACATACGATGTTATGTTAGTCAGCCCTAAAAAAAGGAAGTCTTGCCAATTTTGATGACATGGATGAACTGAGAGTGTAAAATAAGGTAAACACAGACAAATGCAACATACCATTTATATGAGGAATCTAAAATAGTCAAACTCATTGAACAGAGAGTAGAATGGTGGCTTCTAGCATCTGGGGGCTGGGGACAGGGAAACTGAAAAGTATTAATCAAATGGTAAAGTTTCAGCTAACAGTAAGCCTATAGCAACTGTACACTTTAAAACTTGATGGGATCTTATGTTAAATCTTTGGTTAAACCTTTGCTAAGATCTTATGTTAAATGTTATCACATACTAAAAGTAATAATAATTAAGGAGGGTAGGAGGAAACTTGGAGGTGATAGATGTGTCTGGTATATACCGTGTTGGTTTCCTGAGTGCATATTTATCTCTGACTTATCAAGTGCTATACATTAAATAAATAAAATTAAAATTAAGTGAAAAAAATTGTCCATATCTCTCTTCTTTTGGATATCATACAAACTGAGAGACTCTATCTTAACTTTCCATGTGAGACAATCAGAGACTATTTTAGGCTTCCTTATGTAAGAGTATGCAAGTGGAAACATTGATAGATTATAAAAATATACATGATGAAAAGAAGGGAATCAATTGAGGAATTAGAGATATATCTTCCCATGAAATATAGTTGCTGCAATAAATAAATTCTAGAAAATTTCCGAATTGCGTTTTTGCCAAATTCTCAAGAGAACCTTGACTCAACAAATCATGTAGTCATGAAATGACAAAGAAAACATTAATAAAAGATAAAATGGAAATATCTAAATTTATCTGTTAGTTGTGGTGAGTGATAAGTATGTCTGGGTCCCAAATTTCTGAACCCTGTCTTGACCCCTCCTTTCAATACCTTGGCAAAGGCCACCCCCTTAGAGTCTGTGCACAAGCGACTATTATGGGAAAATCATCCTGAAATCTTGATGTCATCTATCTTCTTAGGTTGGGCTATGAAATAGGACTTGTGCCCAGATGAGTCATCCTCTTGCCTGGGGAGACTTCACTCTGGTTCTGGCTTTGTCTTCCAATTGAAGGAAGCAAAGTTTTCGAGTGGGAGGAGGACTCAGCCTCCCCCTACGGTGCCAGCTGTGAAGAGGAGCAAGGTGGGAAGCAATTCAATAGGGAATATCTAAAAAGACCAAGAGGCACCCGAGCATTTATCTTAACTCAGCTCTAGTGAAGCGATCCCCTGACTAGGAAGGCGGCTTCTCAGATCTCAGAGAAAGAGCATGAGCTCCCTCTAGAGGACAGAGTGCAAGCCGGCACTTCCCCATTTGGTGCTCCCCATAGGCTTAGCTGGGATTTTACTTCCCTTTTCCAGAAAAGGCATGCGAGACTTCCTCACTGCTTTGAGCATACCTCTCTTACAGTACTTATCACGTGGCGTTATCCGTTACAGCCCGTCTCTCCGCTGCATGTGAGCCCGGAAGGAAACCAGAATATGTCATCTCCAAAAATGTCACTTTGACATCAAGATTGTTTTGCCACCTAAAGGACAGCAGAGGCAAAAAGGACACTCTGACCTTCCTTTTTATTCCTGAAAGCAGAAGATGAAAGTCCTGTGTGAAAGATGCCTTCCCTATAACAGAAGGGCAGAAAAGTTCTTATCACCAGAGGTGGGAGACTATGCTGAGAAAAATCTGTACAAACCAACGTTGTTAAACTAACCCTTCCATCTCAGTCACATCTCCACCATTGACTGTCCCAAAGCTTTGTCTTTTCATGTTTCCCCAATTTGCTACTTTTGCCCGATTTAGAATATAGACGTTCAGCTCTAACTGCTTCCCTGGGTCTTCATTTTCCTTCATTTTCCTTCATTTTCACATGTATGTGGGGCCTCCCACATACATGTGAAAATCTGTTTGCTTTTCTCCTGTTAACCTGTTTTATGTTGATTCAGTTCTCAGGCCCAGCTGAGGAGACCCTACCAGGGGAGAGGTCAAGTTTCTCCTCCCCTTCAGCCCCTGAGGGAAGTCTTCTCCATCATTTGTAACAGTGCCTGGAACACAGGCAGCCCTCAGTGATGGTACCCGCTGGAGGAATGAAAGCATCTATAAGAAACAAAAACTGTTTGATCACATTCCTATCTTGTAATGTTCAGTTCTTTTTTCTACTTTCTCTTCTGTTCTTCTATCTCTGTCACATATTAGTATTCTTGTGGCCTTTGCATAGGCCATGTTTCATTTAATTCTTACAGTTCTGTTGGGGGCATATATCTGTGCTTGCCTTTACTAAATGAGAAAACTGGCATTCATACTGGTGAAGTGAGTAGTTGAAGGTCCCAGAGTCAGGCAGTTCCCCTATGGCCTTTTCTCTGTAGCCCAAGGATGAGCATGCAGGAGGCAGGAAGCTAGGGGTACTCCAAGGTGGATGTCCCAGCAGCCAGTCTGCAAACCACAAGAGGTCACTAGGGGATAAAAGACCACAGCTTCTCTGAGCAGAATCTATCTGGCTGAACACACTCATTTACAGGGTGTTTGTTGACAAAGGCAGGAATCATACGGACTGAGTGATCTGAGAGGAGACCAGAGCTCTGGATTTATCATAGACATTGATTTGTTATGAGATGTAAAGAAAAACATTTCTTTTGTCAATCATTCCACCAGCCATTGTTTTAGGAATTATCTTGCTATCACAGAAAGCTTGGATAGAGAGAAGTGGGTAAGCACTAGGGCTTGGGAATCGAATCTCCTGGGGTCATGTCTTAACTCAGTATGAGCTTGGGCAAATTACATAAGTTCTCCACTTCCTTACCTAGAAAATGGTGAGGACGAGGACAACACCTATTAATTGAAATATGTATGTAACATGCTTGGTTCACATTAAAGGCTGAATTAGATGCTAGCGGTTCTTCTGTCTGTGATTGATAGTGGAAGGAATGTGAGTTCACTTTGGGGACCTTTAAGTTTGAGGTGGTGGAACCTCAAAATGGAGATGAACCAAGAGCAGAGTGAAGTGTGTATAGTCACACGTAGCCTACAGAGGGTTAACCAGACGTACTCTCTCGGTTATGCAATCTGGAAATACGTTTTGGAGTCATTTTTGTTTAGATAGATTCTATTTTATAAACAATAACTCATTTTCATAAGAACCTTCAGGAAGTGCTACTATAGACATGGATCAGACATGAAGAAAAAGTACATGAGTCAAATTAAATGGTGTCTATGAGATGCCAAAATATTCAAATGAGGAAATGAGGAATGGTAGGGTATCTGGCTGAGCCACCCACGCACCCTGTTAACAATTTTTTGAGATCCTTCTTGCCTGTTAAATATCCTTCCTTTTAGTCTTAACATTGATAAAGGAAAAAAAGAAGACAAGTAAACACTCTTGGCAAAGGGTGTGTCATTCATTCATTTTAAAAAGAATCTTACCACTATTTTGTTTCATTTGTTTCCACTCTTATCTTTTCTTTGGGTTTATCTTTTCTTCCAACTTAAGTAGCTTAGCTTAATTTTTAGTCTCTTTGCTATTGTGATAAAAGCATTTAGAACAAAAGTCTTTTATTTAAAATTTTCTGAATCTACATTTCTACTGTGTCACTTATAAATAGCATATACTGATTTTTAAAAAAAAGATCCAGGGGCACCTGAGTGACTTAGTCATTAAGCCTTCAGTCTGCCTTCAGCTCAGGTCCTGATCCCACCGTCCTGGGATCAAGCCCAGCATCAGGCTCCTTGCTCAGTGGAAAGCCTACTTTTCCCTTTCCCACTCCCCCTGCTTGTGTTTCTGCTCTCACTAGCTTTCTCTGTCAAATAAAGAAATAAAAATATTTCTTTAAAATCCAGCAGAGGAAATATATTAACTGGTGACCTTAATCTATTCATATTTATCATAATTGAGATTTTTTTATTTTTTAAAGATTTTATTTATTTAACAGATGGAGATCACAAGTAGGCAGAGAGGCAGGCAGAGAGAGAGGAGGAAGCAGGCTCCCTGCTGAGCAGAGAACCTGATGCAGGGCTGGATTCCAGGAACCTGGGATCATGAACTGAGTCGGAGGCAGAGGCTTTAACCCACTGAGCCACCCAGGCGCCCCCCTAATTGAGATATTTAAAATTTATTTCTACCATCTTATTTTGCACTCTCTTCTTCCATTTTTGTTTCACTCTCCTTTGTTGCCTTTTTGGGGTGGAATTCGTCTTTTCTCCTTTATTCTTTTTTTTTTTTTAAGATTTTATTTATTTATTTGACAGAGATCACAGGTAGGCAGAGAGGCAGGCAGAGAGAGAGGAGGAAGCAGGCTCCCTGCTGAGCAGAGAGCCCGATGCGATGCGGGGCTCGATTCCAGGACCCTGGGATCATGACCTGAGCCGAAGGCAGAGGCTTAACCCACTGAGCCACCCAGGTGCCCCTTCTCCTTTATTCTTGAAGCACATGTTCAATTTGTTTTGGAAGCCGGAGAGGATGATGCGTATCTGGATTTTCATCTATATTTATATCCTCCGGCCGGCGCACGGTTTAATGTGGTTGCTCTTCCTCTCCTCTCGCAGGGATGTCGAGATTCGCTCAGGTAAATACTGCCGGCTCATAGACGGTCATACGGGCTTCATTCCTAGGCCGAGTCTTTGGGTGGCTCCGCTCACTGCTGCCCCCGCAAGCGTTGGCGCTCGAGGCCCCTGGCGTCCAACTCTGCAGGCTCTGCCTCCGCCGGGGCCACCGCCTCCTCGTGCGCCCCCTGCAGGTCGTCCCGCCTGCTGTGCGCAGGCATCGGGGACGCGCAGAGGGGCAGCGCGCTCCCTGCAGAAGGCCTGGGCTGTCCCATTCGCTTTGCCTTCCCCGCCGCTGCGCGCCCCCGACTCCGCCTGCCACGGCGACAGCACCCCCTCCCCAGCAAGCGCGCGGCCTGCCGGGACGGAGACCCCCACCTCGACCCCCTCTGGGCGCCACAGGTCCCTGCATTCGACCCCGCACCCGCCGTCCGGCCCCGCCAGCTCCTCCTGCCGGAGCCCCGCGCTGCTGCCTCGCCGCTGCCAGAACTAGCGCTTCAGTGTTCCTTCTTGTTGTATGAAGACAGACAATTTTCTGAAAACAAATACCTCAAACTTAAAAGCAATATCACGCTTAGCAAGAGAACCCTAGTAGATTGCCACGAAAAATAATTTAGAAATAAAGAAGTTCATTATTAATCACAAAATTTTAGCCTTTGTAAGTGCTAACCAATGGGTAAGAGGCTATTGAAAACGACTGTGGCAATACTTTATTAATCGTACAAGAGATCATTTCTCTTAGATTAGGATATTCAAGATGGAAGGACGTCAAGTGAAAACAGAACTGGTTATGAATGTCAAAAAGAAGGTAAGTTACTAAAGAGCTTTTATATAATGAAAGAAATAGATTTTCTAATTGCAATAAGTTAAAAATATAAAGGAAAAATATCTCACTTAACACAGCAACAACAAAAAAGTTCCTAGCATAAACTTCACAAGGAATGCACACAGCCGATTATCACAAGAACTACGGTCATTTAGTGAATTACAAAAATGAAGATGTAAATCGGGTGCCATTTTTATCTTTCTTGGTGCTAAGTTCTAACAACACATCAATTATTTCCTATAATTTCAATCAGAATGTCAAATTGAAAATTTCACAAAACCCCTCTAAAGTTCATTTGGAAGATTAAAAGATAAGAGGAGCCAAGAAATCTTTGAAGAAGATTGTTGGGGAGGTCATCTATGTATTTACATGTATTGTAAAGTTAAAGTAATTAAAACGGAATTGAGTACTACAAGGAAAAAGTAAAATGCATTCATAGAAAAACAGAAAGCATAATATGCATGTGTGTGGTATACGTGCATATACATGTATGTATTATTTTTTGAAAAGATTTTATTTATTTGAGAGAGAAGGAGTGAGCATGAGCAGGAGGAGAGGAAGAGGGACAGAGAAAGGGAGAAGCAAACTCTCTGCTGAGCAGGGAGTCCAACTCAGGGCTCCATGCCGGGCTCTATCCCAGACCCTTGGGATCATGACCTGAGCTGAAGGCAGATACTTAAGCCACTGAGCCACCCATGTGCCCCTACATATATGTAATAATCAAATATATTATGGACAGTATCTCAGAAGAACACTGAGTTGTTTTAGAAATAGTGTCGAGATTATGGTAACAGAACACTTCATCATGGCGGTCCAGTATCTTTTGAACATCCTCCGACCTTTCTCACTTTGTAAACAAGTCCTGCTTTCCCAGGAGAATCCATAAATCAGGTTTATGACTTAGGTCTGCCCCATGACACCTGATGTGGAGAAGAGCCACGTGAGGGGGCATATTCAGGAAGGCTCTTCTCCTGGGACGTATGGTGTCAAGAGTGTTTTGGGGCAGTCATGTTAGAGTTGTAGATGTCCCCCTGAGTCCATTTTTTAAAAAGTTCTTTTTGTTAGAACCATCCTGTGGTATGGTCAGATGTGCTGACCATGCCTATCTTGTTCTTGGCTGTGTATTATAGCCTACAATCCTATTTCTCTGGCTCACAGAGGTCTGTGGGTTACCAAATATCCTTTAACAAATCCCTCTCTGCTTAAGCTAGTAATGGACTGAATGTGTCCTCACAAAATTCATATTCCTAACCCCTGATGTAATGGTATTAGGAGGTGGGGTCTTTGGGAAGGTGGAGCCTTCATGGAAGAGATTAGTGCCCTTATAAGAAGAGACAGGGGAGAGCTTGTTTCCTTTCTCTCTGCTCAGCCCTGTGAGGATACAATGAGAAGACAGGCATCTGCAAACCAGGAGATATGTCCTCACCACACCCTGGATCTTCGAGCACCTTGATCTTGGACTTCCCAGCTTCCAGAACTGTGAGAATATAAATGTTTGTTGTTTAAGTCACCCAGTCTATGGTATTTGGGTATAGCAGCCCAAGCTAAGACAAGTTGAGTCTGTTATTTGCACTTAAGAACATGCATGAAGAACGTTAAGGACAAGCATGGCTGGGACACCTGGGTGGCTCAATTGGTTAAATGTCTGCCTTTGGTTCAGGTCATGATCCCAGGGTCCCGGGATTGAGTCCTGGGTAGGGCTCCCTGCTCAGTGGGGAGCCTGCTTCTCCCTCTGCCTATGGCTCCTCCTGCTTGTGTTCTCTCTCTGACAAATAAATAAAATCTTATTTTTAAAAAAAGAATATGCATGTCTCACACACTTTACTATTTGGGAAAAATACATTTAAATTCCTGTTTCAAACTATTCATAAAAATAAAAAACATCTGGATTAATGAATAAAATGTAAGAACACACACACACATAAAACCGAACATACAGTAAAACACCAAAAAACAAAAACCCAAAGATAAACCTAAACAGAACTAGCCAAACTGATAACAACGAACTAACTAACCACAATGGTTCAACACTTGATATGAGTAGATCAAAAATATGTCTCTGGATGAACTAGCAGACAACGAGAAATGGAAATGTGGTCAGCTACGTGGTTTCATGACATTAGGAGATACAATTAAACCGCCTGTCCAGGAGTTGCACACTTTTTCATACTTCTCAGTCCAGGCAAGAATTTTTGTCTGTGTACTTCATATTGAGCACGCTCTGTGAGGGGATTATTGGACAGTGTCCTGAGTGTGAGTAGCACAGACCAGTTTTTGGTTTTGGCCCACAGGCAAGTCAGAGCATAACATACCCAAAGCACATCAGTGTTATTCACCGGAAACAGTTCTAGCAGGAAAGGTGCGGGTCTGGGTAGGCAATGTGTCCATTCTCTGTACCACTGACGGACTGGACCGACTGCATATTCGTCCAGGGATCCTCTCCTGATGTTGCTTTTAGGCGATCTTCCCAATAATTAAGGGACTTAAGCCCAGGTTTACAGTCTTTTGCTGTAGAACAAAGATCTCTCTCTTTCTACATAATCAAGAGGCATGGGACAGGGCCTTTCAGAGGCCACAGGAGATCTAAGATCCTCCCCTAATTTTCAGCTTCCAGTAAATATGTTAAAAATGAAGAAATGGCAAAACCAGAGTTATTTTGGGTGCATACATTTAACATGTTAATGCTTTAAATATACACATCTAACAATAATTTTGTGTATAACTCATTTGGTGATAATGTCGAAACCAAATTTGAGTCTTTCCTTGAATGTGAAGCTCAGATCTTCCTGTCTTCAGGTGTTGGTCCTGGTTAAAGTTAAATGCCCAAAACTTATAGTCTGTATGTTAGTAGCCAAGTAGTTCCAGCCTTGACTAGATGCCCTCCTTGGCCAAGATGGAAAACCTCATTGATACATACTTAATGAAAACAGCCCTGTTGCTGGCTTTATAAGCAATTGTATAAAAATGTCACACCAGTTGTGGGCTTGACTTTGAAGACCCCCTTTAAAGGAGGTAAATGTCTATGAACAAATAATTTAAAGTTCCGAATTGTGCAGATCTTCCCTTGCCTTTCTTCCAGGCCATGCTTAGCTAACAGAGTCACGGTCTGTCCTTGTCATGTCTAGCTCAAAAAAGTGAAACTACATCATCTGAGGACAAAGGAATACTTGTCCTTTGTTCATTCTTTTCTGGTGTTTTCTGGTTCTGTTCCACTTCCACATTCAGAGCAGTAGGGCAAGGGGAAAACAGGCGCACAGGAGGATTGTTCCTCCTCGAAGCCTGGCACCCACCTCCATCCAAAACACGTACCTGAAGTTCTACCTCAGTGCGGGAAAACCTCAACCCTCTAGCTTCTGGTCAGTGGGTCTGTGTTTGGATTCTTCCCTGACCATCTCAGAGAAAGAGATGATCCTCTTTTGAACTCACAAGGGGGCTTGCCTCTCTTTCGGCCCTCACCACACAACCTTGGAATATGCTTACAAGAGAAACCAAAATTGTGATGTAATACCAAATACCCCTGAAGGAAGGTGGAGCAGGTTGGAGAAGCTTCAGGGTTTCTGAGTGGCCTATCAGAGCAGAGCACAGGGCTCTTTCTGACAGCCCAGAACATTGATTTGTTTGAAGATACAAAGGTCTGGCGGTGTGTAGTGGGGTAATGCCTCAGCCTACTGGTTGGGTACAAACAATTCAGACTTCTAAGAACAAACTGAGAGGGAAGAAATGAACAGGGGACATGGCAGAGGAGAGAATTAGACCCTCCAACAGTGACTGGAACACCCCACCTGGGGTGAGGGGGGCTGTTTCAAAGGACTTTTAGGAACAGGGATGACTAATGTTCAATTTTAAATTGTTCTATGGCCATCATGTAATTACCCTTCCTCTCCACAAACCATTAGCTATGTCTCTGGTTAAATCAATTACACAAGGAGGCCGTTAGACAGAGGTGTCGCTAATGCCATAGAGCCTACCTAACTAAGCAAGCCAAAATCTAAGCTGGTAAATGCCTCAAGGTTACGAAATGGAAACCTAAGGACAGCCAATCCCTAAGAGCCAGCTAGGTTTTAAGTTGTACTAATCAGTAATTTCTTTTCTCAGTTTCTGCCTTTTAACTATGTCTTTCCTCAACTCTCATCAAAGGAATGCTTCTAACCACTTGGTGTTATTCAAATAAGTTCTCAGGGTTTTAATATGACTCACTTAATCTTTTAACACTATGAAAAGGCTTTCTGCATTGTTCACTTGTTTGTTTTTGCTTTTTTATGGAAATCTAATGAAGGAGTCAAGTTACCCTCTGGGTCACCATGGTAGGGACAGGACTGGTATCCTCATGACCTGTGTGCTTGACTGATTCAGTGAAATGAGAAGCTCTGAGCCAGAGTGACCTTAACCCCCAGAATCTCCCTCAAGCTGGGAGAAGGCAATGGGCTTTCTGGAGGTTGCAGAACAGAGGTTTGAGCCAATTCTATCTGGATCTACAAGGGCAAAGAAAGCCAAGCAGAGGCGTGAGTTAATCATAGCTCTTTGCGATCTTGCCTTCTCGCCCTCCTAGACCCAAAAGGGACTTTCACTTTTGCAGAACCACTACTGGCAGCTAACCTCCAAAGTCTAGAATGCATGACAGAAAAGATCCCAGGGACAGTGTCTCTGGGGGTTGGAGGAAAGGAGGGAGCACTGGAAAAAAGATTGGCAGGTCTGACTATACACCGCGTGGGCAAGAGCTCGAGCAAGAGGAAACTGTGCTCCCTGACCATGACATTCCAGAATATAGTTCCTTGTAATAATAAGTGATTGCCTTTTTTCTCCCCACTTTCTAAAGTGGCGGTTTTTATATCCCCCCACCCCACTGTCCCACCAGGATCAAAGGTCTTTGTTTTCCCTGGACAAATGGCCCAAAGGAGAGCCTCTGGCAGAAGAGGGCAGGCCCGGGGCAGGAAACAGGTTCAAAGAGGGTGAATTCTCCCCTCTCCTGCCTCAGGGGAACCAGCAGATGCCTGGCAAGGTCCGTCTGCCCACAGCCTCCTCCGTGGAGGTGCCAGTAATTGGATGCGGCTCCCTGGGCTCCCTGCTCAGAGATGACTTGTTCCAGCTTCGTAGTTACACCTCTGTCTGGCCGTGCAGTGGGGCCCAGCACAGCCAGGAGCCAGCTCTGCTGCAGGGGACTGGCCTGCAGAGGTGCAACTTGGCCATGTTTCCAGAATGGTGGGCACAGGCGTGCTGAGGAAATCGGCTCCTGCCTGCCTGGTGTGGTGGCCCTTCCTCCCGCTCCACTTGCTTTTTTAACTCTGGAAGAGTGGCTGCATGGCCAGCTCGCCCTCTGTTTATCCTTCCTCAGGTTTTTGTTTAAATTCTAGTTAGATAACGTACAGGGTAATATTAGTTTTGGGTGTAGAATTTAGTGCTTCAACACTTCCGTACAACACCTGGTGTCATCACAAGTGCCCTCCTTAGTCCCGGTCACCTATTTCCCCCATCCCCTCACCCACTTCCCTCCCCTCTGGTGACCATCAGTGCGTTCTCTGTAGTTGAAAGTCTGTCTCTTGGTTTTCTTCTCTTTTTCCTATGTTTGTTTCTTTTGTTCCTTAAATTCCAAATTCCCCATATGAGTGAAGTCATGTGGTATTTGTCTTTCTCTTTGCATTATACTCTCTAGCTCCATCCAGGTTGCTGCAAATGGCAAGATTTCATTCATTTTTATGGCCAAGTAATATTCCATTATATAGATATACCACACCTTCATTATCTACTCATCAGCCAATGGACATTTGGACTCTCTCGATAATTTGGCTATTGCTGATAATGCTGCTATAAACATTGGGGTGCCTGCGTCCCTTTGAATCTGGTTAAATGCCTAGTAGAGCAATTGCTGGGTCATAGGGTAGCTCGATTTTTAACCTTTTGAACCTCCCTATTGTTTTCCCGAGTGGCTGCACCAGTTTGCATTCCCACCAACAGTGCAAGAGGGTTCCCCTCTCTCCACACCCACACCGACACCTATTGTTATTGTGTTGTTAATTTTCGCCATTTTGACAGGTGTGAAGTGGTATCTTATTGTAGTTTTGATTTAATTTCCCTGATGATGAGTGCTTTTGAACATCTCTTCATGTGTCTGTTGGCCATCTGTATATCTTCTTTGGAAAAATGTCAATTCACGTCTTCTGCCCATTTTTTAACTGGGTCTTTGGTTTTTTTGGGTGTTGAGTTTTTTTTTTTTAAAGATTTTATTTATTTATTTGTCAGAGAGAGAGAGAGAGTGAGAGAGCGAGCAGAGCAGGCAGAGAGGCAGGCAGAAACAGAGGAGGAAGCAGGCTCCCTGCCGAGCAAGGAGCCCGATGTGGGACTTGATCCCAGGACGCTGGGATCATGACCTGAGCCGAAGGCAGCCGCTTAACCAACTGAGCCACCCAGGCATCCCTGGGTGTTGAGTTTTATAAGTTCTTTATAGATTTTGGATATTAGCCCTTTATCACAAATGTCATTTGCAAATATCTTCTCCCAATCCACAGGCTGCCTTTGGATTTCATTGATTGTTTCCTTCATTGTGCAGAACCTTCTTATTTTGATGAAGTCCCAATAGTTATTTTTGCTTTTGGTTCCCTTGCCTCAGGAGAAGTGTCTAGTAAGAAGTTGTTATGGCCAATGTCAAAGAGGTTACTGCCTGTGTTCTCCTCTAGGATTTTAATGGTCTTCTGTCTCACTTTTAAGTCCCTAATACATGGGCATCCCTTTATTCATCTCTCCTCCTTCATGCTTCTTTACACTTTCTACAAATCACATTGCCATTTTCTTCCATCTCCTCAGACCTGCTTCTACTCTCTCTTCATCCTTTTCAAGGTATAAGTCATACTTTCAAACTTTGGATACCATAATGGGTGAAAAAAATCTTTCCTCATCTAAAAATCCCCACTACCTTCTTGTAAGGGGACTGTTCCTTTCCTAAGGTGTGGGTATGCCACTTTTGAGATGAACTCAGGATCAAGCTTAATTTTTCTGCATATTAAGTGGAGAAAGCTTTTGAGGGTGGGAGTGAGGTGTGAGGATTCAGGATAAAGGACACAGGACATGATGAGGTTGGTTGTTGTGGGAATAAAAGTTTTAGAGTGACTCTTCTTTGGTAATTGAGAGGCAAAAGGGAATTTGGAGAATGTAGGAGAAGGGGATGATGATGAAGAAGATGATAGCAACTGTTATTTATCTGGTAATTAATTTTTACCAGGCATAATGCAAAAGCCTTTTTGTTCATCATCATTCAAGCCAATCCTCCAACAATGTTGTAGGTTACATTTTACTATTATCCTTTTGCTGCTGAAGCAACTGAGGCTCAAAGAGCTTAGAGGACTTACCCAAAATAACACAGCAAGGAAGCTCTGAGTCAGAATTTAAGTTCTATATGACTTCAAAGTCCAAATTCTTAATGATGAAAAGATACTGACTTGCCACAAAAAAATTTATGTCTAGATATTCAGAAAGGCACAAAAGTTGAGTTTGTAATTTAATTACCTGGGACGCTGAATGATCCTGTTCTTCACTTTGTGGGAGAGATGATGGCACTGAGGTGGTCACTAAGCAATGGACTGGCCCACTATTTGCAGATGCTGGCTGACTGGCTGCCTCTCAGAGTCTGGGCCCTTCATCCAGCTTTCCAGGATCTGGTCAGCCTGGCACTCTTCATTTCTGTGGGATGAAGCAACCCAAAGGGAAGGGGAATATGAGACGGGGAGTTAGAACTACCCACGTTCTTTCATACACACCAGTATTTTGAAGATTTCTTCCCCCCTCCCCCCAAGCTTTATTTCTTTATTTTAGAGAAAGAGATTGAGAGCAGGAGCTCAAGCTGGGGGGAGGACAGAGGGAGAGAGACTCCTTCAAGCAGACTCCCTGCTGAGCACAGAGCCTGATGTCTGATGCCAGCTCAATCCCAGGACCCTGAGGTCACAACTTGAGCTGAAATCAAGAGTCAGATGCCCAGCCAACTGGGTCACCCAGGTATCCCAGTATTTTGAAGATTTCTTGTCAATAAATAATCTATTTTAACAATACTTCCCAAAAGAAAACATTTTACGTTCTAATCTAAGTTTTTTTACTATTGTTTAAAATCATTTACTTTTTTGAGGACAACCATGTGTATTAAAAACATGCAGTTTCAGTGGAGAAGACCACAGAATATTGCTGCTGGAAGCGGTCCCTCCTTCACTGCAAAGATGATGAGTCCAAGGCCCTAAGATGGCTTTAAAATGACGGATCGATATTTAAGTCCTTTCCCCAATACTTACTAATGATGTGACCTTGAGCCAGAGACAGGATCAACTCCTTCCTCCCTAAAACAACACCTACCCAGCTAAATGATGTATTCTATGTGAAGTGCCCAGAAAAAGTCCTGGGAGGAGTAAGTGTTCAACAAATGGTATTGCCTTCCCTGGGCAATACGTTCCACTGTTCAGCATAGAACTAGGGCCAGAACCTTGTTTTCTGATTCTCGTGTGTGTGTGTGTGTGTGTGTGTGTGTGTGTGTGTACACATGTACACACATATCACAGAAGCACTGGTAACATTTGCTTCCCTGGAGTAGCATGGTCTAGTCATCCTGTAATTAGGTAGGGCTTTATCGTTTTCAAAGCACTCACTTAGATGCTATCGCTCACTCGGGGACCACATGGAAACGTTATAGAGGGGTGGTATTCCTAGGCCCTCTTTGCACATCAGGGATGGAAGGCCAAGAGAACATGGTTTCCTTCAGTCCCCTGGCTAGTCTGGGGCAGAACTAGACCACCACCCACATCTTCTGCCTCCCTATCTCTACCTCTTTCTACTGGTACGCAATGCCTTCCTATCCTAAAGGCCAGACAGTTCCACCAAAGAGATAAGGAATAGTGAAAAAAATACATGGGGGGGTCATAAATGACATAAGTAACCAACAGTCCTGATTAGATAGGGAAGAATTGGACTTTGATATGATTGAGCAAAAGGCAAAGAGAGAACACTGATAAGGCAGTAAACAACTCATTAGGAGGGAATATGGGACAATGGGGCTGGTGGTCACTGCTGACCCCAGTGTAACTCTTTCCTGTCAGATAACTACTGGTCACCCTAATCCTGAAATTCTGCAAGCCCGTCCTTTCTGATTCCATCTCTCCAGCATCCTAACTGCCCATATGTTTCCTCAAAGAAGACAAACCTTGTTCTTTATCACGTTCAAGCTTTAGCTGTTTCTAGTCTCAAGGGGATGGTATTTCTAAGCCCTAGAATTTAGGTCATTCTACATTCTCACTGTCCTTCTGCACATAGGTCTTCCAGTCTGACGCACTGGATCAGATGGTATGGAGTGTGGCTTAGCCATGTGGCAGTCTGGAATATCTAGACTTTTCTTTTACGTTACTTCATGGAGCCTTCATTGAACCCGCAGTAACAAATCACCACCACCACAACTTGGTACTTTTTTTTATATGCATTCTCATGTTTGGTTTGATTTTATTTGATTCTCACCTCAACTTTCTCTTCCCACTTCTTAGAAGTGTCTTGACAACGGGCCTGCCTTCTTCGTCGTGTATTCTCTACAAAAGTATCCTCTCTGCGAAATGCTTCTGGAGCTAACCAAATGCCTTATACAGAGAACCTCAATACACACCTTATACAGAGAACCTCAATACACACCATGCTGAAATAACACTAGCTCCATCCCTGGGACCAAAATGATGACTGCTGCTTTCAGGTTGCTGACACCATCCCAACTCCCGCAGCAGATCGCAAGACAGTAAGGAAACATCTGGACCACAGGTTGGAAAAGAGATTGTAAAATGCCGTATTGACCCAATCATGGGTCTTCCTTGCATCATGTAGGTGTGGCCCCTTTTTATGAAAGTTCTTCCCCTATAATATTATTAACCTTCTACTGAGTGTAACTCTGTGATCCAGGAGATTTACTTACGTGTTACAAGTTTGCCTGGGGACTCAGACCTCATAGTGCTCATGAATACGTTGAATTCGTGGCCCATCATACTCAAATCAGAACTATCTGGGGTGGGGTGGGGACTGGAGAATAAACATGGCAGTTGCTGGAGGTAGTGACAGGAATGCTCACGGATGACATCTGATTTTTGCCTGTAGGAGAGTCTGCACTTGGAAACCTTTAAGCCAGAAGTACGCATTCAGATCAGGCCATTTAATAAAAATGTCCTCTGTTCTACACCCCCCACCAGATGTCATTTCATTCCTGCCTCCAAAGCAGTTTTGGGTGGAGGCGTCACCAGCCCATTTTACCAATGGCAGCAATGAGGATCAGAGAGGTTGGAGACTTCGCCAGGTTTTCACAGCCCCCGAGTCCCGCGCTTTTTCCACATATCATGTCCTATCTCAGTTTTGAGCAATTGACTAAGTTAAGAGACTTAAAAAACAAAACAAAACAAAACAACCTTGCAGGCAGTCTGTGTCACTCGGGCCCTGCTGTCCCTCTAAGCTCTAAGCAGCCTTGCCCTTGCTTTCCTGAACTTTGAGTTTCAGTTGCGCATCCAAGCCTGGAGGCGGCCAAATGCTGATGCCATGGAAGCAGCAGCGGGTGGCACCCATCAGGGGTGAATGTGTTCACGCTCCTCTGCCACACCTGGCCAGGCTGCTGTCCACGTGAAATGAGGCCCAGCCAGAGCAGGGCCACCCGGGTCTGCCGACGCAAGGCATTCTTCGCTGATGAATGCAGGTTTAATGTCCAAGGTTATAAACCTCTGGGAGGGGGAGAGGGAAAGGGCTCATCTATGCTGTCTGTGGTTGCCAAAAGGTAAGGAGCTTTGCTTTAGACCACTGGCTTGGAGGAAACAGGAGTCCCCACGTAGCTGTCCTGTGATTCTAGGCAAGTTACTACCCTCTCCGAATGAGAGTTTCCCTATCCAGAAAATGGGAGTAAGAAACCTCTCTTTAGAGGGGTGCTGAGAAGCAGATCATGTATAAAAAGAACCAGATGCATCCTAACACCTAAAAAAAAAAAAGTTATTATTACTATTGCTGTCATTGTTATAACAAGAACAATTCATGTGGGTAGCTTAAGTTAAATTATTTCTACCCCGCATCTCTTGGCAGGTGGCGTGTTTTAATCACGATTCTGACACTCCAGCCGGGACCCCTCCAACAGCCGTCACTAACTCTGCCCCCTGTTCTATCATCGCTATCCTCCATTTTCTTCCTCCATTCTCCTTTGGCAAAAATCAAATCTGATGAAACTCGCATATCCCCAGATCAGGTCATCTTGGTCTGATGAATCAGGCAGCAAGGGCTTGCATGAGCATGAGGTGGAGACTGGGAAGCCAGAAAGTGTGCCTTCAGGGGGCATGTGGAGTCAAGAATGCTGATGACCTTTACTTGGCCTGGCCCTTTGCTCTCCTTGGGATAGGCCTTGGCCAAAACTTCCCAGCCAAATGAGCCTCAGTTTTGTGTTTCAAACATTTCAATTTCCTTTAATTCTCACGTTCAAGGTCTAATGCTCCCTCACTTCTAGAAGCTGTCTGAGCCTAAACTCTATGAAGTCAACCTAATTCTCAGCTTCTTTTTCCTTCATTCCATTGACAGTTCACTTACTAGAGCGTCACACCCTCTACCATTGAGCACTTTGGTTTTTAGGGTTTTTCTCCCCCTTCCATTTCATGAGTTATTTCGAAGGAATGTAGTCCTGAGAATTCTATGCTTTCTTGTCATCATGGTCATTCATTATTTTTAGATTTTCCCAGAACTTTTATTTGCCTCAGGAAGACAATTTTATTTGCTTTCTCTTGAATTAGATAGTAGTTTAGTGCTCAGGAAAAAAAAAAATCCCTGTAAAATGAACCCTTACCCAGACAGTGCCATAACTAGGGAACCAATCACTTTGAGTTGTATTCTAGTTTTTTACAAATGTTAAAGACAAATGCATAAGGGGTAAGAAAGAATGAGAATGTGGTAGTTACAGTGTGTTCTGGTATTAAAAACATCAGGGGGCCCAGCTTGATTTGGGAGGACAAGGAAGGAGCTCATGCCTTTTGTGTACAGGCACTCTACAAACTCATTCAATGCTCCTGTGAAGTTGAGATCCCACTTTATAGAGGAGGATATTACAGCCCAGAGAAGTTGGAAGGGAGGAAGGGAGAAAGAGAATAAAAAGAAGAAAGAAAAGAAGGAAGGAAGGAAGGCAGGAAGGAAAGAAAGAAAGAAAGAAAAGGGAAAAGGAAAGGAAAGGAAAGAAAAGCAATGGCCAAGTTCTTTTAGTAAGTGCTAGAGCTAAGGTGACATTCTTCCCAGGTTCTGTTGGTGGCTCTAGAGCTCTGTCATTTACTAAATCTGTGACTTAGGGGAATCCCCTAATCCTCTGTGCCTCAGTTTCCTCACCTGGAAGAAACAAACTGTCTGCATTAAGAACTACACGGTCTCCCCTATAGCTTTAACATTCCCTGAGTCCAGTGAGTGTGTGAGCATGATCGGGATTGGGTGTTTATGAGCCAATCAGGCACCGGTTAAACACCTCCTTATCAGGCCAAGGTGGGAAGGGGAGGGTGAAAGTTAAAAAAAAAGAAGAAGAAAAAAAAGAAAGAAAGAAAAGAAAGCAATCCAAAACCAACAAACAAACTCTGACAGGAGGTCTATAAAAACTGCGTGTTCCCAAAGGTTCGTCCTATTTGGCAGCTGCTGCCTGATCCCTAAGAGGCCTCTCCTCTCCCAAACTGTAAGTAACAGAATTTCCTTTGTCTGCCTGGACTGCACCAGGGAGAGAGGGTCACCGATGGCCCTACACATGTAGCCGAGAAAGTCTGCTTGCTTTTATTTTCAGGAAAAACTCGGTGGTGGCCAAGATGTGTTGGTGTGCTGAAATGGTTGTTTTCCTCCCTAAGTGTAAATGCTCATCCACAGCTTTGCTGACCTCTGAGCAGAGGCAGAGTGTTTGAGACCGTTCCCGGTGTTACTCGTATGAAGGCTCTTCTGTCTCTGACTTGAACACACTTTCTTGGTTAGGTTCTAATCACTTATCGAGATTCCCCCTCATTCCTCCTTTCCCCGTAACAACTGCTTATTTTGATGATTTATTTACAGACCTGTTGTCGTATGTCATTTTCTTTATTCTCTTCTATACCCACTAGTGTTGGCATTGAAGTTTCTTGGTCACACAAACGGACTCCTGGTGTGTGTTGCCCATGCCTGCTCCCACTGCTTAAATGAGAACATGGGGAACAGGCGTCGAATGGCCACAGAGCCCCGCAGTCATTGGATTATGAATCGTCCAACTTCCACTCATTTGATAGTTCCTGTAACATTTCCTACTTTGAAAATCCTACAGCTTAAGTTATTTGGAGTCAAAAGCAGGCTGATGTCCTTTGGGACATTTGCTCTACTCTCTGAAAAATAGACATGTTGTGTGGATAGACATGTTGTGCCTTTTAAAATAAACTTCTCTCTAAATAGTTACCTAGGGCTCCGTTCACCAGTTTGGACCTGGTGGGGGCTCGAACTCCAGTCGCCTTAGGTGAAGGTGCATCTGGGCACCACCCAGGCCT
The DNA here is from genome assembly GCA_004024625.1 of Mellivora capensis. Lineage (NCBI taxonomy): Eukaryota > Metazoa > Chordata > Mammalia > Carnivora > Mustelidae > Mellivora > Mellivora capensis. Next base: position 70,530 of record PISX010000698.1, on the reverse strand, counting down.
GCACTAGAGCGCCAGGTGCTAAGTGCACTATAGCTGTTGTAATCCTAAAAGAAAGGGAGCCACTCAGCTCTCTTTCCGAGCTACCTCACGTGGGTTCAAAGGCACCAGGTTGTCCTAAGGCATCTCATTGCATTTGTCACTGTGACACTGAGGAGGGTAATGAAGCTGTGGGCATCCTCACACGTCTGTATATAAAAGCCTTGCTCACAGTGCCTGCAGGTCATAGGCTTTCAACGCATAAGCCCCTCATGTCCTCTTGAAAACCCATCCACCTTGCCTGTTGGAGAAGTGAATGGACTCTACTTGCCGATATTTCTTCAAGAGTCAAATATTCATATTTTACAAGGCATTCTCCTTTCACAGAACCTCTTGAAGAAAGGCAGAACGAACCATACTGTAGGTTTCACGTGCTATTTTGCTAAAAAGGATTGGAAAAAGGATTCTGAGTCATAAGCCAGTAGGATGTGGGGATGTGGTTTATAATTCTAGAGCATCACAATTTGGAAAGGGCCACCAGACATAGTCTTCCTGAGCCTCAGTTTCCCCATCTTTAAAGTTGGAAGGGTTGCTATAGGTATCCCTGAGGTCATTTGCAGCTGTTTTTCCGTGATTGCTTTCTATTCTCACATTTTCATACTCACCTCTTCCAGATTTGTGTATGTATCACCTGTTAATGTGTAATGCATAGTACATAATGTCATATATAAGCCTATTTGAGAAATCAACATTACAAAAAATTTATAAAGTAAAACGTGAGAGTTGGTCCATCCCATCCCAAGCCCCACAGGGAATCCCAGGGTGGTTATTCTCTGCTTATATAGATCCACCAATAGTATGTGTTACAGCATTTTTTAAAATTAAAAGTATGATATTATATATTACATTCTTCTCTGAAGCTTGCTTTTCCCCCCTTTTTATTTAATAATATGATGTGAACAACTTCCCATCACATTTTAAAATCAAATTGGCTTGAGACCACGGTGAGCAGAGGCTTTTAGGAGCATGAAACCATTCTCTGCAGTTACCTACTCCCAGCTGGCCTCCTGTCTCCCGGGGAAGAACATTGGTCTGTGACCCTGTTTTATGATTAACAGAGGGGCAACATTTGTGCTGATGTGGTATAGACCTTTAATCCCTCTGTAGAAGTTTAACTTCCTGTAAACAGGATTGGTTTGATTTGACCTTTTCTCTGTTTTTTGTCTGGTCGAGTCAGCACACTCAGATGGAAAAAAATAACTTGGTAGTAAACAGAAACATGGAATCTCAGGTAATTCTTTTTTAACAAATTTAAAAAGAGAGAAATGGTGATACCCAACATTTTCTTTGCTTTTCTTTTAAGATTTTATTTATTTGACAGAGAGAGAGGGAACACAAGCAGAGGGAGTGGGAGAGGGAGAAGCAGGCTTCCCACTGAGCAGGGAGCCTGATGCGGGGCTTGATCCCAGGACCCTGGGATTATAAACTGAGCTGAAGGCAGATGCTTAATGACTGAGCCACCCAGGTGCCCCCAAACCCAACTTTTTCATAATGCATTACAAACATCTTCATATTTATCATGCAGTTGACTCAACAAATATATTTTGAGCAACTACAATGAGTAGGGTGGTCACAGGTCACAGTAGATCCACTTGGCAATGAGACACTCAGAGCAGATATTAGTGCCATTTATTCCACAGTAAACTAAGACTCAGAGAAGTTACTGACTTGTCCATGGTCTCAGTGAGGAGGAAGCAGAGCTTGTCCTTGAACCCAGGTCTGTCTGATCTAGTAGCTAAAACCTGTATGAATGTGTGAGATGTTTATGAATTGACGAGGTCCATGGTATATGGACGATGAGCCATAGCCCATGGATTTTGGGTACTCAACAAGTATTCTGGGGGTGTTATCAAGAGTCACCCAAAGACTGATACTTTTCACCAGGCTCACTCTTTCCCGGAAGGAGGGGAGTATTACCCCTTATCCCAACTCTATGCCTTATTAGTTAATTGTCCTTGGAAAAATAATTAAGCTCTCTCATGTTCTTTCCTTATCTGTTTTGTGGTAGTGGTGGGCTAAGCCCAGCTGCCTTTTGAGGTTATTATGAGTACTGAATTATATAGTACCTGTAAAGCAATTAGCAGAGTACTTGGCATTAATGGTGATTTGCAATCATTGGGCTATGTTTTCCTTTTGTTTCATTAAGGAAACATCTTTATTTCGTAGTTGTGAATTCTTTTATGCAATTACCTAAACTAAGAGAGAAAATTTGCACCTTGGCCTGAAGGTCACCAACTTCAGATTGGCTTTTTCCACATAAAGATCTAGTGACCAGATTTACAGCAAATAATCTCAGACTATGATATTGTGAACTCATGTGTAACCAAGGGGAAACATGATCTTCACGTGGCTGGGACAGGAGTGGCCTAGGAAGAATATCTTCCCTAGAGATCATTGGCCGCTAGCCTGTCCTGTCCTCAGGGGCAGCACTGTAGTTCCAGGTTTTTGGGTTAAGATGAGGACTCTTGTTGAAGTGACAATGGCATCCGTGATACCAACAATATTTTTTCAAGAATTAGTTCCATAGCCCCATCCACTTCTTATATCAAGCCTGCCTTGAAGCAATGCAGAAAATGTGAAGAAATTGATTTGCCATCAGGGTCAGGACTGGGTGGGGAGCTGTGCCTCACCATAGCTGAGACTTTGGACAAATCAGTTAACTTCTTTGAGTCTCAGCTTGCTCATTAATTAATGGAGATACTAGTTGGCCTGATTACCTCATTGCTGAGTGGATCAAATGAGAACTGAGGTAATCTGGGCTTACAGGAAGTGGAAAGCAGACATGGGATGTCTACCCTACGGATGAGTATGTGAGGGGGGGAAGACCAGGGAAAGGAGTAGGTCATAGGACTGGATAGGAAACCACTCAAGATAGTCTTTACTACCATTTTTTTTCTTTGATAGTCCAACATATGCAAAATTACTCTTTCTAACATCCAAGATGAGAGCCCTGTGCATTTGCATTTTTTAAAAAGATTTTATTTATTTATTTGACAGACAGAGATCACAAGTAGGCAGAGAGGCAGGCAGAGAGAGATGGGGAAGCAGGCTCCCTGCTGAGCAGAGAGCCTGATGCGGGGCTCGATCCCTGGACTCTGAGATTATGACCTGAGCTGAAGGCAGAGGCTTTAACCCACTGAGCCACCCAGGTGCCCAGTTTACATTTTTAAGACTGGCCCAAAGTGGCAGCCCAACAAGAACAATGATCCCTTTCAGAGGACCACCACTGAGGCGGGGGCTTGGATAAGGGGTCTTCAAACAAGAGTCCTTCCTTGCTACAGCAGTGAAGCTGAGAATTCCTGGAGCAGGGATCGCCATATGACTTTGGCATCCTTAGAGTCCGTGGGAGCCTCCAGCCCAGAGGCACTAAGGGAAAATCCCTATCTATCCCAAATGGTGTCATAGTCATAGTCCAGCCTTACACACCATACCCTCTATGTCCCAAAGCTAAGGGAGGTTAACTGCAAGGATATCTCCTCTCAAGCTTGCTACCCAGAGAATAACACAGGCTAACAGGACAAAATGGGAGATGACCCTAGAGGCTAAAAGTCTCAGTGTCCTGGCCTCAAGTCACCCAGAGCACCAAAGGGACTAGAAATCCACAGAGAGATAGTCAAGTATCACAGGTGTGAGTGGGTCACAAATGAGCTGGCCCAGTCTCTGGTTCAGTGAACCCAAAGGTCTCCTGGAAGACATTCTCTTTAGGATGACCTAAAGATGAAGGATGGCAGACCACCTTCATCCACTATGGCTAACTGCAACCACTTAAGCTAACAGGGGGACGAGCCCAGAACTCAGTTGTTCATCCAGTTACGGAAGTGGGCCGGAAGTGTCAGAGGAGCCTAGAGAGGGTTTGTTTGTACCGTTCCCTGCCTCGGTCACGAACCTGTCTGAGCTGCCTCCAGTTCTGTTCAGGACACTCCTGTACTCTTTTCCAGACAAGTCACCATGGCCCATCGATTTCCAGCCCTCACCTCAGAACAGAAGAAGGAGCTCTCCGAAATTGCGCAGCGCATTGTTGCCCATGGGAAGGGGATCCTGGCTGCAGATGAGTCTGTAGGTGAGTGCAAGTCTCGTCCTACAACAAGCATATTCTTATTTCTACAACTTAGCCAAGGCAAGCAACAGTTACACTCTTTTTCCTCTCAGAGGAGTAAAGGTACACAGGAGTGGGAGCAGAAGACCCAGCAAGCATTGACATTTTGAGTCCTGTAGTTCTAGTAGGCAGATTTCTGAAAACCAAGGGAAGAGGCTCAAGGCCTCCATTTCAAGGCCCCTTGCCAGGGATCATTTGAATCTAGACTGTAGAAAGGCCAAGAACTCAGGAACCAGAATGAGATCAGATACAGACACCTCTGCTGCTAATGAGAAGTCAGTGTAAGGTCAGTTAGGGAAGGGCAGGGAGGGCAGGGAACTGCCCGCATCTAGGATAGGGAAGGGCTCGTGGCTGAAAGAAGCCCAGGATGGCACAAGGGAGGGTTGTGGCAGGCCTGTCTGGCCCACCACAAAATGGTAGAAGCCAGGGAAGTCAAGAGCCCACCTTATCCCTCCTACTGTTGTACGTACATCTAGTCAGATTGATGGCTGGACCTTGGTCAGGGTGGTGGTGGCTGGAAAGGCCTGAGGGCCTGACATACACACTTGGACCCAATGATGGTCTCCACTCTGACCTTGACACATCCAGTCCATATGCTTCCTAGCCAGCATCCTGGCAGCAGCCAAGGTCTTTCCCCTGGAGCCAAAAAAGGAGACAGGAGTTTTAAAGATCTAAATAAAAAAGAGAGTCTTGCCATCCATCCTGCTGAGGGTCCCTAGAGGGGAGGAGGCTGGCCACAAAGCCCTGGCTGGCTCCTCAAGCTGACTTTGGCCCGCCCATCCTAGGCACCATGGGAAACCGCCTGCAGAGGATCAAGGTGGAGAACACAGAGGAGAATCGCCGACAGTTCCGAGAACTCCTCTTCACTGTGGACACCTCCATCAACCAGAGCATCGGGGGTGTGATCCTGTTCCATGAGACCCTCTACCAGAAGGACAGCCAGGGAAAGCTGTTCAGAAACATCCTTAAGGAAAAGGGGATCGTGGTGGGAATCAAGGTGAACACTCCCATTCCCATCTTCCTTCTGCCTCATCCCAGCCAAACTCCCAGCCCAGTCGCTGGGCAGAGGCTATGAACACCCTCATTGTCTAGTTACCATTCACTCTCTTTTCCTTCATCAGCCTCCCCCTGAGAACCAGATCCTTTTCTAGATTTTTCTGCCAGTGCCTTCTTCTTTCAACCAAGTTTTCTACAAGGTATTCAATCTCCTGGTGTCTCAATTTTCTCACTTCTAAAAGGGGAATTGTAGTGCCTACCTCATAAGGCTCCTACAAGGACGAAAGGAGTTTTTAAAACAGTTCCGTTGCATAATTATTATTTATAAACATATAATGTATTTTTATCCCCAGGGGTACATGTCTGTGAATCGCCAGGTTTACACACTTCACAGCACTAACCATAGCACGACGTGGATGGAACTAGAGGGTATCATGCTTAGTGAAATAAGTCAATCAGAGAAAAACAACTATCATATGATCTCCCTGATATGAGGACGTGGAGATGCAACATGGGGGGTTGGAGGGGTAGGAAAAGAAGAAAAGAAACAAGATGGGATCGGGAGGGAGACAAACCATGAGTGACTCTTAATCTCGCATAATTATTGTTTAGTTCATGATCACTAGTATGACTAAACTATTTTCAGGTGTAACTCAGTCTTTCAAAACCACATGAACTTCTCAGGAGTGAAAACTGGTATCTGTTGAGTGCTTACAACTCCAAGTGCTCATTTAATCTTCCTTGTAACCTCTGGTGGTCGATTCAGTTCTTATCCTTGTTTAAGGGATGAGGCGAGAAAACAGACTTACAAGGCGCAGCGTAACTTGCCCACAACAAGGCAAAGCCAGAGTCGTTCAAACCCAGCCTGTCTACCTCTTGGGCTCATGACCTCAGCCTCTGCTATGCCGGGAGTTGAGGCTGCATCCTTATTCTTTCGATTTCCTGGAATAATGTTTTGCTTGGTATGTGTCGGTGCTCCCTAAATGTCTTTTGAACAAATAAGCTAAGAGAAGCTGCTCTTATATGGCTCCTCTGCATTCCAGGTACTGTCAGATTACTTACTCCCCAAGCTCCAGGCCTGTGCTTTCCATCCTTTCCATCCTCCTAGTGTTGACACTCTTGCATTGTTCCTTCCAGGTACTTGCCTTCTGCTCTGGATTTGTGTGCCCCTACCCCCACCCCGTGACTCATACACCTTCCTAATGCAACTCCTTAGCTTGTGAAAGATGAGAACTGCTAGTACCAGGGGCTCTGCCTTTGTTTTCCTGGGCCCCCTGACACCCGCTAATTACTTGTTAATTATTTATATTCACAGTTAGACCAGGGAGGTGCTCCCCTTGCGGGAACCAACAAAGAAACCACCATTCAAGGTAAGGCTATCACCTGCTGATATGAATCATGCTAAGAAATGCTAGAAATGCAGGCAAACAAAGAAGTGAGCAAGGGAAAACAAAGCATGAATCTCACCCTGGTTTTAGAGCCACATACACCTGCTTTTCAACCCTCGCTCCTCTATTCAATAACTATGTGACCTTAGTCTAGTCCTGTTATGTACATGTTCTGAGTCAGTTAGAACAGGATGACAATATCTACTTTGCAGAGTAGTCATGGGGATTAATTAGACAATGTACATAAAGTGCTTACCACAGTGCCTTGCACAGAGAAGATATTCTGTACCTGAGAGTATAATTTTTAGAGAAAAATCCAGCAGCAGAAAAGAGGAAAGGTCCCAAGCTTTAGGATCGGACCCACCTGGGTTTGACTCCTGGTTCTGTCATTTACTAATTAGATAATTTTGCAAGATCCTTCACTGCCCAAGTAGACAAGTATGAACCACAGCATTAGATTAGTTAAGCAGAGTTTGAATCCCAGCTCTGTCTCTTCTTAGACATACAAACATGGTAAAGTCATGTAACGTCTTGGAGCCCCTGTTTTCACATCTGTAGAACAAGTATAACATCAACTATTAGAATCATTATGATAATTAAATGATATAAGGTATGCAAAATGCCTAGAATCATGCCTGGAACATAGTAAATATTAAACAAATATTAATTCTCTCTGTTCTTCTCCTTAAGTGTAAAGCCCCAGTTTGGACTTAGTATTGGGATTAATGTTTGCTTACCTGGATATTTTCAATACTTAAGCTCTGCTGACTGAAAAGGCAAGGAAAAACTCCTTCACTTTAACAGTGGCCCCATCTCTCTTTTCTGACTTGTAGGACTTGATGGCCTCTCTGAGCGCTGTGCTCAGTACAAGAGAGATGGTGTTGACTTTGGGAAATGGCGTGCTGTGCTGAGGATTGACAACCAGTGTCCATCCAGCCTTGCTATCCAGGAAAATGCCAACGCCCTGGCCCGCTACGCCAGCATCTGTCAGCAGGTGCTCTGCCTTCCCCTTGGGCTAAAAAGCAGTCAGAAAGAGCTTTCTTCAGAAACTCTCTTTCCAATTTTACTATAAGTACATGAGCCTTATCTCACCAATATATCCTGGTGCCATTTTCCACCACTTTTGCTATAGTCAAGTGTGGTAGGGAAAGATTTGGTCCCACAAGTCAGCTATGAGCCCACAAGGCCAACGCCATCAATGGCTGCCCTCTGCCAAAGTTCTATAAGCTGGGTCTTAAGAGTGATCCAGCCCCAAATGGCCAGGTCATTGCTTACCTATGCTCCATCACATCTAAAACATGATCCTTTTAGATCCCTAGCTTGAGAGTGATAGCTCTGATTTAGCCCCAATCCAAAGACTATCTTGGAGGATGGTGACCTGACACTAATTTCCAACACAGTGTCTCTGGGATCCCAATTAAGTCTGATTTGCTTGTGTGGGTGCTATGTTGAGGTTACCTGAGTTGTGGGCACCTGAAGAGTCCCAATTAGAACTTTACACAGTGCTTAATTCCTTAATTCACCCACACAAGGGGTATCCTTCTTAGTGACTTAAGTTTAACTGCCCCAAAAGGGTGACAGTTAGGTTCTGAGGTAGCTAGAATAAGTCTCTAGAAGAATCTGTTTCTATAGAAATTAAGGATTTCATTATTTTACCTACTCCCAGGAGAACTTTTTCTTTTTTTTTAAACCTCACTGCTCTTTTTTGGCTAAGCTATGAATGCTCACTAGAGATGCCATTAAATTTCTTTGCACTGCCTTTAAGTTAGTGAATGGCATTTCTCTATAAGGGTTTCATTTTATCCCAATTGCAACCGTCAAATATCTTCTTAAGGAAAGGATCACAATGAGCAGAGCTGCACTTTATCTCTTCCTTTTTCCTTTTTAGAATGGGCTGGTACCCATTGTTGAACCAGAGGTCATTCCTGATGGAGACCATGACTTGGAACACTGCCAGTATATTACTGAGAAGGTAAAGCCTTGAATATAAAGGTCCCAATTCCAGTTGAAATATCTTATTTTTAAGTGAGAGCTGTTACTTAATATGTATCAGCTGTTATATATGAAATATTCTTCATTGGAATCATTATATAGCACTGAGAAGGTAAGGGGATACTCATCAAACCTTCTACTCTTTCAGCACAATGGGATTCTCCTATGGAAAAAGCACAGGATTTGCAGTACCGAGACTTGGATTTGACAATCCTTGTTCCCAGCTGTGGGGCTGTGGTTAAATCCTGTTATCTTTTGGGATCAGTTACATTATATGTAAACAAAGAAATTTAAAAGTAAGATGAGATTCACATGATAAAATGTAATTAGAAGGTACTTTGTTCATATTTGTAATGCAACCTGATTTCACTTTCTCCACTTGCACAAGTAGGTAGACTGAGATGAGGTCTGAAAGTGCTTCTGTCTCTAAAATGTATGTTTTTATGACTACTCAAGTTTCTATGGGGATGGAGAGTGGAGGCCAATTTAGATGTCCCCAGCTAGCTAAATCAAGGCAGGCTCAATTGCCCAAAGGGAGTGATGTGAAGGAAGGAGTGAAGGGGCTCCTGGAAGCAGACCCATGCCACCTGTCCCTGCAGTGAGCAGTTAGAGTAGGGGAAGTAGGGCTAGGCCAGCGTGGCTGTGCTCGATGGCTGTGGCTTGCAGTTGCCTGTGCATTGTCCTGATGAGGACTAGGGGCTCTTTAGGAAACTTTGGCCAAGTCCATAGGGGGATTCCTTTGTCTCTCATCCCTGCAATCTAGAAGTGCCAAGGTCAGGTGACTGTCAGACTGGCTCTAGGTTTCACCTTTTGGATGTCTTGTCCCTTAGGTCCTGGCTGCTGTCTACAAGGCCCTGAATGACCATCACGTTTACCTGGAGGGCACCCTGCTGAAGCCCAACATGGTGACTGCTGGACACGCCTGCACCAAAAAGTATACTCCGGAACAAGTGGCTATGGCCACCGTCACAGCTCTCCACCGGACCGTTCCTGCAGCTGTTCCCGGTAAGGCTTTCCTTCTTCTCTGACTTGAGGTCTTAGCCCTTATATGTGAAGGAGTTCCACCAGCATTGGTGTTGGCCTGGGAGTCTTGTATCCAGGAAATAGACCTCTGTATCTCACAGGCGGCCAGCACTTCCCTCACACTCCATGACACAACATAGCCTGAGTCTGTCCAAATGCACACAATCCATTCATTTCCTCAATAGTTCACCACCCTCCTTATTTATTAATGCCCTTCCCTCCTTAGCCCAGCTAACCTTGACAAAAGCAAACTAGTTTTTCTTTTTCTTTTTTTTTTAAAGATTTTATTTATTTATTTGACAGAGAGAGAGAGAGAGCACAAGTAGGCAGAACAGCTGGCAGAGAGAGGGGGGAAGCAGGTTCCCCGCTGAGCAGAGAGCCAGATGTGGGACTCGATCCCTGAGACCACGACCTGAGCTGAAGGCAGAGGCTTAACCCACTGAGCAACCCAGGTGTCCCCAAACTAGTTTTTCTAACCCAGTTCCATGCAAATCAAGTAGAGAAAGAATGGAGGCATTCCATTTCTTTTAGGTTCTGGCTTGCTTTCTCGAGCTGGGTAGAGAAGCTGGGACTAGTAGAGTGCAATGGCTTTTCTTCTTCCAGGCATCTGTTTCTTGTCTGGCGGAATGAGTGAAGAGGATGCTACACTCAACCTCAATGCTATCAACCTTTGTCCTCTACCAAAGCCTTGGAAACTGAGTTTCTCCTTTGGACGAGCCCTGCAGGCCAGTGCACTGGCTGCCTGGGGTGGCAAGGCTGCCAACAAGAAGGCAACCCAGGAGGCTTTCATGAAGCGGGCTGTGGTAAGATGCTATTCCTTTTTTTTTTTTTTTTAAGATTTTATTTATTCATTTGACAGAGATCACAAGTAGGCAGAGAGTCAGGCAGAGAGAGAGGAAGGGAAGCAGGCTCTCTGCTAAGCAGAGAGTCCGATGTGGGGCTTGATCCCAGGACCCTGGGATCATGACCTGGGCCAAAGGCAGAGGCTTTAACCCACTGAGTCACCCAGGTGCCTCCCCCCCTTTTTAAGATTTTATTTATTTGAGAGAGAGAGAGAGAGAGTGCATGCATAAGAGCAGGTATGGAGACGGGCAGTGGGAGAGGGAGAGAGAGAATATCCAGCAGACTTCCTGCTGAGCAAAGAATTGAGTGCTGGGCTGGATCCCACAACCTGAAATCACGATCTAAACCAAAATCAGGAGTCAGACACTCAACTGACTGAGCCACCCCGGAGCTCTAAGATGCTACTACTTCTTACCTACTTGATCAAGTGGATAGTAGGAGCCTGGCTTTCTTACCTGGAGAAGCATTGTTTTCTTCAGGTCATGATGGTATCTCAAGATAGTGTCTACTAGATGTTTGAAAAGCTGTCATGAGAGCTCAGTAGGGAGGTGGAGGCTGGGAGAGTTGTAAATGATCTATACTGGGAGAACGGTTAATGACAGTAGGCCGTAGACAATCTCCACAGAGACACTTGAGAGTGAAGAGAAGCACTTTTTATTTTAGGAAGAAGTGGAAGAAAGCCACTAAGACAAGCAGCAGTAATAAGACAGGATGTGCCAAGGATACGGGGAACAAATAGAAACAAGTTTCAAGGGGCCCAGTCATAACACACTGTAGAGAGATTCAGAATAAAGGCTGAGAAAAAAGACGAGATTGGCATGTGGGAGCCTACTGATGACCCTCAACACAACACTTTCCACGGAGAGAGAAGAGGAAAGATGCCCATTCAAGAAGATTGTCAGGAAAAGGCCCAGAAAGAGAACCAGGAGTAATGAGGACAGAAAAGGATTTTATTTAGTCAGTAACCATTCCTTTTTGAATATCTACTCTGAGCCAAGGACTGGGGTGAACAAAGGAGACACAGATACTAGCTTCAGGGAGCCTAGAGTTTAGCCAAACAGGAGACAGCCAGGCATGTTCAAATGTAAAGCAAAAAGGTGATGGGTACTGAGGAGGACACTTGTGGTGAAGAGCACTGGGTGTTATACGCAGCTAGCGAGTTGTTGAGTACTACATCAAAAACCAATGATGTAGTATATGTTGGCTAATTGAACATAATAAAAAAATAAAGAAATTAAATGTAAAGCAAAAGGAGTCAGAGGAGAGATTAAAGATGAGGACAGTGGGGACAATTGAGAGGACAAGGAATTAGAAGAAATAGGATTGCGTGAGACTATTAAATGCAGGTGGCAGAGTTGATCTCGGAAAGGAGGGAAGAGCAAAGAAAAAAAAATGGGTTTGGACTCAGGTCTGAAGAGGTGAAGGGATTTGGTGATTGATTACAGTCAAGGGCATCTGTTCAGGGGGATAAGAGAGGGGAGATTTCCATCTTCACAGCAAGGAGCCCGGGACAGCTGTTGAATTGGTCCACTAGGAGACTCACTAGACAGAATGGGCCAAGCATCAGGCAAGGTACAGCTGAAATGAGAGTGAGTTTGAGATGCATTAACTTAGATCCTGAATTTTCCTAATAGCTCTCTTAATCATGCAGGAAGATCTAGAACAATCTAAAAGGGAAAGAGAATAGAAGAGTAAAAGTTCAAGAGGGAGACAGTGCTGAATTTGAGCAATTGCCATATTCGGCTTGCTGATGACAGAGGAGGTAGTGATATAAGATGTTAGAGGTAGTGTCTTACTTTGTTAGGATGGAGAGCTGGGTGTGGCCGTGCTGGGGTGTAGCTGATAAGGGGTGGCTAGATGTGGCTAATATGATGGGAGGGATTGTGAAAGTAAGGTTGGAAGAATCATCCACACAAAAGAAGGGAAGCTGAGCTCATTAGGATGGTGGTTCTCAAGCTTGAGTATGTGTCCGAATCACCTGGATGGCATGTGAAAACAGATTCTGGGCCCCAGATACTGAATTTCTAATTGAGACGGTCTGGGGCCAAACCAGAGAATTTCCATTTCTAAGAAGTGCTGAGGTCCATGCAACATGCTTTGAAAATCACTGTAGATATAGAAATAAGTCCCAGAGAGAGCAAGATAATAGTAACAGGGACTTGAAGACATGGTACCATTGACTGGCACTCAGATATTATTATGGCAGGCTTTATAATTCTGAACTCCCCTTTAATTGGAATTTACACAAGGAATCAATATAGTATGATTACAACTACAAAAAATTACAAAAAAATGATATAATCCTGTGGACAAGTATAGGTGGAAAATGGAAATTTTTTAAAAAAGAATTTTTAAAATTTTCCATGTTGTACCTCTGACTGCACCTTGCCTGATCCTTCCGCATAACGTCCGGTCCGGTCCATTTCCTAGCAAACTGCAAGCTTCTCCACTTGAAACATCCATTCCCTTATCACTGTATCAATGAGAAGTTTCTCAACTTCAGTCTCTAATACTGTTGTTGTACTAAAAAGAAACTTTCTCAGTAACTGACACAGACTTCAGCTTGCCTAGAGGTGCTCAGAAAACTGGGATAAAAAAGGAGATGATGTCTTAGAGAAGGTAAGGGAGGCTATCAGCACCAATATTTAGCAAAACCACTGTAAGGAGAGAGAAATCCAGATGCAGGTGGAGCTGGTTTCAAATGAGAGCCGGAGGATCAAGTATAGGGTTGCATTTGCTCTAACCCCACGTCCTCTCTCACGCTTGTTTTTTAGGCTAACTGCCAGGCAGCCCAAGGACAGTATGTTCACACAGGCTCTTCTGGCACTGCTTCTACTCAGTCCCTCTTCACAGCCTGCTACACCTACTAGAGATCCCCAGGCCCACCCGCCTGCCTCCAGCTCTTCTGGGAGCCTTGGTGGAAGAGCTGAAAGAGAACAACTTTTCTACTGTCTCTGGAAATTAGACAAAATCAGATCGGAACTACTGGAAACACAACGCATGCTAAATTCTTAGACACAACGGAAAAAAAAAATCAGTTCCTGAAACGTAGGTGTGAATATCAAGGATCTGACGAAATTTCATGCAGTTTCCTTGCAACAGCTCCAGCTCCCCAGGCCCCAGGGTATCCATCTAAGAAAAGAACAGACTTGAAGAAAACAAACCAGCTCTCCATTTGAATAACGACCACCAGATATAACACCTCAGAAGCTGAGTGTGGAGAAGTGTGTCTTATTTAACAATCGTAGCAGTGGTAGGTTATGAAGGAGGCAGCTGCAACTGACAAAGAAATAAAATGTTCTAGAAGCCTTCAGCTGGTATCAGGTTTTACTTTCTGCTTCTGCTTCCAAAGGGCTCAGTATAGTTCCTGACCTTTGCCTCCACGAGACTTGACTGACATTAATGGTCAGGGTCTTCAACTTGGGCTACTCACTGAAATCGTCTGCCCAAAATGTAAAAACCCAGATGTTTAGGCCACACTCCAGCCCAGTTAAATCAGAAACACTGGATGTGGGATCCTCTAAATGTCAGGTTTTCTTAACAGCTTCTTTGGTGATTCCAAAGTATAGCCACATTTGAGAACTATCACACTAAGTTTCAATTCTGAGGATATTGTATTTTATTAAAGATTTTATTTATTTATTTGACAGGCAGAGATCACAAGTAGGCAGAGAGGCAGGCAGGGAGAGAGGGGGGAAGCAGGCTCCCTGCCGAGCAGAGAGCCCGATTGGGGGCTTGATCCCAGGTCCCTGAGATCATGACCTGAGCCGAAGGCAGAGGCTTAACCCACTGATCCACCCAGGCGCCCCACTGAGGATTTTTTTTTTAAATGATTTTATTTATTTATTTGACAAATGGAGATCACAAGTAGGCAAGAGAAGCAGGCAGGGAGAGAGAGGAAGAAGCAGGCTGTCCGCGGAGCAGAGAGCCCGAGGCGGGGCTCAATCCCAGGACCCTGGGATCATGACCTGAGCCGAAAGCAGAGGCTTTAACCCACTGAGCCACCCAGGTACCCCATCCACTGAGGATATTTTAAAAAGAATGCCTTTCATAATAGGAAATAAGGTACACTGTAAAATGATTTCAAGAAACATGCAGAGTGTAATGGGAAAATCAGCGTGGCTTTGATGCTCGCGTTCCTCTTGAAGTCACCCAGGTTTGGTGACACACACTCCACTCCCTGTGCACATCTTAGCACGCTGCCTCAGTCTGCAGTAAATACAATTCACATAATTATACTTTATTGCAGCTTTTAATTTCCAGAAATAACCTACAGAACAAGCATTAAAGACAACTGTAGTTACAAAAGAATTTAAATATAATTTCGTACATTATAAAAATTATGATTTTGGTGAAAAAAATAATGATTTCACTGACAAGCTAGGAAATTAAAAGAACAGGAGAGGTGGAAGGAAGCGAAGGGAACACTAATTCACTTAGTGGGGAGTCAGGATACTACTTAAAATTACTGGATTAAGAAACAGTGGTTAAAAAAAGAAATAGCGCTTTTAGTCTATTCAAGGGAATGGATATAAATCATTAAAATATTCACACATATAATTAATATAGGAGAAAAGTAGTAAACTAAATTCTTTGTCTTGAAGAGTACAAAGATAAATGGTATTGCTTAGAGGAGATAAATTAAGAACTAGAGGCATACACGTAGCATTTCGAGGAATAAGACAGAATTGGTCCAAAGGGACTTTATTTGAGAAGACCGACCTGGTACTGTGGCACGGGGAGAATTTTTAGTCATGCGTCTCTACCACAATTTGAGTATTTGTTTCCACACACCTGTGCTACTTCTGTAAGACAACTGTATTCATTTGGCCCGTGGCTTTCACTTTTACTAGGATAATATAACCAAGCCTAGAGCAGTTAAATTACTTGCTGACAGTCACACATATAGGGGTTTAGGGGTTGAGAGCTGAGAGAATTCAGCTCTTAGGTCTCCTTCTATAATGGGCATGAATTAGAATTCAGGTCTCCTTCTCCTATAATGGGCATGTGACCAGGGAGAAAGGTAAAGACAGGGCAATAGGCAGTGTTCAAAACCTGTGTCACCAGTGGTTTAGGTCTTCTACATGCCCTTTTTTCTTTTTTTTTAGGATCTTATGTATGTATTTATGTAGAGAAAGACTGTGTGTGAGTGGGGAAGGAGGTGCAGAGAAAGAGGGACTAGCAAACTTTGCACTGAGCGCAGAGCCCAATGTGGGGCTCCATCCCACAGCCCTGAGATCATGACCTGAGCCAAAATCAAGACCTGGACACTTAACTGACTGAGACACCCAGGACCCCTGGTCTTCTACATTTTTTTTTTTTTAAGATTTTATTTATTTGACAGAGAGAGATCACAAGTAGGCAGAACAGCAGGCAGAGAGAGAAAGCAGGCTCCCCGCCGAGCAGAGAACCTGATGCGGGGCTCGATCCCAGGACCCTGAGATCATGACCTGAGCTGAAGGCAGAGACTTTAACCCACTGAGCCACCCAGGCGCTCCATATTTTTTACTGCATTCATTCATTCAGCAAATAGTTGAGATCCTACCATGTGTTAAGCTGTCCTAAAGTTGGTAATATCTGGTGTGACAAAACTCTTCTGCCAGAAAATTTTTATCTAGAGCACACTCAGCACCACTGACCCTATGTTGTGAAAAAACCTCCTAGATTCTCATTTATGGGTTTAGCGAGAATTTATAATCAAGGTTGAGTTATTTAAGTATTTTGATCCAGGCCAAATTACATTTCACTGGGGATGAGAATTTATATAATGCATTTTCCTGGCTATCATTGGATATATTTTCCCAACTAAGGCACTACAGTTGTCTTTGAAATCTCAACCGCAGTACTTTACTCCACTCAGGGTAATATGAAGACAAATGTTATACAGCTATAGACTTTAATTTCTATTAACTGTATGATCACTGAGTGAATATATTAGTGGCTTCCTACCTTTTGGTACACCCGTCAGATTTATTCTAGTAGTTATTGAACACCTACTAAAAATAAAATTTGGGACTAGGCACTCAAAGTAATTAAGAGAAGTTTCAGCTTTAGGGTAGGCATGATATTTGCATACCACACAATGAAGCTTAAGTAGCTAAGCAAGAAATACAGATGCCATTGACTGGGGGTCAGGAAGAGAGAGGAGATAGCATTTAGGATGGGCATCAAGAGAGGGCAAAAGGCAAGGAACTCAGAACTGCCTTGTGTAAGAAAATTTAATGGGAGAAGATGATACCTTGAAGGCATAAGTATCAAAAACCAAGGTCACAAAAAATGAGTAAATGCAGGAAGGAATTGCAAGAAGGACTAAAAAGAGGAATTTAGTTTTGCTCTGAGGAGGAAGAAGGAGAGAAGGGAGAGAAAAGGCAGGGAAATGAGCAGGACAAAGGAAGAAAGGAAAAAGGAGGGGAAAGGGAGGCAGGGAGAAACCAGGGCAATATGGAAGTGGGAGAGGGGACTAAATAAACCATTTTTTTTTAAGATTTTATTTATCTGACAGCGAGAGATCACAAGTAGGCAGAGAGGCAGGCAGAGAGAGAGAGGAGGAAGCAGGCTCCTTGCCTAGCAGAGAGCCTGATGTGGGACTCGATCCCAGGACCCTGAGATCATGACCTGAGCTGAAGGCAGAGGCTTAACCCACTGAGCCACTCAGGTGCTCCCTAAATAAAGCACTTTTAAGAAGGTGGAGAAATCTCAAGCAATCTAAAGACATTTGTCTGCTTGAGAGGAAGAGCTGAGTTTCACACATGAGTTTACATCCTGCTATTCAAAAACAAGATCCTGAGATGATTCATAATGATTCATAATGTGAATTAATTTAGCAGAAGCTGAAGCCAACTGTGACAGTGAGAATATAAGCCTCCAGAACTTTGCAGAAATCTTGGAGCAGGCTTTATGCAATGCAGGATGGGACTTCCAGTCCATCTGATTTAGCTCTTGTGGGATAGAAGCCTCCAGCTGACATCTACATTTCCTTACAGCAACAGCAGAGGAACCTGGGGGCCAGGGCACTAAGGCAGTTGTCCAAGGTCACATCACCAGTCCGTGAAACCTGCAAAGTTTCTCTTGGAAGGCAGTACTTGGGGTGGTAAAAACCAGTCGTTCTAGAGTCCGACAGTCTAAGCTCAAATGCTGGCTCTGCCACTTATTAGTCACGTGACCTTGGGCACGTTGTACAACCTTTCTTTTGTTCTTCATAGCCAAAAAAAAGAAAGAAAAAAGAAAGAAAGAAAAAAAAAGTATAGCATTGCAAACTACTGAGAGATTAAATGAGTCACTACATCTCAATAACAAGTTCACATCCCTTATCACAATTTTCACAGTCCTGAAATCCAAAAAGCTCTGAAAACCAAGTTTTATCCTAAGTTTGCAGCAAATTATTTGGTACCAAAACCTGAATTGAGGCTGTCATCTTTATTCCACTTGATGGGATGCAGAGCTAACGTGTCTGATTTTAGGTGCTGACTCATACCCTGCAGACGGAGTTATACAATATATAGCAAAAGCACTCTATTTAATCTCTAAAATCTGAAAAATTCTCATTTCTAAAACACATACACCCTCAAGGCTATCAGATAAAGGAGTGTGGACCTGTCCTTAGAACAACAGCTATCTCATATATGGGGTAAAAATGAATAACCCATGCTCAGTAGAGCCCAGAGGGCTCATGTAGTGCTACCCATTCCCTGAGCCCATTTTCTAGAGAGGACGAGTGAAGACACAGGAGTGATGGCAAAGCTCAACACAGTCAGTCATAGCTCTTTTTTCATTCCTTGAATAAATACGTTTTCCTGTCCTAAGCCTCCAGAAATGGTCAAACGCTCAATACCGGGTATCAGTCTCTGTGAACATTTATTAAATCAGTCAACAAGTATTCATTTAGCACCTCTGTATGCTCTGCAATGTGAAGATACGAACATCTTCACTGACCGCTGAGATGAGGAAGACAAGGATACAGTTAGGAAACAAAATGGTACACAACATTGTGCTAAATTAACAGTGGCACAGGCGAGGTGCTGAGACCAAAGGGGCTTTATATATAAAGACAGTGGGATGAATTACAGTTTATTGCTAGTTATATGATCTTGAGATCTTGAGCCTCAGTTTCATTGTTTGTAAAATAGGCTGCTGTGAGGTTAGAAATATTTTATGTAGAGTGCTGGATACATAAATTGTAAATAAATATTATGTTTTTTTCCCTGTCAGTTGGTTCTTGGAGAACGGTAAAGGCACTTGAGTGAGTGTGAAGATGAATTAACTTTAGAATACAGATTATATATGTTGAGGTCACTGTTGGAAATTAGACTAGAAGGGTGAGGGCAAGTGGAACAGCACAGTGAAGGGGAAGGGGAGATTAGGCAGGGATATTATGGGAAGTCTTGCCTTGGAGTAACGACAAATAGAGACCAGTGAATAATTTTTGAGCAGAAAATAATGTGATAAAAGAATAGTGTTGAAAATTACTTTCTTGGAAGGTAGTGGACTGGGAAGAGATTGGGAAGCTGGGAGTAGCTTGGTGTGTAGCATAGCAAATCCAGCATACGGCCTAGAGTCTTGGTGGTGGTGGGTGAGCAGACATGAGATCCTTAGATTGGAGAAAATAACAACAAAAACTCTCATGTAAAAAACAAACAAACAAACAAAAAACTCTCATGTAAGGTTGCTATTTACCACCCTAATAACAAGTCTCTGTTTTATTGCAACTCAACAGGCAAGTCCTGGGACAAATAATTCACAATTCTTCTACATCTACTTCTCAAAACAAGGTTTACATACATGCATAGACGCACCCCTTTGAGTATGGGGGCAGCACAGTGAAATACAAAGCATCCTCTAAACAAAGCACTAATTCTGGCTGCTCAGAACAACCAAAACTAGGCTGTAGCCGAGGTCTCAGATGTCCGAGAAATCTATCCTGCTCTCTTAAAAAGTCCAAGGTCAAACATCTTTTGGCAGCCACTTCCAACTTTTCCTTGTCCTGCCCTGGTTTACCCTGGAGCATTTCATAGGCTAAAGAAGTCAGAGTGCATTTCTTGGTCCCAGGGATGCAATGACCGTCATGTGATGTAGGTTACCTTAACCATGGAACATGAGATGCACATTCTTGAGAACACGGCTCCTGGACAGGAAATAGCACAGCTAGAGATATGCTCTGTTTTATTCCTGCAAAATATATTAAGACTCAGCATTTTGGAAACTTACATGATTTTCCCCCATTCTTTACACTGTAGAGTACATATGGCTTACTATTCACTTCTCAAAGTCTCCTTGAGGATAAAGGACTCCTTGAAGCAACTATGCAACTAATACAGTATTAACATAGCACCCAACGTGTATTTTAAAATACACGTTAATGGAACTTGTACTATTTGTGCAAGTAAGGTAAATGCACCATCCTTCTATTTTCCATGCATTATGGTTATAGAGTTGGCCTTAATTAAAAAGAAATCAATCAACCCACTCCTGCCAACCACCCAAGGCCACAGAACACATTTGAAGGAGAGAAGGCAGGTGAAAGGCATTAAATACTGATTAGGAGCAATGACTTTAAAACGAAACAAAACAAAAAAGCTTGTAATATTTGGACTAGATTTTTTAAAAAAGTTGAAATTTACTCTACAAATACTATGCCCAGCTGGGTATGCTGTGTATGCTCCTAGATTTGCTGATGACATCCTCCTTTAGGAAGACAGATGAAAATGAAATGCCTCACTTATCAGAGTTAGAGAAATGGAGCATTGCAGTGATTTTCAATTTTTTTTTTCCACCAAAGACTCCTTTTGGCCGCTTGTTTTAAAATGTTGTCTACTGTGATGGTTAACTTTTTGTTTAAATTTGACTGGGCTAAGGGATGCTGATAAAATACTACCTCTTGTGTTTGTGAGGGTTTCTGGAAGAGATGTGCACTGGTATCTGTAGGCTGAGTCAAGATCAACTTCACCAATGTTGGTGGGTATCATCCAGTTCACTGAGGGTGTGAACTGAACAAAAAGGCAGAGGAAAGGCAAATTTGCTCTCCACCTAAGCTGGGGCATCCATCTTCTCCTGTCCTTGGACATCAGTGCTCCTGGCTCTTGGGTCTTTTGGGCTGGGACTGAATTACACCACTGGCTTTGGTGGTTCTTGTTTATAGTTGGCATGAGACTTCTTGGCCTTTGTTAAGTACATGAACTCAAAACTTTCTCCTCCTATTCACTTCTGCATTCTCTCGTAAACTAAAACAGAGGCACCACAAGATGTGCTCTGTGTGTAGTTTTCGGAAAGTTACCCAGGTGAGTATCAGGTGTACCAGTAGTATTTCTTAAGCTGAGTGCTAGTTACATAGGTTTAGTTGTGAAATTCAGAGCTGCACACTTAAAATATGTGCCCCTTTCTCTTTTGCACACAAACAGCTTAAATACAAGGAAAATGTTATCACAGAATTTTTGGCAGCATAAAGTCCTATCTCTTTAGCATGGCAACTCTCCCCTGCCCTTGTTCACAAGCAGCCTTAGCTACCTGCCACTTTCCCATCACCACACAACTGGAGGCTCACTCCGTAGCTAGCAGGTCCTCTGATAATTCTGTCTTCAGACACTGTTCTTTTTTCTTGCTACTCATCTTTTAATCTCATCCTAAGCATCATCTCCTCTTGGAAGATTTAACTTTCTCCTTCTCTTCTTCATGTGCCTCCTGGTTCTTTTATTATCCTCTCAGAAAACAACTGTGAACATTGCAATAAGCTTGCTTTAAAAAATTAATCTTTTTGGCTATGCTTTATATAATCAATGAATTGTATATATGATCAAGAATTGTTTCGGCGACTGGAATCGAGCTATCACTCCAGGTTTACAACCAAGGATGTTAAAAATGATGTAATTTTAGTAGGAATATCTTCTATGACCATGTCCCCACATTATGATGAGGTCAACAGCCACAGCTTCTGCTAAGCAAGAAAACCATACATGAAATAGATGCGACTCCAGCAAAAAGCACAATGCTTAAGTGTGCATGCAACTTGACATATGGGAAACACTTCGCATTAGGGTTTCCAAAATACTGAGAACCTTATTATTAGTTGAAACACTGGCCAGAGAATGATTTGTGTAGAATAAGTAAATCTGGGGAAATTTCCGGCAGGAAGATAATTGAGGCCTCAAGTGCATTTTCAGTTACTTTTTCTGCTTTTCATTGGGCTACAAACTGTTTTGACAGTTAACTGATGCTGATACTTAATTTGAATGCAGAGAGCACAATTTCTATACATATACCTTCATGTTCACATGGGCACACACAAATATTCCCAGGGGAAGATGAAAGTGTGGAGGGGATGTTCAGAATGTCTATAATATAGAAGGGAGGTGTTTTGCTCAAACTATTAGATAGGTAGAATTATAGAGTTCCAGGTGATCTGGAATTCTATAGTAAGAAACTAAAGAATCTGGATTTAGCCCTTAGGGAACTATCCCAGAAAAGGTCACTACAGGCACACCTTGTTCTACTGTGGATTGCTTTATTGTGCTCTGCAGATACTGCGTGTTTTCACAAATGGGAGGTTTGCAGCAAACTAGCACCAGGCAAATCTCTTGATTCCACTTCTCTAAGAGCATTTGCTTATTTTGTGTCTCTGTGTCACATTTTGGTAATTCTTGCAATATTTCAAACACCTTCATTACTATTATATTTGTTATCCTAATCTGATTAGTGATTATGACTCACTGAAAGCTCGGAATGATGGTTAGCAATAGTATCTAGGTATTTTAAAATTAAAGCATGTACATTGCTTTCATAGACATAATACCATTGCACAGTTACTAGACTACTGTAAAGTGTAAGCATAACTTTTATATGCAGTAAGAAATAAAAAAATTAAATTGCTTTATTGCAATATCTGCTTCATTGCAGTGCTCTGGAACCAAACACTATCTCCATGGTATGCCTGTAGTCACAGGTACAACAAGTGAGAGCAATTTCTTTTAAATCCTTGATTCTAATTTTTAAGTGCAGTATTTATTTGACAGGATAGATTCTGAATGAAAATAACACAGAACTCTTACACAAAGCAAAAAACAAAACAGGTTTAATGATTAAAACAGATGAATTAATAGGTTTATATAACCATCAACTAAGGGAAGCCCTAGAACCAGAAATAAGGATTTTAAAATCGCATGCAAAGTCTAGTTACCATAAAAACCAAAGCAATACCAAAATATCTGTTTCCTAGTATAGACTCCAGGTCTTTTTATTTCCAACTCTTGGTAATCAAAATATGTACACTTTCGCATGCTACTGGTAGTGGAGGAATAAGATTATTTGTATAGGACTACAATTATGTTTCACAGATGGGAGGGCACAAAAAGAAGTGTCTTCCTCCACTTTTTCAGGCCCATCTTGAAAAAAGGCACTCCCAAAGGTTCCTTGGTAACACCTTTGCTAGGCTTATTAATTACTCATATAATCTTTACATGTAAGATTAATGGTCCACTCATTTCACAGATCTGGGAACCACAAGGCATTGGAACTGTTTCAACTCACATGCCAAATAAGTGGCTTTCTTAAGCAATGACCCAGAAAACCTTTGGATATCAGTTTGAAAAAAAAAAATGGGGCTGTTTCCTTGAAAACTTAATCATATGCTTCATTACTAGGCTTTGGCATGCACTGCCAAACATATTATGGAACTGAACGAACCATCATATGATGGTGGCAGGGAACACTCCTGAATAATTACTCTAGTTTTCTCACTTCTGCTCTCTTGTACCAATGCAACTTTGTCGTTGTCCCTTTATTAATTATAATACCAAGTGCTCTGAACCTGGGTTTGACCTCTCTCCTAAAAGATGTGTGAGAAAAAAAGATGCTTAAATAAATTACTGAGTCCTTCTCTAGGATCATCAAAACAAAGAGTAATGGAAGTCTTCAGCTGCCTTTGGGCAGCTGTCCACCTTTCACAGAATCTTTACAAACCATGTGCCTGAGGCCAAGGAGAATCTGCTTTGTCACTAAACCTGACTCACAGTGAGCCATACTGAAACTGCACTTGGGTAGCTAGTCTCAAGTCAAACTGAGCTTGAATATGTCTCTACATTTACTGCATCCATGTAGTGTGCAATTTCTGATGCTGAATAAGGGATATGCGGCAATTGAAGGCTTCGCCACAAGCATCACATTCATGGGTTTCTTGGATTTTTGCCTCTGTGTGGATCTTCTGATGGTTGACAAGGCTGCGCTGTTGACTAAAACTTTTGTCACACTTCTCACACTTGTAAGGTTTCTCTCCTGTGTGTATTCTCTGATGCTGAATAAGGCCCGAGTTCCGGCTAAAGGCCTTCCCGCATTCATCACATTTATGGGGTTTATTACCTGTGTGAACACCCTGATGTCGAATAAGATTACAAAGCTGACTAAAGCTTTTGCCACACTGTCTGCACAGATAAGGTCTCTCACCAGTGTGGATTCTTTGATGTTCAATAAGAAATGAGCTCCGACTGAAGCTTTTCCCACATACAGTACATAGGTAGGGCTTTTCACCAGTGTGGATTCTTTGATGTTGTACGAGATGTGCACTGACACTGAAAGTTTTCCCACATTCATCACATTTATAAGATTTTTCCTTGGGGTAGACTTCCTGCTGTATAACAAGACTGCAATTTGGATCAAAACTTTCCTTGGTTTCATTGTATGAATAAGTCTTCTCTCTGGTGTGGATTCTCTGATGCTGAATAAGACCCGAGCTTCTGCTAAAGGCTTTTCCACATTCCTCACATTTATGGGGTTTGTCTCCTGTGTGAATTCTCTGGTGACGAGTAAGGTTGCACAGCTGACTGAAGCTTTTCCCGCACTCTTTGCACTGATAAGGTCTTTCACCTGTATGGATCCTCTGATGTTCAATAAGGAATGAGCTCCGACTGAAGCTTTTTCCACATTCGATACAAAGAAAAGGCTTCTCACCAGTGTGGATTTTTTGGTGTTGTATGAGGTACGTACTTAATCTAAAAGCTTTCCCACATTCTCCACATTTATGGGGTCTTTCCCCAGTGTGAATTCTCTGATGTTCAACAAGTAATGAATTTCGACTAAAGCTTTTCTTACATTTGGTACAGTGGTAGGGTTTCTCACCAGTGTGAGTTCTCTGATGTTCAATAAGGTGTGACTTCCAACTGAAGGCTTTCCCACAGTCACTACATTTATGGGGTTTCTCACCTGTGTGAATCCTTTGATGTTTAACAAGGCTCCTTCTCTGGCTGAAGCTCTGTTTACACTGATTACACTGATAGGGTCTCTCTCCAGTGTGGATTCGCTGATGTCTAATAAGGGTTGAGCTCACACTAAAGGTTTTTCCACAATAATTACACTCATACGGCCTTTCCCCAGTGTGAATTCTCTGATGTTCAATAACAAATGAACTGCGACTAAAACTTTTTCCACATTCGTTGCATTGAAAAGGCTTCTCACCAGTATGTACCCTTTGATGTTGAATGAAATGGGCCTTCCGGACAAAACCTTTTCCGCATTCTTCACATTTATGGCATTTCTCTTCTGAGTTTGATCTCTTACGAATAATGTTACTGTTTCCTCTGAACATTCTCTGGTCCTGGGCCAAAGATTCCCTTGGTATTTCCCATAAGAAGATACCTCTCTGTTTATCTAACCTACCAACAAGTTCAAAGGTTTCCCTACCTATGGGATCTTGGTCAATTTCACTTTTGATTCTTGTAACTATTACACCCTGTGGTTCCACTTCTTCCTCAATCTCCTCAATTTCTTGTTTCACAGTTGGCTCCTCCTCCTTATCTCTGTTCAAAACATCTGGAATAATAAATAGAAAAATAGATCAGCTGGGCTCTTTGCTAGCAAGGAGAAATGCTTAGGAAAGTAAGATTAATACAAATTAATCCACTACATCTATAAAATGTGAATGACTACTCCACAGTATAGTGAAGATTAAATTAGTTTATATACACAAAGCATTTAGGACAATGCCTGGCAAAGAACACAAGCTATATAAATAATATTAGTTATCTGATAAAATATTTTTCTTGGAGAAGGGGTATGAAAAAAGTGAGTGTGTGAGCATGTATGTGTGTTTTTAAAGAAGCAAGCTTTTAAGTTTTTATTTTTTATTTTTTTAAAGATTTTACTTATTTATCTGATAGAGAGAGATCATGAGTAGGCAGAGAGGAGGGGGAAGCAGGCTCCCCACCGAACAGAAAGCCAGATGCAGGGCTCGATCCCAGGACCCTGAGATCATGACCCGAGCCGAAGGCAGAGGCTTAACCCCCTGAACCACCCAGGTGCCCCTAAGTTTTAATTTTTTTTTTAGTAATCTCTACACCCAACATGGGGCTTGAACTCACAAACCTGAGATCAAGAGTCACATGCTCCTCTAACTGAGTCAGCCAGGCACACTAAAAGGATGCTTTTATAAGTAAAATGATGAGTTAGTAGGACAAGCAGAATTGGGAGGAAGTCCTGGTAAATCAACAATTAGGCAAGGTAAGATGGGGAAACAATGAAATAAAATAAGTAGTAGTGTAATGAAGTATTATATCAAGGAAGAAAGGATGATGCAGAAAAAAAAACAGTAGGTTCAGGAAAATATGAGGTAAGACAGCATTACTGAACCATGAGTAGACCAAATAGCTGACAGAAATGAACACAAAATGCTGAAAAGAATAAAAGACAAAAACAAAAAACAAAACAGGGGAAGCAACAATTCATTCATTAATAAGAATTTACTTTTTGCAAACAAAAGCATTCCAGGTGTGTGTAATGATTCAGGATTCAAAGATAAGACATGAAGTTCCCCACCTAATAAAATGAATGATGAGTACACTGGGGAGAGAAAACATGATAAAATATTTAACTAAAGCACTCCTGTACTGAGACAAAATGGCCTTTAAAATAAAATAATGGGTTATTATGGACACTGGGGAGGATATGTGCTATGGTGAGTGCTGTGATTTGTGTAAGACTGATGATTCACAGACCTGCACGCCTGAAGCAAATAATACGTTATATGTTAATAAAATTTTTTAAAAAGTGAAAATAAAATAAAATAATGGATTAGAGTGACAAGGAGTCTATGATACAGAAAGACATAATAAAATAAATACAAAAGGAACATGGTCACAGTTAATGAAAGAAACAGAGAAAATGCAGTCTGTGGTAACTTATGCCCTCACCTACCACAAATCCTACCACATTCTTCAAGTACATACGTTTCTCACCCTTCTAATGTAAGTGCCAAGTTGGAACCATTTAGTTCCAACTGAGAGTCTCTAAGACATCTGAGAAATGAAAATCTTACATGTGTAGAAGGAAAGATAACATAATAGTCTATGATGAAACAGAGTGGCATAGAGAACTCTCGAGTCTGCCTCTGACTTTTCCCCCGATTTTCTCTCTCTTGCTGTCTGCTGGATAATTCCACTAGAAGAACTGATTGGTACCAGATATAGACATTTGGCCCTAAAGAATTTCCTTTTTTAGACTTCATCTTTTCTCTCAATTTTCTAATTTTCTATCTTTGGAGTCATCTCTGAGTTTTCTTTTCACTTAGTTCAAACCAGTCATTAAGTTATTTTATTCCAAAAAAACTTCTCTTATTCCTCTAAGAAATCAGTAGAAACTTTATTTCTCTTTACGCTACTAATAGTATTATATCTTAAATTCACTTCAGAGGACTGCTTTCTTTCACACAATGAAAAAGGATGAGAGAACTCCCTGAACTTTCTGCCCCCTGCCTATAAAATTATCTGCAATGGTACATGAAGATATATTCCATTCCTATCCAAAGCTAATTCATCTACCTTCTCTTGATCTCTCATGTCTCTTGAGGACTTAACTACTACCATTGTTTCCTCTTTCCTCCATCTGTTCTCCATTGCCAACATACTTATATATGCTCAGCATACAAATATGCCCAACTTTATCTCAAACCTGAAACCCTTCTCTTAATGAAATCTAAGTTTTGAAATAAAATCTTAACTCTGTAGGTCTTCCTTTCCTAGGTATGTTTCCCATGCCCACCTCTTCCCCTACAACCTACTGTGAAATATGGCTTCTGTTTCCAGCAACTAGAAAAGCTTCTTCTAAATCACCAATGACTCTTGAATAACAAATACAATAAACATCTTCAGTCCTTATCCAGCAGCATCTGACACTGTTGACTACTTCCATTTTGACACTATCTGGTTTTGATTTCTATGCCATTATATTCTTTTAGTTCCCTATTTCTTCTTTGGCCTTTTCAAATAAATTTCCTTCATGTATTTCTCTTCCTTCATTAACTGTTGAAGGTTACTGTTACCCATATTTACATTCTTACCTTGCTCTCTATAGATAGTCTGGGTATTGCTATTTACCTGTCTCAAAAATGGCTTACAATTAACATGATCATCATCATTTGCTGTCATGTATGTCTCCACCTCCAATCATCTCCTCTTGACAGGCATCTTCATCCATTACCCAAAGCAGAAAATCACCCTAGATTTCTCCATTTTACTTATTGGTAAACAATCACCAAAATCAAAGATTCAACTCTCTAGTATCTACCTTCTTTCCATGTCTTCCCTGGATTATGCAAAAGCCTTCCAATAATCCTTCACTCTAGCCTTTAAGTTGTCTCCATACTACATCTATTCCACTGCATCCAGAGAGATGTGCGTGAAATGGAATTCCAGTCACATCACCACCTGTAGATTCACTAGTACTCCATCACCTGCGAGAGCAAATCAAAGCTTTTTCCACCATGATACTCAGCACTTCACAAAAGGTTCTCTAAATCTCAAGTCACCCTCCTACCTACTCTCTCACACTGCAAAGTGGGCAAGTTGCTTATGCTAATCTTATTTTTTTTTAAGATTTTATTTATTTGACAGACAGAGATCATAGGTAGGCAGAGAAGCAGGCAGAGAGAGAGGAGGTAGCAGGCTCCCTGCTGAGCAGAGAGCCCGATGAGGGGCTCGATCCCAGGACCCTGGGATCATGACCTGAGCTGAAGGCAGAGGCCCTAACCCAGTGAGCCACCCAGGTGCCTCGCTTATGCTAATCTCCTATGCCATTTCTTTGAACATCTCATTTTACTAAATGTCCCCCAACATTGTTTACCTGGCAAACTCCTGGTTTCTCGTTAAGATTCAATTCAAGTAACAGCTCCTCTACAAAGCCTTCACTAAGTCCAATAGGCAGACTTAGATGTTCTGTTTTTTATTACCAGCCCTCATCCACAGCTGCATTATAGCTATTATATGCACTGTTATTGCGCTGTATTTACCTCCCTCCATGAGATTGTAAATACCTTGTGAGAAGGGGAAGTCTCTTTATAATGTTTACCCAGTGTTGTTGTTCTAGGGTTTTATTCAAAGGAATCAGATAAAATTGTTGTTATTTGCAGACAATATAAATGTCCATGTAAATTTCTAAAAAAAAAAAAAAAAAATTAAGTTAAATATAATAGTAACAAGAAAACTAAGATATAAAATAAATAGTGGTAAGCACTTACTGCCAAGAATAAACAATTAGTAAATGTTATAGAAAAATAAAATGTCATATATGGTAATAAAAACCATAAAACCAGGAATAAGTCTCATAAGAATTGAATGAGAGCTTTGAAAATAAGCCATAAAAATTTTCTGAAGGATGTAAGACAGATAAATAGTGTCAAGCAAATTGCTAAAGAGATTCAATGTTATAAGGATCTTAATTCTTCCCAAACCAATTTATGAACCCAACTGTATTCCAATCAAAATCTTATAAATGAATAAAAAACCTCAATGAATCTAAATCTCAACTGGAAGAATAAAGAAAACAAGAGTATCCTAAAAAAGAATATAAAAGAATGATTTATCATATCCGACATAAAATGTAATACACTGATTAGGTAAATTAGACAGAGAGACACTGGAATGAAAATAAATAGGTCAAAGAGATAGGTAAAGAAAACAAGTGAGTTTTGGCTACCACACAGAGTAGTACAAAAAGGACTATCCATTAGATCTGGGCTTGGTAGCTATAAACACCTTCTGAGGTCTCTGCCATGCTTTTAGTCTATGCTCCCATCCTGTGATCATATAGCTAATTTGTAGGGAATTGACTCAAAGTGCATCTCTACCAGGAATTAAAACTGAAATAGGCAGTTATTCTGAACATGACTAGATTGTAATCTATCAACTCAGAAGCTATAGCGACAAGCATGTGAATATGAGGAGGAAAGACTAGTCTACCAAGAAGAAACAGAATGCAAAGACAGAGTTCCTTCCTGACTTCCTGAGCAATCCAATTTCTGTGTTTCATTTTGTTGTTTTAAAGATTTTTATTTATTTTTATTTATTTATTTTTTAAAGATTTTATTTGTCAGAGAGAGAGAGATAGTGCACACAAGTGGGCAGAGTGTCAGGCAGAGGCGGAGAGAGAAGCAGGCTCCCGGCTGAGGAAGGAGTCCGATGCGGGACTCGATCCCAGGATCCTGGGATCATGACCTGAGCCAAAGGCAGCGGCTTAACCGACTGAGCCACCCAGGCGTCCCAGATTTTTATTTATTTATTTGACAGACAGAGATCATAAGTAAGCAGAGAAGTAGGCAGAGAGGGGAAAGCAGGCTCCCCACTGAGCAGAGAGCCCGATGTGGTACTTGATCCCAGGACCCTGGGATCATGACCTGAGCTGAAGGCAGAGGCTTAAACCACTGAGTCACCCAGGCACCCCTTGTTTTTGTTTTTTAAAGTATGCTCCACAGTAGGTGTGGAGCTTGAACTCATGACCTTGGGATCAAGACCTGAGCCAAGGTCAAGAGTCAGATGCTTAACCAACTGAGCCACCCAGATGCCCCTGGGTTTAGTCCTTTTCTGACATCCAGTTGCAGTCGTGCTCATATATTCTATGTGCCACCTCTGTCCCTACAATAAGTTCTCTTGTTGGCTTAAGCTAGTTTGAGTTGATTTCTATGATCTTTAATCAGTTTTGGAGCGCCTGGGTGGCTCAGTGGGTTAAAGCCTCTGCCTTCGTCTCAGGTCATGATCCCAGGGTCCTGGGATCGAGCCCCACATCAGGCTCTCTGCTTGGCAGGGAACCTGCCTCCCCCTCTCTCTGTGCCTGCCTCTCTGCCTACTTGTGATTTCTGTCTGTCAAATAAATAAATAAAATCTTTAAAAAAAAAAAAAGAATGATGTCACCTTTATAATCTTTAATCAGTTTTAATACTATGGTAGCTGCAGAGAGAGAGAAATGGCAAGGAAATGGTAACGTGGAAGTGGCTAAACTTTAGACCATAACAAGAGTTACCATACATTTTCTAAAAAGGGCCAGACAATAAATATTTTTGGCTTTGAGAGCCATATAGGCTCTACTGCAAATGTTCAACTCTGCCACTACAGCATGAAAGTAGTAACAGATAATACATAAAAATAGGCATTTTTAAAAAAGTATTTTATTTATTTATTTGACAGACAGAGATCACAAGTAGGCAGAGAGAGAGGAAGGGAAGCAGGCTCCCTGCTGAGCAGAGAGCCCGATGTGGGGCTCGATCCCAGGACCCTGGGATCATGACCTGAGCTGAAGGCAGAGGCTTTAACCCGAGCCACCCAGGCGCCCCAAAAATAGGCATTTTATTCATAAAAATGGACAGTGTGCCAGATCTGGCCTGTGGACTGACCACAGCTGCCAATCCTAGTATCCAAAAGTGTATAGGAAGAACAGTTTTTTTTGGTAAAAGAATGAGAGAATGGGGAAGAATCTGCATTCCTAGCGCTAGCACAGTGCTTAATTAACTATTTATTGAAAGGATGAGTAGTTGAACAAACAATTGAGGAAAGAATAGATAATATATATATTCTAAGAATATATATAATCTAAGAAGAGAAACAATGAGTTTAAGGTCTTACAGGAACAGCAATTCCCAATTCTGTCAAGGTCCAATACAGTTCAAGCAGACTAGAAAGAAGTCATTAAAACTGAAGACGTCCATTTCAGTTGTAAGAACTGGAAGACTTGGGGTGCCTGGGTGGCTCAGTGGGTTAAGCCTCTGCCTTCGGCTCAGGTCATGATCTCAGGGTCCTGGGATCAAGCCCCGCATCGGGCTCTCCGCTCAGCAGGGAGCCTGCTTCCTCCTCTCTCTCTGCCTGCCTCTCTGCCTACTTGTGATCTCACGGTCTCTGTCAAATAAATAAATAAAATATTAAAAAAAAAAAAAGGAAAGAAAGAACTGGAAGACTGAGAACTGAGATCAAGCTGTCAGTTGTATTATTAACATAGTTACTGAAGTGTTTAAAGGAAAATTATCATAGAAAGGAAAGGTATGAATAAAGGACCAAAATTAATTTAGAAGAGAGCTGTACTAACTAAAGAAGCAAGATGATGTACAAGAAAACACTATGTTAGAAAAAAATCAAGTAACTGTGATCTTTCACCAAGGGAACTCTTATCAAAGGGATGGTGACAGAATCTATAGATGAAAAGATTGCAGAGGGAGAAATAATAACCGATAAAAAGCTGTAGTTCAGCTAAAATGGGAGCCTGAAAGTAGGAGATCACAGATGGGCTCACTGCCATGCCTTTGTCCATATGGTACTCACATCTTACAGTAGTAGGGGCAGGCAAGGCTGGGCATATGCCTGGTTCTATCAGCCAGGATACCATATGTGTGGATAAAGCTGGCAATGACTCAGAGACACCATGGCATATTGGGGAAAAAAATCAGCAGCTGATATGACTGGAGATTGAAGTGGTGTGCAAAAATAATAGATGACGCTAGAAACCCAGGCAGGGCTATTTAGAGAGGCCCTAGCAGGTACAAGAAATTAAGATTTTTATCTTTTAGGCTACCAGGAATTGTAAATTATAAGCAGTTAACTAACAAAATCACTTTGGTGGCAGTAAATAGAATATATTAAAAGAAAGGGAAATTGGAGGCAAGAGGCTAATTTATGGACTAATGCAGTAACTAGTCAAGAGGTACTGAATCTTGAGTATATTCATTCATTCTATTACACAAATACTTAGAAGCATATAATATATATGCTTCTGTGCTAAGCATATAATAGTCATGTTTAGTAGACTCTATATATGGTTCTGCGCTAAGTGCTGGAGAAATCAAATGAAAAAAATATAGTTACTGTCCTCATGGAAACCAGTCTGGTTAGAAAAATAACATAAAGAATTATTAGAGTACAGTGTAATAAATTCAACAGAAGTATATACAGCAGCATAGAAAAAGGAGTACTTAATTCCAAAGAGAAGGCCCTTGAGATCTGAATGGGTTATTTGAGATTTGCCAGGTGTGAGTCATTTACATGGTCTTCAAAAGAAGATGACAAAGATTTTAGCGCTCTTAGGATAAAGAGTACAGTGACATCCATCAACATTTATATTATACTTACTACATGCTACTCAATGTCCTAAGTACGTTACATATATTAACTCTGTTAATGCTCACAGTAACCCAAAGAGGTAAGTGCTATTATTATTGCCATTTCGTAAAAAAGAAACAGGCATGGAAAGATTATGTAATTCACCCATGGTCACAAGGCTTATAAGTGGCTGAACCAGGAATTTTACTTAGGCAGGTAAGCTCCAGCTGTTTCTCTTAGGTGAAAGTAAGATTTGGGACTTATCACATGAAGTAGGTGATGATCTGAGTATAGGTAAGCTTTGCCAAAGAAAGCATATAAATTGAGAGGAAGTGTGAGAATGCAAGGCAACAGAAGGAAGCAACAGTTTCAAATATCTATAGAGAGGTGAAATAAAATAGTGTCCAAAAAAGAGTCTATTGCATTTGACAACTGGGTTATTACAGACCAATGTTAAACAATTCAAGAGGAATGGCAGAGGCAAGAAAAGGGGCTTAGAGATAATGGAAGGTAAAGTACAAAACACACATTAACTACTCTTACAAAAACTTGGGTATGAAATGAATGAGGAGGTTACAAGGAGCAGCAAGGAGACTGTGGCTCAAAGGATCACCACCCACTCCCCTCCTTCCCCAACTGGAAGAGTCATAAACATACCTATTATCAAAATAAAGGTACCAGTGGAGTATGAATAGAGACTAAAGTTGTAAAGGGAAAAAAAAAAGATGACAGATGGATAAATTCTTGGAGAAGCGAGGAAACAGGAGTAGTCTTAAGCTTGCACATGAAGGGCAGAGAAGGTGGGAGTTCACGTTTAGTAGCCTCTATCTTCTCTTTGCCATGGAAAGTGAAGTCCACTACTGAGTGACAGACCCAAGGAAAACTTCTTTAGTTTTTGGAATAGTCATTAAAAAGAAGAAGGGAAAGAGCAAATCAATGATAAAAGACTGGCTGAGATGTAAAAACCCACTGCAGACTAGAAGAAAAGCCATGCATACATATACACAGGGCATCAGTCCTTTCAGTTAAAGAATTTCTCTTGCTGTGTTTAGCAACTCTGGTAGGAGAAAAGGCAGATTTTATAACCAATACAGAATCTGAAGTTTGCAGAATGCGAAGAGCACAATAACAAGGTGGCGAGAGAGCATGCTGGTGATAATTCATATGTAGGTCCATGGATTAGATGAGGAGATGAAGTTAGGACAGGATTGAAAGACTGAGTGGGGGAAGGGAGAAGTCAAGAATAGGAAACATGATTAAGAACAACCAGATGTAGGAGGAAAGGAGTAGGAGAGTTAGAAAGGTAAGAAGTTAGAGTAAGCTCCACGTGGGCAGAGATGATGTCTGTTTTGGTCACCCCTGTTTAGTTAATCTAAAATAATAACTAATAATGTCTGCAAAATTTTCAAAAGAGTAAGATATCAGGGTTTAAGATTTGCCTGCTTTGACAAAATTGAGGGTTTGATCACTGATGTGAGCTGAACAAAAAGGGAAAGCCAGGTCCCTGAAGTGAACAAGGTCAGGGAATATAGTGATGGTTAAGTGATGACTACATCACTGATTGCATAGGTGAGCATACAGAAGATTCTGAAATG
This sequence comes from Mellivora capensis, assembly GCA_004024625.1. Taxonomy (NCBI): domain Eukaryota; kingdom Metazoa; phylum Chordata; class Mammalia; order Carnivora; family Mustelidae; genus Mellivora; species Mellivora capensis. Next base: position 36,233 of record PISX010000698.1, on the reverse strand, counting down.
TGACAAAATCTATGTGTGAGGGACCAAGACATGTCGACAGATGACAGTGAAAAGGAATTGAGTGGGTAGAGCAAGACTGCTGAGGCTAGGAGAGAAATTCTGCTTGAAGGGTTAAACCAATGCTTGGGGAACAGCCCTGAAAAGGTAGGAGAACATAACTTCTCCCTTCTAGCCTTGAGACAAAGGAGAGGGGAAAAAAAGAGGATGCAGGAAAATAAGCAGCCTCTGCCGGGGAAGTGGTGTCCTTGGGAAAGTGCCAGTTTTCAGTTAAGGCCAGGAGGGGTAAGGAACATTATGTGAAGAAGAACAGGGGCTCCAGAAGGCAGAGTGAAAAGGGGTGGGAGGAAAGCAGTGGGAGGATGAGCCAGGAGGGAAAGTACAGAGCAATATGGGAATGAGATTATGAAGATAAGAAGCCAGAAAGGCATGTGTTTTGGTTATTGCAAGGATGCTAGGGATGACAGGCATGGAAACAATTAATGGCTGAAAGATTTGAATCAGAACTTTGGAACAAAGCAGTTTTGGTACTGGTAGTCGTCCAAGTGTTCTCAAAGTCTGATTTCTTATAGCCTCTTAGATATTTTAACCAGAGAAACAAAAGATTCTTACCCAGTGAGACCAGGTTTCCATAATTCTCCATCATGACATCTTTATACAGGCTTCTCTGAGCTGGATCCAGATAATCCCACTCCTCCTGGGTAAAAAACACAGCCACATCCTCAAATGTCAGCAACCCCTGAAATAGTACGATTTCTGTAGTCAGTTCTTGTTGTCTCAAGGACAATTCTACCACTGAAAGTAGCAGAAGAAATCACTTATTAGGGCCGGGTAGGCTAGGAGGAACATGATAACCAAGAGTTCCAAATGGGGCCCAATTCTGTAACAGACAAGCACCTCAAACTAGATGATAACTGAACTGGATCCTTGTTGTCAGCAGTGCTGGTCCTAAAGACAGAGCTTTTCTGGTTTAATAATTATACACTAACATTTTTATTCTAGTAAGCTGCCCCCAAACTCACCAAGTTTCCTGCCCTAATTGCCCGGCTCCAACTCTACCGCACTGGCTTGGGACCCTGTTCAATTCCATGAACTTCTCTAAGCGTCTACCTTGGGTCCAAGCATCGTGACAGGCGCATAAAACACGGGGGAGGGTTAAAAAATGGTGCCTCATTTGGAAGAACTCACAAATGAGGGCGCATGTTTGGAACATTACTAATTTTCTTCACTTGATTTACCAAGTCGCTCTTGAAAAAAAAGGGGGGGGGCAAGTGGGAGCACTACGGGGTACTTCCCCTGCACATCGCTGGCCCTAAAGAGCACGGTCGGGGGGAGGGGGGGCGGAGGCGCGGCCTAGCTCCGGTAACAGCGAGAGAACGGTGATACCCAGAGGGGGACTTACCTTTGGCTCCGGCGGGGGGCTCGGGGAGGCCATCTCCTGGACAGAAAATCAGGGCAGGAACCCGCGGCGGTCGCACAGAAAGAAGCCTCTCGTTAAGGCCTACCCAGCCTTTAGAAATTAGGCCCAACGAAGGCGAGGCCTCCAGGCTGGGTATGGCCAGGTCCTGCCTCGGTCCCCGAGCGGTCACGACCCCAGCAGCAAATCAGACGCGCTACTTGGCCGTCCCCCAACCCCCAATTCCCTCCCCGCCTAGCTGCGCAGACTTCCAGGCCTCGCTAGAGCCTCCTCCCAGTTGCCAGTTCCTCCTCCTTTCAGCCAAGGAGCGCTCTGACCGCCCGCCCCCGGACCAGAAGGCGTCACCCGGAACGTTCCCGGGACGCCCCCCAACTACAACTCCCGTCATGCTCGGTCCAGCTTCGGCCGGCAAAGGCCACTGGACTACATTTCCCGGCGTGCCAAGGGGACGGGAGACGCTGGCGGCCCTTAACAAGAAAAAGGGAACACCTACCACTAAGCTTACACGTGACTGGCTGGTCTTGGCGCGTCACTGCCCCCTGAGGGAAGAGCGCCACCAAGCCGCTCTCTTCCGAGATGGCCGCACGGTCCGTGTCCGGCGTTACCAGAAGAGGCCTCACATGGATCGTCTTACGGGCACCACGCAGAGAATTTTGGTCTCGATTCAGGTAAAGCGGAAGGTCGGATGGTGGGTCTCGTTCAGGGAAAATCAGGAGAGAAACTGAGGAGGATAAAAGCATGAATTCTAAAGCGAGTGCCATGCTATTGAGACGGGACCCTAGTCCGCCGCTTGGGTTAGGGTTCGGAGTCCAGAAGCGTAAGCGCGGGTCTCCTGGAACGGTGGGGCCCGGTGTTGCCTGTTTTGTCATCTGATCACGGAGATACCGCTCTCTTTCCCTCCTACTTCGCTCATTGATTTGTTAAGCAAACAGTACGGACCGCTTGTTCCAGGCACCGGCTGCGGTGTCCGGAAACAAATGGTTCGTCTGGAACGAGCAATATCGAGCACGAACGTGAAAGCGCTCGGTAAACGAAGTTCATTTGCGCGGTGTCTTTCTTCACGCGCCGATGCGGAAAGGACGTGTGGCCTCCTCTTTTTGTTCGTTGGTGTATTCATTGATTCGCTCAACAGACAGTTGAGCGAATAAACGTCCGGTCTGGGTCAGCATTTCCCTAAGTAGTTTACAGTAACGAAACGACGTCCCTTCCCAGAGCTCCGACATATGGGGAAACTGAGGCTCCATGGAGAGGAAGTATTTTGCCAAAAGCAGGTGAACGGCAGAGCTGGAACCAGAACCCAGGTCTTTGATTCCCCGTCTGCTGCTTCTCCCACAGCACCCTGTGGAATATTTTGAAGGGAAATCTATTTGACGCACAGGGTTAGGGCCTCAAAACTTGTGGGAACTCCAGGGAGCAATTTATGCCCTCAGGGTTCAAGCAAAAACTCTTTCCATCCGGAAGGATTTTTGTCATCTGTTCATGGATTTATTAGCTTCCCCTCTGTTTTGGTGAGTAGTATGATCTCAAATCCCCTTCAGGTTTGTTTCAGTCACTCATGCATCACAAATTTATAGAGTGTCTCTACTCCGTGTCACATGTTTCGGTGTTAGGGATACAGTTGTTAATAAGTCCGACTAAATATTTGTCTTCCTAGAGCATATATTCTGACGGAGGCAAAAACACAAAGGTGGGATATAATTTTAGAAAGTGGTACATTATGGAGAAAACTAGAGCAGTGTACTAAATTACTGAGATGGGAGGAGTGGATTACATTTCATTCTGATGGTACTACTGGAGTAGTTTGAGGAGAACATGGGAGGTGATGAAGTAGACACTGAAAGTATAGACAACTCTGGGAGACTGGTAAGAAGATGGAGTCTAAGGGGTATTTTTGTTTTTCTTTGAAGATGGGAGATTTTTAGCAGCTTATTGTGTGCCCTGGGAACACTCTAGTAGGTAGAGAGAAAATGATAAAGAATTGATGCAGAATGAGGGCTAAATTGCTGGAAGAATCTTTAAGTAGGCCAAGGAAAATAGTGCAACAAGCCATATTCTTGGCCAGGCATCCATCCATCCATCCATCCATCCTTCCTTCTTTCCTCCCTCCCGTCCTCTCTCTCTCTCTCTTTCTTCTCTCTTTTTTTTCCCCCAGACATCTTTTTTTCTGCTGCCTCCCATTTCTGTAAGGATGACCCATCCCAGTCTGTTACCAACTCCGTGGAAAACAAGAGTCAGATCATGAGCTAATATTTCATTAAGCACTGAAGTAATGTATCAGGCAGATTTCCTGACATTGGCTCATGTACTCAGTAACAGTTATTCAAGCAGTTTTCAAAGGGCTCCAGATCAATAAAACAGGTCTTTATGATAAACAAAACAGGAGTTTATAATTTGGTACAGTGGTTTTTAACCAGGGATAATTTACCCATCTGGACATTTGGCAGTGTCATTTGGTTATGACTGGAGGACAGGAATGCTATGGCATTTACCCTACCCTGGACAGAGGCCAGGGATGCTGCTGGACTCTTACAATGAACGTGATAGTCCCCTACAACAAAGAATTATCTGTGTTTGAGCTCAGAAACCCCGATCTGGTAGGAGAAATAGAATGTAAAAAAATTAAAACTCAGGTAGGATGCGATATACTGTTAAAGCAATATAATGTGCTACAGTAGATCAGAGGAATTTGCAGTTGTATTTGGGCAAATCAAGTAAAGCTTCATGGAAGAGAATAGTTCTGTTCTAGGACTTAAAGTAAGATTCTATAGGTGAAGATGAAAGATAGGCATTTCCAATAGGATATAACTTGAGGTAGCACATGACACCAGGAAAGAGGGAAACAGAATGTAGTAGTTTAGTTTGGGTAGGGTATAGAGTGTGTATAGGAGATTAGGAGATGAGGTTGGAGAGGTAGATTGGGTTTAGAAACTGGGAATCCCAGGCAAATGATTTACCTCTTTACCTGTTCTTGGAATTCTTAGAGCATGCAAAATCTATAATTTTTTTTCTGTGTGTACCAGCCCAATTCAGTTACAAGCTTCCGAAGGCAGGTACCTACCTATCTTATTCTCTCCACAGGGCCTGGGAGAGTAGTAAGTGTGCATATTATTTATTGATTTAGATAGATAGGTAAGATTGGGTCTGGTGTTCATCAGCTTGTCAGCTACATTAATGCAGCTAACCAAAGATTCACATATTTGCTTTTGATCATTCCAGAAAAGAAACAAAGCCAGTGGTGGCTGAGACAGTGGAAGAGGTGAAGAAAGAACCTATTTTGGTGTGTCCACCCTTACGAAGCCGAACATACATACCACCTGAAGATCTCCAGAGTCGTGTGGAATCTTGTGTCAAAGAAATTTTTGGCTCATCTGTACCTAGCAATTGGCAGGATGTGTCCCTGGAAGATGGTCATCTGAAATTCGGTTTGTTGGCACGTTTAGCTGATGACCTGGGCCATGCAGTGCCCAACTCCAGGCTTCACCAGATGTATAGGGTCAGAGATGTTCTTGATTTCTATAATGTGCCTATTCATGATAGATCTAAATTTGATGAACTTATTGCCAGTAACCTGCCTCCCAATTTAAAAATCACTTGGGATTACTGAGCAATTCAGAAGAGGAGCATGTTGAAATCATTTTATCTTGAGCAAGGGGTTGGTTATTAGACTTGATACTTTACCATGTAAAATGCTGTCAGAACTGTTTTCTAAACCCACTTTTTCTGTGGAAGAATGAATTACCTCATTTTTTCCTCATGTCATGAATTAACAGCAGGATTTTCTTTTTTCACATTTGCTGAAAAAAAGTTTTTTTTAATGGAATCAAATCACCAAGCATGTATGAAAATTTCCTTCTCTGGAGGACACAGTAATTAAAGTTGTTGTTCAGACATGATGTTTATTCTTCATAGGCATAAAACATGTTTTATGCAAAAACATGTTTTAAAAAAAACATGTTTTAATCCTGTTAGGACTCTTAAATCTAAGGTGGTATCATGTATAGTATAAATGCAAATAAGGAAACTTGGATATTTGTAAAAGAAATGTAAAAATCTATGTTGTTTATTTTAGCAAGTTGTTTCTTTCACTGCTTTACTTCACAAATAGAAATAGAAAATGATAGTGTTCATTCTAGATTAATCTCTTGGAATTAAAGTACATTTTTTGAAGAGTGTTTTGTGTTTTCAATTTTTTTTAAAGGTGAAATTTGCTCCTCTGTCTTGTCATTTCCTTAATTTAAGTATTATAAATGAAAAAATTAGAGTATATGCCAACTAGGAAATGCTATGACTTTTTTAAAAATAAGAGATATGCCAGATTCTATATCTAAGTGAATATTCTCTTCAAAGGAGATGATGTTTATGTCAAATCTTTTATCTTTTCTGTCACTTTTTTCTGACAGAGAAGGGGCATGCACTCTAGCAGGGCAGGGGGTGGGATGCAGAGGGAGTGGGAGAGAGAATCTTAAGCAGACTTCATACCCAGCATGGAGCCATGATGTAGGGCTTCATCTGATGACCTGAGCTGAAATCCAGAGTTGGCCACTTAAGTAACCCAGGTGCCCCCTTTTCTGTAACTTTAAAAGTGGCTTTGAGTACCTATGGAGTCACTCACCACTAGGATGGTCTTTGCAGACTTTGGTGTAGGTACTCAATTTGTGGAAATATTCAAGTAGCTAGTTACCAGATAGTTCTGAACTACAGATGTTAAGTGAGGAAGTGATTAAATTAGGAATTATTTTTGTTTAGACTACAGATATGGCTAGAGAGTAATAAGAGAAGGAATTTCATGTATTTTATCTTGACTACTAATAGTTCTGAAAGAAAAGTGATAGTTTTTATATGAAGGAAATTGCATATATTCTCTTTTACAGGGTGACTTCTTTGAAGAGGGCAAAAGTCAGATGGTTATATAAATTCTGGCTTATTAATAAAATTGGTTACATTATGGTCATACCCATAAATGTCATCAGCAGACAATGAGATTTTTAATGATCTGCACATTAAAGAACATCAGAAGTTTCTGAAGCCCTGGAGCTTAAATATCAGAGCTGATAAATTCCTTCCATGTGAGAAGGTTTCCGTATGGAAATAGTTGAATTTAACTTACAGGATTTGATTATCTAATTTCCCACTTTTACTTCTGGAGACACAGAAAAATGTGCAAAGGGCATGATGGAAGTAATAGTAAAGGGAGTGTGGAAAAAACACTTGGTTTCACCTGGAGAACTGCAAAACCAGGCTGCATATGGGTGCAAAGGCAGAAGGACTTATTTCTTTGTAACCTGGAGCAGTGTTTCTCAAAATTTAACATGCATATGAATTATTTGGAGATCTTTTTAAAATGCAGATTCTGATTACATAGATCAAGAGTGGGCCCTGGGACGCCTGGGTGGCTCAGTTGGTTGAGCGGCTGCCTTAGGCTCGGGTCATGATCCCAGTGTCCTGGGATCGAGTCCCACATCAGGCTCCTTGCTCGGCAGGGAGTCTGCTTCTTCCTCCGCCTCTGCCTGTGCTCACTCTCTCTGACAAATAAATAAATAAAATTTAAAAAAAAGAAAAACAAAAAAGTGGGCCCTGAGCTTCTGTATGTCTAAAAAGCTCCTACGCAATGCTGTACATGTTTTGAGTAACATGACCCTAGACCTAGTATTAAAGTGGGAAAGTACCATCCCTGAAGCAGTGGTCCTAAAAAGTTGAGCTAATGGACAAGGTAAACCACATCCATTAATAACACTAGAAGGTGTCACTGTTTGACAGTCCAATGCAATAAATCTATCAATGATGACCTTTCGTTTTCCTGAAAAGTTTACATTAGATTTGCTAACTTGTTTACTGAGGTCACCAAGCATGATGTAATTATAAATGGTTTACATTTTAAAAAATTAAGTAATTGCTGTATAAAAGAGTTCTCAATTATAGTTAGCTGGCCTTTCAACTCAGTAAATATATTTACATAAAACCTGGTAATAAAATATTCAGTGTTAATAGAAATAGATTTGCACAGACAGTTGTATTTTAAGCCACATAAATAGACTTCTCCCTATCTTCTGTTCTTTTTTATTTTAACGTCATTTTTCTGATTAGAAAAAGCACATTTTTAAAAATTTGGGAAAGCAAATACCATTTTGGTCTTACTACTCAGATAATCACTAACATATTGGTGTATTTCCAAATGAAAAGAAACTTTTTTCCTGTATTTTAAAACTTACTGTCACATTGTCCTGTTTCCTTCACTCTATGATCATTTCTGCTTATTTTAAGATAGTCGTAAGAGTAACAAATTTGACTAATAACATATTCTGTAACTCAATGTTAGGTACAGTAGACCTTTCTTAACCATGGGGGGATACATTTCAAGGCCCCCAATGGATGCTGAAACCCTGGATAGTATTTAATCCTATATATGCTATATTTTTTCCTATACATTTAGACCTATGAGAGTTTATAATTAGGTACCATAAGAAATTAGCAATAACTAATATCTTAAATAGAAGAATTATAACAATATGCTGTAATGAAAGTTATGTGAAGGTGGTCTTTCAAAATATTGTGCTAAACTGGGGGCACCTGGGTGGCTCATGGGCTAAGCCTCTGCCTTCGGCTTAGATCATGTTCTCAGAGGCTCTCTGCTCTATGGGGAGCCTGTTTCCCCTTCTGCTTACTTGTGATCTCTTTCCCTCTGTCAAATAAATAAACAAAATCTTTAAAAAATATGTATTGTACTATACTCACCCTTCTTATGATGATGTGAGATGATAAAATGCCTATTTGTGATGAGATGAAGTGAGGTTAATAACCCAGGTGTTGTGATGTAGAATTAGGTAGGCTGCTATTGACCTGATTTACATCAGAAGGATTGTTTGCTTCCTGATTGGGGCTGGCCACAGGTAAATGAAATTGGAAAGTGAATCTAGCTAAGGGTAGGGAGGACCGCTGTAATCTTTCAACCAATATGCTATTACTGGATATTTAAGTTACTGCCAGTTTTTTGTTTTTATTTTTATCTATTTTTTAAAATACAACTTTTTTAGTTCTTTGTTTATTGGTCTGCCATAAAACACCCTTTTACTCAGAAGTAGAAGTCATTCCACTGTAAATTTCTTGACTTTGAACCTAGGAATGGGCAATGTGGTCTTTTTTGTTTGTTTATAAGTATTTATTAATCTCAAGTCATCCTTTTGGCAGTATTTTTTTTTTTTAATTTCTTTTCAGCGTAACAGAGTTCATAGTTTTACACCACACCCAGTGCTCCATGCAATGCGTGCCCTCCACAATACCCACCACCTGGTGGTTGGGGGAGCCAGTTGGCAGTATTTTTTTTAAGCAAGCTCTACACCCAAAGTGGTGCTTGAACTCATGATGCCAAGATTAAGATTCACATGCTCTCCTGACTGAGGCAGCCAGACACCCCTGTCCTACTTCTTTGATCTGTAATCCCATTAACATGTGTTCTGTGTATCCTAAGAGATTAAATGACAGGTACTTTGAACTCAGTCATACCTGCAAACAAGAACTTATCTGCAGTCACTTTTCTATCTTATTTTTTTTTCTGTCTTATTTTTATTAGGTTATTTCACAGTACGAAAGTCCTAAAGTTTTTACTTGTATGATTTCTAAGTTCAAAAGTAGTCTCTAAAATTAACTTCTGGGGCGCCGGGGTGGCTCAGTGGGTTAAAGCCTCTGCCTTTGGCTCAGGTCATGATCCCAGGGTCCTGGGATGGAGCCCCTCCCCACCCCCCAATCGGGCCCTCTGCTCAGCAGGGAGCCTGCTTCCTCCTCTCTCTCTGCCTGCCTCTCTGCCTACTTGTGATCTCTGTCAAATAAATAAATAAAATCTTAATAAATAAATAAAATTAACTTCTGATTCAGCAGAATTCCAATGTTAGTTGTATAGTAGCAAACTGCAGCTACCATGAAATTTATTTTCCATCAGGAAATATTAAATTCAAAATATTTAACACTGAAGCAATACTAATCATACTTGTTCATATTCAAATTTCACTGATGCCCCAGAAATGACCTTCATAGTAATTTTACCTCCTGATAGAGGATCGAATCGTGGTTCCTGCTTTACATTTTGTTATCACCTTCACTTGCTCTCCTTTACTTTGAAACAGTCCTTTATTAAATTGTATTTTACAAGGAATTTATTCACTCCATCTAAGTTGTCAAATTAGTTGGCATAAAATTGTTCATAATACTCTTTAATTTTCCTCTTAATGGTCTATTGTATCTGCAATGATAACCCCCTTTCATTTTGGGTATTTAAATTTTATTTTTTTATTTGATCATTCTGGCTTGTAGTTCATCAGTTTTGTTGGTCTTCTCAAAGAATTCGTCTTTGTTAATTTCTTTCTATTGTTTATTTTCTGTTTCATTGCTAATACACTTTTCTTACTTCCTTTCTTCTAATTTGGGTTTACTTTCCTCTTTTTTTTTTCTAGCGTTTTTTTTTTTTTAGATTTTATTTATTTGACAGAGAGAGACTTAGTGAGAGAGGGAAATCAAAGAAGAGGGAGTGGGAGACAGAGAAGCAGGCTTCCCGCCAAGTAGGAAATCCAATGTGGGCTTGATCCTGAGCCTAAGACAAAGGCTCAAAGACTGAGCCGCACAAGCACCCCACATTTATTTATTTATTTATTTAGAGAGGGAGACAGTGCTTCATTAGTTTGGTTAGACTGCAAAGACATATTTGAGGTTTTGACTTATAAGGTGACTCTAGATAGCGCCATTCTTCTTTACTGAGGAAAAGGAAGGTTCAAGGGGAATATGTCAGGTACTTTTTAGCTTGTAATCAGGGCTACCTCCCCTGGGCTGATTGGAAATGTGTTAAAGTCTCAGGTCTTGAATGAGAAGTAAAATCAGATTCTTAATTTCAGTGTTTGGAATTTAGCAGTTCATGCAGACAAATAGTCTTTTTGCCCATTTTATAACCTCGGCTATGGAGTTCAAAGAGTGCTCAGATAAGGGTACAAACTCTGTTGGAGTTTGTTTACAAAAGATACGAACAGGGACTTGTGATTATGAAGATATCAAGCCAGAATTTATAATTCAGGGGAAGAATGACTCTGAAATTATTTGTTAACTTTTTTTTATTCTATCTTCTCCCATCTCCATTAATATTTTTCCCTCTTTCTAAAACTGTTCCCTAGAATATTGAAGAGGAAACTCTCTTAGTCTGGGATTTTGAATTGTGGTCCTATTTTTATATTATTGAAGGGTGATTTAATGTCAGATGAATGGTTTGTTAGAATTACATTATGTAAGGATATTTCTTTTTTTTTTTTTTTTAAAGATTATTTGTTTATTTGACAGAGAGAGAGAGAGATCACAAGTAGGCAGGGAGGCAGGCAGAAGAGAGGAGGAAGCAGGCTCTCTGTGGAGCAGAGAGCCCGATGTGGGGCTCGATCCCAGGACCCTGGGATCATGAACTGAGCCGAAGGCAGAGGCTTTAACCCCTTGAGCCACCCAGGCGCCCCATATGTAAGGATATTTCTTAAGGGTCTTACATATTTAGGCAATTCAAGAATGCTCTCTGGTAGTGAAATGTAATAAACTAAGGATATGAAGGAAAAAGTGATGATATTTGAAAAGAATTATAAGTTTAACTAAGGCTAATGACTTTTCATTTACTTTCTTTCTGTTCAGGAACACTGGTTGATCCATGTGACATTTAAGTAGAAACTTAATGGATAATGTATGGAAGGAAGTCTACACTTTTAGGCTTATTTAGAGTAGGACTGTGTCTAATCTCTCCATGATTATCATAGTGTAGACCCTTGATAAATTCTTATTGAACTACTGATCAATTTTACTAAGAGTTGGAGATATAAATTCCATTCTCCATATAATAGGCACCTGAGAACTCTAGCTTTTGGTTAAAAACTCACGTGTGATTTTCCAGAACTTACCATTCCTGACTGCCATGTATTTCTGTGTGCCTTATTATACTCAGTTTCTTGAATATTTTTACAAGGGAAATAGAGTACTTTGGGGCTATAAAATCACTTGTTTTTAAGCTTCTTGGGGAAAAATGTCTTATTCACTATCAGATTCTCATTCTCAGCACTTGTCTCTCTGTAGTCTCATTCTCATCAGCATGTATTCATGCCCGTGTCTACGCCATCACTTGCTCTCTCCCTCTGCACACAACACAATGTTAGCAGATACTGTCAATACCTTGTCTGTACAGGCGTCTCCTAGTGGTATTCGTGCACAGGCGTCTCCTAGTGGTATTCGTGCACAGGCCTGACTCACAATTTCAGACCTTGGATTCCTATGCCTGATAGTTTTATGGGGCTTCCAGAGTCCACTTTACCTCTCAGCATGGCAGGATGGAAGTGGTGGGAAATTAAGGCTCCTTCTTCCCCCACCTCATACAACCTCCTCAACCGACAAATTTCTTAGATACTTCCCATCGTTCCTCTGCGCTCATGTTTCCTGGAAACCCCTCAAAGTACACTACTTGCTTTTGAGTTCTTATCTCAAAGTAGGGTTCTCGAGGAATGCGAGGTAGGACACAAAGCAAACTCTTGGCCCATCCTTCAACTACCACTCTATTTCCCTTCTTAATCTGGAATAATTCAGCGGTCATATTCATTCTCATCCTTACTCTTACCAGGCAGTGTCCTCTCTCTAAAAATGCAGGAGGATTTACACATGGTATAGCAAATAGCAGTTTCAAATTTGAACTTGCCTAAATTATCAACTGACAGTCGTCTTTCCTTCAGCTTCCTTCACCCCACTGGGATAGAACTCTTCAAGGATTTGATCTTACACAGTTGTGAGAACTGGTTTAGTAGTCTCCAAAAGATTTTTGTCTTTGCAACTGATGGCTGATCTCATTGAGCCCTTTCCTGGTGTCCTGGGGTCCTACAGAACATAGGAGCACAATAAACAGCTGTTGTACACCTTTAAGTTTCTGAGTGGTTTATTACACAGCCTAGTAACTGGAACATCTGTTTCTTCTGGGGTTACTTAAATATTTTTGTGTGTGTGTTATTCTAGAGAATATAATAGGCACCTGAGAACTCTAGCTTTTGGTTAAAAACTCACGTGTGATTTTCCAGAACTTACCACAGGCAATTACAAAGGCTTTAGTTGGCAGGCATCATGGTGAAATGCTGCTCTTCCAGCACTGGACTTGGGGCACAACCAGTGCTTGGCAATCTCTGAAAAAAGTTGGAGGCAGGGACTCAGGACACTTGGTAGTTACTGGTCTACCTAGTCACTAGTCACATAGGCTGTGTGTACTCTCATATTTGCCTTTCCTGCCCAGGAGCTATCATCATAGATCTGTTTACCATCAGATCTTTGCTCAAGGTGCAAAGTCTTCAGGTATGTATGCTGAGGCCTCTTTATACAAGGAAGAGGGATGCTGGAAGACATTTTCTTTCACTCTCATTCAGCAACCAGTTCTTTTCTACTTCTAGCCCTTCCCCTCACTCTATCCTGACTTCAGAACTGCTGGATCCTTGGTTTGGGCCTCCCTCAGCAGCGAACCCACCCCCACATCTTGCTGACCTGCCTGTGGGACTTCATTCAGACCCTTGATCCTTATCTTGTTCAGGCACTTTCTCCTTCACAGTAAGTGATTAAAAGCTTGACTCTTGTTTTTGGCTTGCTGCTTTCATCAGCTACTCTAACACCTAAGCTGCTCAGCTTTCTCTGTCTTCCTGGGCTTGGCTGAGCTCCTAATAGTGCCTTTAAATTGTTACAGTCTGCCTGCAAATAATCTTGTACTGCTTGAAAAATAACAAGATAGTAATCTTAAACAATATGATTCTATTAACTGCATTCCCACCTTTTTGTTGTTATATTTCTATGTGTTCTTTAAACCCCAGAAGACATTATTATTTTTATTTTAAAGTCTTTTAAGTGCATTTAAATACACACATGTGTATGTGTGTATACATATTAAAGACTTTTTTTTAAAGTTTGAGGAAACTTCTTTTTGTTTTGTTTTTAAGATTTTATTTATTTATTTGTCAGAGAGAGAGAGAGAGTGAGCACTGGCAGACGGAGGGAGAGGGAGAAGCAGGCTCCCTGCGGAGCAAGGAGCCTGATGTGGGACTCGATCCCAGGACGCTGGGATCATGATCTGACCCGAAGGCAGCTGCTTAACCAACTGAGCCACCCAGGCGTCCCAAGACCTTTTTTTTTTTTTTTTTTTAAGATTTCATTTATTTGAGAGAGAGAGAGAGAGACAGAGAGAGCACAGGCAAGGGAAAGGGTGCTCTCTATCTCTTCTAAACCACCCCCCCCCCCAAAAAACGAAAAGAAAAAACCCACCACAACAAAGTTCCTTTCTAATCATTCTACTCTCTTGGCTATTTCTGTGCCTCTTGCTATGGACTATTTGCTCTCATCATCATCATGGATCAATTTTCTTGATTCTCTTGTGTCTTATAATATTTACAATCATACTCCAGATATTTCATATAAAAGAAATGACCAGAATAAGTAATATTTACCTCAAGAAAAAGAGAAAAGCCCTACTGTGTCAGGATGGTAGAATTAAAGGCTGAGGGGCACCTGGGTGGCTCAGCGGGTTAAAGTCTCTGCCTTCAGCTCAGATCATGATCTCAGGGTCCTGGGATCGAGCCCCACGTCCGGCTCTCTGCTCAGTAGGGAGCTTGCTTCCCCCTCTCTCTCTGCCTGCCTCTCTGCCTACTTGTGACCTGTCTGTCAAATAAATAAATAAAATCTTAAAAAATAAAAAAATAAAAGAATTAAATAATTAAAGGCTGAACCCATCTGACCTATGGTTGACCTGAGTCTGGGCTTGCTGCTGCTTTTTTTTTTTTTTTTAAGATTTTATTTATTTATTTGACAGACAGAGATCACAAGCAGGCAGAAAGAGAGGAGGAGGCAGGCTCCCTGCTGAGGAGAGAGCCCGATGCGGGGCTCAATCCCAGGACCCTGAGATCATGACCTGAGCCGAAGGCAGAGGCTTTAACCCACTGAGCCACCCAGGTGCCCCACTGCTGCTTTATCTGAGTCGGTGTACCACTGCCTTCAGATATTTCTGGGTATGGGATTAGGTCTTCCTCATTAGAAGAAACTGCAGGCTAAGCATTGGTGAACTTCTTGAGGTATCTTTGGCTTTTTATGGCCATGTTGCTAGCTTTTCTAACTGTAGGATATTTCTCACTGATTTAGAATTCTTCTAGAAAAAGAGTCACTAAGGAAATTTCTTTCCCCTGTAGTCCCACTCTTGGCTTTCTAAGACCAGGAAAATCTCTCTATTTGGCTATCTCCCCCTTCCTTTGGAAGTTAGCTGCTTTGCTTTATAGGAAAGACTTGCAATGCCTCAGACAGATTTATCCCAGGTCATGCCTCTGCTATCATTCTTTGATGTATTGTCCTAGAGCATGTGGCCAAATCCTTAAGAGTTGGCACTTGGAGAAGGACTCTGGCTGGGATCTCTCAGAATTCTAATCTATCAAAACAGCCTGCACACATCCATTAAAATTACATTAAATGTCCTGTTCATTTCTCCTCATTTTTCTTTATGGGGGATTCTTTTTTGCTGTTTTATCATAGATGAAATCACTCTGTAGAAGAGAAAGTTTCCTCTCTCGTAGGAGGAACCTATCACTCACTGGAGTTTAATTCATTTAGATTCCTGGCAATCTAATGAGTTTAATAAAACAAAAAAAAATTCATTTTGTCTTTATCCAGGTAAGTTTAGGTTATTAGAATGGGAACAATGGCCATTTTTGTGACTTTCTTCACACTAACCCGAAGGAGAAAGGCATTCCTTAATCTTTAAGAGGGAGATTATGAAAAGCTTAGCAAATTTTTCTGTACCTGAAGGTTCTGTCAGCATCTGGTTTTGTTTATGACTGGATAAGCCTAACTATGAAGCTGTGAGTATTTTTTCTTTAGGGAGTAACACGTATGTCAGCCTCCTTGTTCTCCCCAAAGATTTTGTCCTCATTCTTTTGGGAAGATTTGTCTGGTTTTCATGCTCTGTTAGTAGCAGAGTCAAAAGTTCCATATATGTAGATGTTTAACAAATCCCTTGTTTTCTTTTTTCTTTAAGAAGAGTATTTATTTATTTAATTATTTGAGAGAGTGAGGAAGAGACTGCAAGTGGGGTGAGCAGAGGGCGAGGGACAAGCAGACTCTGTGCTGAGCAGGGAGCCCGACATGGGGCTCAATCCCAGGCCCCTACGATCATGACCTGAGCTGAAATCAAGACTCAGAACTTTAACTGACTGAGTCACCCAGGCACCCCAACGAACCTGATTTTCAGCCGCACATCTCACTCTTGTCCTCTACTGCATCTAATTTTTCAAGGGCTCTGGATGGCCAATTGTGAGATCTTCCTTGGATGTGCTGATACCATTTGTGCCTATTTGGCTGCTGCTTCCTCTACCCTGGTTCATAATTACTATAAAAGGCATCTACTTGTTTTATGACTTCCACATATTTGCTAAAAGCTCTCCAGTATCTTGCACTTGCAGATAATATCAGGATATTTCTATTTATTACTTATTTATTTTAAGCTTGTATTTATTTGTTTGTTTATTTATTTACTTGTTTATTTATTTTGAGAGAGATCACAAGTAGGCAGAGAGGCAGGCAGAGAGAGAGGGGGAAGCAGGCTCCCTACTGAGCAGAGAGCCCAATGTGGAGCTCGATCCCAGGCCCCTGGGATCAAGGCCTGAGCTGAAGGCAGAGGCTTTAACCCACTGAGCCACCCAGGGGTCCCTGTACTTGTTTATTTGACAGAGAGAGAGAGAGAGAGCGCGCGCAAGCAGGGAGATTGGTGAGGGGGAAGAAGCAGGCTCCCCACTGAGCAGGGAGCTCAATGTGGGGCTCGATCCCAGGACCCTGGGATGATGACCCCAGCTGAAGGCAGACATCTAAGGACTGACCCACCTAGGCACCCCTATATCAGGATATTTTTAGAGCTGAATCCCAAGCAGCCAGGTTCCTGGTCCAGTTCACCTTTCATTAATCTTATCACTGCCTTATTTAATTTTCCCATGCATATATTTTTTACATCCAGGTCTTTACTACAAACATTACTGAGAATCATCCCAGGTGCCTCATTTTAACAATGATTCAGCTGACAGCTACCCCTGCAAGTGCACTTATTGATGAACCTGTGCACATCCGTGCTACTGGCCTGCCTCCCTTTCAAGTAGTGATTCTTCAGGCATCCCTGGCAGATGAGAAGGGGAACCTGTTTCATTCTCAAGCCTACTATAAGGCCAATGAAGATGGGGAGGTAGACCTGCAGCAGGTCCCTTCACTGGGAGGTGACTACATCGGAGTCCACCCTATGGGTCTCTTCTGGTCCCTGAAATCTGAAAAATTTTTAATGAAATTGGTGAAAAGAGATGTGATGAATAGCCCCTTCCTGGTCGAAATAAAACTTTATGATTCAAATTTACAATTAACCAACATCGCCACCACTGCTCCAAAAGTCAGCCTGACTTTGGAGAGATGGTATGTAGCACCTGGTGTCAAACGGATCCAAGTTCGAGAAGGCAACCTTCGGGGAGCCCTCTTCCTCCCTCCCGGTGAGTAAAAGTAACCTGGTTACTGTCATCCTTGTGTTTCCTCTTTCCAGTGCCTAATCCTTCTAGAGGTTTACCTTGGATATAGATAGTACATAGTATAGTCCTTTCCAGCCTTAGAATCAGGGCTAACACTGGGTCAGAACAAGAATATGGTGAGGCCCCATTCCAACTCAAGTTGGATCTCAACAATTCTGGAGCTTGTCTAAGGATATGACTATATGCAGTTTATGGAGTCCCTGCATTATGGGGTTTCATAGCTTTGGATTTATGTGAAATACATCTGTGTTAATGGCCACTACCTGAAGATTCACCTCCTGATATCGTGTCCCAGCTTCTTTTGGGAGTTCTGTCTTGCCTGAGTTTCAACTTAGCTGTAGGTCATTGCATCGAATAAGCTGATGATACAATGGACTGAAATGTTGCAACAAATATAGAGGATGCAAAGAGACTCTATACCCACTAGTTCCATAAACGTTACATATTTATAGGACATTCCATACATCCACAGATACACACATGGTCCCTACCAGAAAAGTCAGTTTCCCACAGTGATCTCCACATACCAATAAGTGGTTCAAAACGTGTACTGGTACATTTCTCAGGGTTTATTGTGGGACTGAATGAAGCAAAGTCAATTTCCCAGAAGTAGCCCTCGACAGGTCCGGCTCTCAGGTGTGTCTGAGATCCCCTTCTTTAGGCATGAGCTTCGATCTGGGACACAGCCATCATATCATCAGGATGTACTGCCTCTCTCTGCCTTCAGAAACAGAAACATGTAGAAGTGAGATGGGTAAAGGAAGCCTGAAGTGTTCAAGGTGGTTCCTGACAGCATAGTTATAGATGATGTAGAAGGAAGAAAAGCTTCCCTTTCCCCAATCATCCTGACACATGCAGTCATAAATCTCAGTATTTGCACACCCAGTAATTAGCATAGAGACAACAATTGTGTGTAGGGATGGGAAAGTAAGTGGCACAAATGTTTGTGCCTCTCCTATTCCACCTCAGTTAAAAATCTACATATCAGTGACATCCCCATCACCTGGGGATGACATGCTGGGTTAGAAGGTACTTTTGGTGAATCCTCTCAGATATTCCTGTTCTGTGTGTCCTGCTTGTTCTGTGGGGATACAAAAGAGCACTGAGCTGTGTGAGGCCAAAAGAGGATTGAGTCGGGTCTCAAAACAATTCTCAACTACAACATGCTTCCATGATCAGAGGCTCATTACTCTTAAGTCCTCTCTCCTCCTGGCAATCAGGAGATGAAAAGCAACTTTATTCATTTATTAAAGTGGTATTTTTAAAAATTTATTTTATTTTGTTTATTTGAAGGAGAGAGAGAGAGAGAGAGAGAGAGAAAGTGCGTGCGCACAAGCAGGCAGAGTAGCAGGCAGAGGGAGAGGGAGAAGCAAGCTCCCTGCCAAGCAAGGAGCCTGACATGGGGCTCAATGCCAGGACCCTGGGATCATGACCTGAGCAGAAAACAGTCGCTTAAGCAACTGAGCCATCCAGGCACCCCTTGAAGTGGTATTTTAAAGCCAAAAACCACTTTATTGCTCCCTTTCTCAAGGTGAGAAAACATAGCAATGTTTTGTTTTGAAAATTCCCAATATCCTTTTAATCAAGTCACTCTTTTTAAAAAAATTATTATTATTATTTTTTTAAAGATTTTATTTATTTGTCAGAGAGAGAGGGAGAGAGAGTGAGCAAGCACAGGCAGACAGAGTGGCAGGCAGAGGGAGAAGCAGGCTCCCTGCCGAGCAAGGAGCCTGATGTGGGACTCGATCCCAGGACGCTGGGATCATGACCTGAGCTAAAGGCAGCTGCCTAACCAACTGAGCCACCCAGGCGTCCCTAAAAAAATTATTTTTAAGTAACATCTCACTTACTTATCTTTTTAAGTACTAACATAAGGCTTGAACTCAACCCCAAGATCAAGAGTCACATGCGCTACTGACTTAGCCAGCCAGGTGCCCCCATGGATGGGACAAGTCTACCTCCGTTAAAATCACTTACCGGAGACTAGAGTGCCTCCAAGCAGTGCATCATAATTTTTTTTTTTGCTTTATTTAGAAAACCAGCTGCCTACACAGAGCGTGTGTAGAATGACACTCTGACCATCCCTACTTCTTACCAGTGTTAAGTTGCAGGGAACAAACAGATTGTTGTCACATGGAAGGGCTTATCATTTATACCTGCTTGGCTGCAAGATTTCATCACCGTGTTGTCAGATGAGTGGAACAGAGCAGTGCGAAGTCCAGCTTTTAGCTAACAGTCATTTCAATAGCTTTCTTTGAAGTCATATATTTTGAAGTCCCCCCCACTTTTTTGAGCTATATATACTTTGAGAACTCAATTAAATCTGTAGAGGCTTTCATTAGTAAAATGCACACATAGGGCTCCCTGAGTGGCTCAGTTGGTTAAGCGTCCTACTCTTGGTTTCAGCTCAGGTCATATCTCAGGGTCCTGAGACTGAGCCTCCTGTCAGGTTCCCTGCTGAGCACGGAGGCTGCTTAAGAGTTCTCCCTTTCTCTCTGCCCCTCCCCCGTGCCACCCCATCCCAGCTTGCATGCTTTCTCTCTTTAAAAGAAAGAAAGAAAGAAAGAAAGAAAGAAAGAAAGAAAGACATTTAAACCTATATTTAGGTTTTAAACCTATATAACCATTTAAACCTATATTTTGTGTATAATTTCAGGACCTTCATTGATTTCCTAAAGCCCAATTGTGTATCTTTTCATAGGTTAAAAAGCGCTTGCCTAATTTCAATGGCCTTTTTTACTCCAATACTATAGAAATGAACCACTGTGAGTCCTCAGGACCCCTTGGCTACAGAGATTAAACTTGTCAGTGAACATGGCTCCCAATCAACCTTCCCAATACTGTGTTCCATTAACGTATTCAATCACCTTTAGTTCTGCCCCAGACACAAGGCTGAAAACTTGGGGATTCTACTGAAAATTTATGCTTCAATTCCAGAATTTGTGATGTATTTCTTTGTGTTGTCATATTTTTCTTCTCTTTTCCTTCCCTTCCCCTTAACCTCAGCTTTGTTTTGTTTTTCCTTTCTCAGGAGAGGGCCGTTTCCCAGGGATAATTGACTTGTTTGGTGGTATTGGTGGACTGATTGAGTACCGGGCCAGTCTCCTGGCCAGTCGTGGCTTTGCCTCCTTGGCCTTGGCTTACTTTAACTATGAAGATTTGCCTGCCCAACCAGAAAAGACAGAATTAGATTATTTTGAGGAAGCTGTCAACTTTCTCCTGAGACATCCTAAGGTAATTTTTGCCTTTTCTTTTAGTCCCTGTTTGTTTGTTTGTTTGTTTGTTTGTTTTAAAGATTGTGTTTATTTTTTTGACAGAGAGAGACACAGTGAGATAGGGAACAGAAGCAGGGGGAGTGGGAGAGGGAGAAGCAGGCTCCCTGCCAAGCAGGGAGCCCAATGCGGCCCAATCCCTGGACTCTAGAACCATGACCCAAGCCAAAGACAGATGCTTAATGACTGAGACACCCAGGTGCCTCTTAGTCCCTGTTTTCGAATAACCATTACACCCTGTGGCTTCCCTTAACTTCCAAGTATGATTCTCCTCAGTGAACTGGAAATTCTATGACATAGCCATCTTATTTACATGATTTCTTTCCCACCCAATGTCTTTTGCTCAGAGAGACAAAATGGGAAGTTAGCCTGTGTCCATGATGGAATCAAAACACAATGGCTTCATTTGTTTATTTTAAAGATTTTATTTATTTGCCCAGGTGCCCCGAGCAATTCTCATCAAGAAAAAAATATCAGCAATTAACAAGGGATAACATGCAGCAACCCTAATATAGCAGGAAAAGCACATTTTAGAACTTAAAGAAGGTATGGATTGGGAAGTCCTATAGCATTATAATTAAGTCCTCTCCAATAACTAAAAATCAGACTCACTCCTCAAAGGAAGATTATCTGTCTAGTAGAGTCTGGTGACTTAATAATAATCAGAGAAGGTGGTAATAATAAGAATTACATTTATTGAGGATGTGTATTGCCAATTACTCTTCTAAGCTCTTCACTTGTATTATCCCCTTTACTTCTCACAAAAACCTTACGAAATAGCATCACCACCATAGTATTTAATAGATGAAGAGATTCAGGTTAGAAAGGGTTAGTAGCTTGTCCAAATTCCCACAACCAGATGGGATAGAGCCAGAAATGCAACTCAGTTCTGTCTGAATCTAAAGCCTTTGTGTCTTGGACGCCTGGGTGCCTCAGCTGCTTAAGAATCTACCTTCAGCCCAGGTCATGACTCCAGAGGGTCCCAGGGTCCTGGGATCTAGCCCCACATTGGGCTCCCTGCTTATGGGAAGCCCTGCTTCTCCCACTCCCCCTGCTGTGTTCCCTCTCTCACTGTGTCTCTGTCAAATAAATAAAATCTTTAAAACAAAAAATTGCTCTATGGGTATCTGGGTGGCTCAGTTGGTTAAATGTCTGCCTTCAGCTCAGATCATGACCCCAGGGTTTTAGGGCGGAGTCCCACATCAGACTTCCTGCTCAGCACTTCCCTCCTTCATGCTTATCCTCTCTGTCTCTCAAACAAATAAATAAATAAAGTATAAAAAATAAAGAACTGATCTAAGTAAAATTAAGTCTCTGAACCACATCCTATTTTATATAAAGGATCATCCAAAATATGATCAGAATTACAGTAATAAGATGAGCAACAATCACTAACAATCTACTGATGCATTGAATTTTTTTTTAAAGCTTTTACTTATTTATTTGTCAGAGAGAGAGTGAGCACAGGCAGCCAGAGGCAGAGGGAGAAGCAGGCTCCCTGCTGAGCAAGGAGCCCGATGTGGGACTCGATCCCAGGATGCTGGGATCAGGACCTGAGCCGAAGGCAGCCACTTAACCAACTGAGCCACCCAGGCGTCCCTGATACATTGAATTTTTAAATAGCTATATTGTTCTGAGTTTTCTGCTTGGCTTAGATGAGAAATGAGGAGGTTCTGTGATTCTGCTGTTCACTTTCTTAGCCTGCTTGCCCTTATACTTGCTGCATGACTTTTCCCTCAGCGTTCTTCCCAAAGTCACTTAGTCAGTCAATGACTAATGAGACTTGGGAACCAGATTTCTTTCCTAGGCTCTTACAACTTCCACTAAGCCTGCTTCATGCTCTCTCTTCTGTGAGAAGCGAGACCACCCACCTTTCAATTCCTTATAGATCTTATTTCTCCATGTGTTGATTTTAAGTGTCTTCTAAGCATTCTAAATTCCCTGATCCCAAATTTGGTGGCAGAAGTTATCACAAGAGCTGGTGTTCTGCCAAAGGTCTGCACATAACTGAGTCACTTGTTGTTATTGATCTGTGTTATACTTCCTTTTACTTTGTCTTCCCTGGCCACATCCATTCTGAGTTCTCACCTTTCATCGCTGTAACTATGGCTCTGTATCTTTCATATTAAGACGTAGAACTTCAGAGCTTGAAAGGTCTTTTTAATTCAAAAGGAGAGGATTCCAGTAACCCCTCTTAATATACAGGGTAGGACCTCAGGTAGAATGTATTGACCTTCCAAAGAGGCTGAAAAAAATATATATTGCAAAGGGGAATAGATTCAGATCCATCAGAATTTACCCCCTGGGACTGGATACATGCCCCATAAAAGAAAAAGAGAATGGCTCTTATTGGTATCCACTACACAGCATAAAATACCTTTCCTTCTTGTTTGTTCCCTTTTTTTTTTTTTTTTGTATAAAGGTCCAAATTATAGCCCATTTCCTCTGAGAATCTTTCCCTGATCCTGCCTTATTCCCTGGTAATCTGGGTTGGCAGCCTTATCTATGCGCATTCTTATATTGCAGAATTTGTAAGCTACTCTAATTGTCTGGTTTTTTCCTTCCTGTCTCTCCAGCTGGCAGTGAGTTCCTTGATGATAAGAGATGATTTATGCCTTTTTTCCCCTTTGTGTCCTCCAGCGGTTAGTACAGGGTGGACAATCTAAAATTGCTTGCTTGGGGGCACCTGGGTGGCTCAGTCATTGAGTCATGATTTTAGGTCATGATCCCAGGGTCCTGGGATCGAGCCCCCTCCCATCAGGCTTTCCTGCTCAGCAGAAGAATCTGTTTCTCTCTCTCCCTCTGCCTACTTCTCTGCCTGCTTGTGTATGCTCTTTCTCTCTCTCTCTCTCTGTCAAATAAACAAATCTTTTTAAAGAATGCCTGCTTGATGACTGATGGTGGCAGAGGAAACTGAGCCAGGCCTCCTTTATGAAACCTTTCTCTAAAGGAGAAAACTTCCAGGGAAACCACGGCAGAGGTAGAATCCTCTGCTCACATTTCCATTCTCTGTTCTACTAAACTCATCTTTTTTCTCAGTCTTTTCCTATAGAGTACCCTTTCCTCTGGACTTCTAGAGACCCTAAAATTGGTACAACAGCATTGACTGATCAAATGTTACTTGACTTATGTTATTCACATGAGTTACGGGCCTTTTTCTTCTTTTTCCTACTACATTGGTATTTCTTTAGGGCATTTTAAACTCAGTGCCTAACACCACGCTGAATCCATAGTATTTAATTTGGAAGGCCTGACATGTTCTTGAAGGAGTATTTCCTTTGAACATTCATCATGTATTCCAGAACTCTAGAACTGGGCATGTGGGTGGGATTAGTCCTTGCTTGGCTCCTACTGGCCGTTCAAGTTCTTTGGTTATTTGAGATGGTAGCATTTTGCTAAATGGTAGATAGAATCAACATCTCATTTCTATTATTTTTAGGTCCTCGGCCCAGGCATTGGCATAGTTTCCATAAGCAAAGGTGCAGAGATTGGACTCTCCATGGCTATTCATCTAAAACAAGTCACAGCTACCGTGCTTATTAATGGGCCCAACTTCATATCGAGAATTCCACAGGTATATCGCGGTCAGATAAGTAAGCCCTTAGCTCTCTCTCCACAATCGCTGTCCATCAATGCCTTGGGGTTAGCAGAGTTCCAGCACAGCTTTGAGGAAGCTAGACATGAAGCCAGTGAGACTTCTCTTCTCCCCATTGAAAAGGCCCAGGGACATTTCCTTTTCATTGTGGGAGAAGATGATAAGAATCTCAACAGCAAAGGGTATGCTGAGCAAGCCACCCAACAGCTGAGAAGATATGGGAAGAACAACTGGACCCTGCTATCTTACCCTGGGGCAGGCCACCTGTTAGAGCCTCCCTATTCCCCACTGTGCTGTGCCTCAAAGATCTCCAGTCTCCACCTGTTCGTGCACTGGGGTGGAGAGGTGACCCCACATGCTGCTGCCCAGGAGCATTCTTGGAAGGAGATCCAGAAGTTTCTCAGGAAGCACCTTGTTCCAGTTGTGACCAGTCAACTCTGAGAAGATATTCCTGAGGAACAGAGCAGCAATACCAGACCTTCACTTGATTTTCATGGAACAACATCTTTGATTTCTTATTGTGGGAGGTTATACTAAGAGAAAACAGGAAGGTAACTGACAATGGTCATGTCTTGACTTTGGAAAGGGAGAACGGTTTCCGTTTAATCCAATATCATACATGGAGAGTTTTATATTTTAAAAAATACATTTAGGGCTCTACCTGCCCTAAAATATGCTGGTTTATTATTACAGCAATTGTGGGGGAAAAAAATCACCAAAATGAATGACAGAATCCCCTGGTTTTTAAAACAGACATGAGTAGGGGCGCCTGGGTGGCTCAGTGGGTTAAAGCCTCTTCCTTCGGCTCGGGTCATGATCCCAGGGTCCTGGGATCGAGCCCCACATCGGGCTCTCTGCTCAGCGGGAAGCCTGTTTCCTCCTCTCTCTCTCTCTGCCTGCCTCTCTGCCTACTTGGGATCTCTATCTGTCAAATAAATAAATAAAATCGTAAAAAAAAATCAGCCCCTGATTCTACTCATGTCTGTTTTATTTATTTTTTAAATATTTAATAATAATAATAATAAATAATATTTAATGATAACATACATATTTTTAAAGATTTTATTTATTTATTTGACAGGGACAGAGATCACAGTAGGCAGAGAGGCAGGCAGAGAGAGAGGGGGAAGCAGGCCCCCTGCTGAGCAGAGAGAGCCCAGTGCAGGGCTCCATCTCAGGACCCTGAGATCATGACCTGAGCTGAAGGCAGGTGCTTAACCCACAGAGCCACCCAGGCGCCCCGCAGGGGCTGATATTTGTTGATTTCTTAAAACTCAAATGAAATATGTTTAGATTTCTCATATATAAAAATATGCTCATGGCCCATGGTTACTTCATTGCCATTGAAAAACTAGAGCTTGGGAAACATTTATTATTTTGAGGCAATATGGAAGCTGATATGGGGATAACACAATTGAGTCAACCTAAAATCAATAATTTAACAAAGGCTGAGAAGAGAATAAAGTAATATTTGTGTCAAAATGCACAGCATTTTGAAAAAGAAACAATCCGAGGTTCACAGAATTGCACTTTAGGATAAAGGAGCCATGATGCTGTGGGTTGTATACCTTATGGGCTGGCAAACTATTTCTCTAAGGTTCTACATGGCAAATATTTTCAGCTTTGTGGGCCATTAAGTCTCTGTCACTGTTGTTGAGTTCTGCCATTCAAACACAAAAGCAGCATAGACAGGCCATAATGAATGTTCATGGCTGTGTTCCATTTAAACTTTATTTATGGAAACTGACATTTGCATTTCATATAATTTTTTACATGTCACAGAATAGTAATTTTCTTTTTCTTTTTTTCCTAAGCATTGGCCAATGTAAAAGCCATGCCTAGCTTGTGGGCAGTAGAAAAACAGGCTGTTGGCTAGATTTAGCTCACAGGGCATAGTCTGATGACCTTGGGTGTAGAACGATCCAAATTACTTTGTCCAAGGTCAAATTTGATGTATTTCCTTTAACGGGCAAGTCATAGTCCACATATTCCTGGGCTACTGAATTGCAATGGATGGAAGTTGGAAGGTAGATAATCAAGTGAAGATGAACCAGTAAAAAGGTATTTTGAATGATTTTGTAGGTGTGGTGGGGGAGCAAACAAGGAGTTAGAGGAACAGAAGTAATACACAGACGCTTCACGGTATCTGCCTAAACTCTTTTTCCTTCATCTGCTTTCTGATACTCCCTCTGTTTAGAGTGAAATCATCCATTCAGGATGAGTGAGGCTATTAGCCTCCCTCCTTTCTCACTCAGACAAGTTTTTACATTTCCCACACCCAGTCAATCAGACTACGTCACTCCTTTGACTCTAATAATCATGTAATTGCAATGGCTAATACTGCCTACGGTATATGCTACATAATAACTATATAGATTAGATGCTACATCATTAGTTATACATGCCATATGCTATATAATAGCTAACATAGTGGGTTTAATGGGTATAATTATTTTTGTTTCCTCTTCCAGACTTTAGGAAGAATGAGATGTTTATGAGATACGATGTTTGTGTTTTATATCCCTTGATTTACATTTTTTGGATTTTCAGAACCAAGAGGGTCTTAAAAATTTTTTTTCATATATTCTGTTTTGTAGCACTACTACAAATATTGGCAGGAAGGCAGATCAAAAAACCATTCTTGGCCAGCTTCTCTGACTTCTTGGAAATGTAACTGATTTCCAGGGTTGACCTCTTGTGTGCACCCATAAAGTATCTGCACCTGGTTAACTCAGAGCATGGTCCAGGCCAGCTGGCAAACCCACTCTCACCTTCTGCATTTGGTCCACTTGGCTTTTACTGTCCTTGAACATTCTCTAAATGTGAGTTGTGTCTTCTGTCAGGCCCCTGACAGATGCAAATACTGCATCTCCTCTGCTAAAAGGTTGGCTCACACGTGGCTGCAACAATTAGGGCAGACTTGCTGACCTTCAGCTCTCAGCTGCCTTCCATGCCCATCACCATGAGAATCTGGGAGCTTGCTAAACTCTTTCACATGCTAGGAGTGCAAAAGGAGACTTGCACGCACTATCTCCTTTTTCCTACGCACACGATGTCCTGTTTCACTCTGCTTTCCAGAACTCTAAACTGGAAGCAGGACAAAACCTTCTTCTGTAGATCCCAGTTTCTTTCTTTTCTTTTCTTTTTCTTCTTCTTTTTTTTTTTTTTTCTAGTTTCTCACAATCCATTCCCACCTTGGTCAAGGCTCAGACCTTCTCTCTAAGCAGAACTTCTCTTCTGAAAGACAAGCCCCAGGACCTAGATTTAATGTAATAAAGCTTCTGAGGAAGAATAAAGTAATTACTAAGAACATCACTGCTGTCAGAGAGGCATTTGTAAAGATCATCTTTGCCTTACAAGAAATAGGCCGGAGGACACAGATATAGCTAAATCATAAAGGTGCTACTTAATGACAGGCTTTTTTGGGGGTACTGATCTATGTCAGCCTTCTCATACTGAGCAGTAGAGGTGCAGAGAAACTCACACGATGAATTAATAGCAGGGCTAGAATCAGAACCCAGGGACTCAGACCTAAATTTTCTCTGCTAACACTGTGTTGAGATTTTCCCCCATGGGCTGTTAAACTCTAGTCTCTGGAAGTTTGAAATAAATTTGGGTCTATACATTAACGCATTGTTTTGGTTGTTTTTGGCTTAGGAGAGCTAGGGACACTACAAGTTCTATATTTAATCTTACTAGGGAGAAATTTTTTAGCTTCTAAAGATGATCAGGGACATGGCTGGGTCTACTGCTGAGAAGGAGTCAGTTTTCCACTGTGTTGCCGCTGTGTGGAAGCCCAATGAACCCCAAGTGCACTCATGACTTTACCCCATTAGAATAGTCTTCATTCCATAGGCACTAATTTTCATGCTCTTCTTCTCTCTCCTTTGAAGGCAACCAGAATACGTCACCCCAGAATATGCCTCTTTAACAAAAATAAGCAGTTAAAAAGGCAGATACAAGAAAGGCCCTCTGACCCTTCTTTTTTCTCTCCTGAAAGCAGGAGATAAAACTCCCAGATGGAAGGTGTCCTCCCTCTACCAGAAGGAAAGTAAAATTCTCACCACCAAAGACAGAAGTTGAGATTGAGAGAATTCTATACAAATAGACCTTGCCCACATAGTTACTTTTCCACAATGGTCTCTCTCTTTGTTCAAGCTAATATAAAAGCAAGTATTTGCTTTTCTTTGGGTCTCATTCCTCATGAGGGCTCCTGTGCCACATGAAACTTATATTAAAAACTTTTATATACTTCTCACCTCTTAATCTGTCTTATGTCGGTTATGTTCTCAGGCCCAGTAAATATACCTTAAGAAGGTGTGCATAGAGAGAGAGGGAGAGAGATTGATTGACTTTAAGGAATTGGCTAATGTGATTGCAGGGGCTCAAACCTTCAGGACAGGCCAGAAAGCTTTGGGGTCCCAGGGAAGAGTTGATGTCACAGTCGTGGTTCTGAAGGCAGGCTGCAGGTAGATATCCTTCTACCCTAGAGGACCTCAGTCCTTTCTGCATGGTTCATGCCTGCTATTGATAACTGCCAAAGTCTCTTCTGTACACAGTCATCACTTCACTGCCCGGTGTCCCCACTCCTCATATGCTACAGCCTTTAGGGGCCCATGGACAGCTAGGTTCCCCGATGTTTTCTGTTCTGGGCAAGCGGAGTGGAAGAGATCTGGCTCTTTGCCAGCCCGACCTGCCCCCGACTTTATTACCTGGGTGCCATAGCTCAGATAATAAAGTATGAGCAGGTGTCTTGCCCATCCTTTCCTGCACCGCTCTTAGAATCTTCGTAAAAATGACACTGATCCCACCCTGGGACTTGATCTTGAGAATTAGTCCCTCAGCTGGGAGCCTTGTTATCCTGCCAAGGTACCTCTCACCTGCTATGAGAGTTGTGTGCTGAGACACCATTCTCTTTCCTCAGTACTTCCAATCTGCCCGTGACTTCCAAGATTAGCTCTTTCCCCCCAGGCTAATATTTCACTTTCAGTACATTTATATATCAATCTTATTTAAGAAGTCGAAGCACAGGGGTACCTGGGTGGCTCAGTTGTTAGGTGTCTGCCTTCAGCTCAGGTCATGATCCCAGGGTTCTGGGATCAAGCCCTGCATCAGACTTCCTGCTCCGAGGGAGGCTCGCTTCTTCCTCTCCCACGCCCCTTGCTTGTGTTCCCTCTCTCACTGTGTCTCTCTCTGCCAAATAAATAAGTAAAATCTTCAACAACAACAACAACAACAACAACAACAACAAAAGAAGAAGAAGAAGAAGAAGAAGAAGAAGAAGAAGAAGAAGAAGAAGAAGAAGAAATCAAAGCCCAAGGGAAGTAAAGCAATCTGCCTGAGGTCAGATCACAGGGACAGTTAAAGAGTCCGGGTTCCAATCTAGGTCTCTCTGATTCCAGGGACTGGTGGTCTCCCAGCTACACCTCACGGGCTACAAAAGGTACAGAAATGAAAAGACACAGTGCCCTCCCCCAAGCAAGTCACCACCTGGAGGCACAGTCTACAATCTGTAAACCTGATCATTCCTGCATTTGGACCATGGACTTGGACTGAGGACATACACGGGGCAGGTTTCAGAGGTTCTGGTCTCGGGGAGGCGTTTTTGCATCAGGAGGGCTTCCACTATCCCTTGGAAGAGCAGTTCAAAACCCAGCTATGCCTTAGCAACCCCCTGTTGAACATACAGACCCCAGGACCTTATTCCGGTTAGAATCTCCGGGTGCGGACTTACTGTCAGACGTCTGGAACTTACCGTGTTAGACACTGTCAAAAAGGCAGTTAGTTGCCTAAGAGACCACGGACTCAGAGGAGGAAATCCCCAGGGAGCCCAGAGCCAGGAGTGGGCAGGAGGAGTCAGGGAAGTGCTTAGAAACCAGAGCCCCTGTGATGAAACCTGAGCTTCCATTGTGAAACACTTGGACTGAGAGGTACAGCGGACTGAAAGTCTGCTCTGACCCCGTCCCAGCAGCGCCCCTAGGCCCATCAACGTTCAGAGGAAGGAGACGCTGACAGTTTTGTGAGGGAGAGTAGGCTAGCGGGGGCCTGGCTAGTTCAGTCGGAAGAATAGGCTGGGGAAGCCTCCAGTGTCTCTAGTGGGCCCAGCAAGCCGTCCTACTCCAGACTGCTCGCAGCAGCTGAATTCAGGGTGAGTGTGCGGGAGTCGGGCTGTCACGGCCTGACCTGGTCGGGAACTGCTCAGTGTTTTCGCTGGGCACCCAGGAAGGCGGCTTTCATTCGGCTGTGTGCCTTCCTCATCTCCAGGGCTAGCGCAGCTCTCCGGGTAAACCGCGCCGTCCTTCGCACCACGGGGGCGGTGGGGTGGGGGCGTGTGGCCCATTGCTTGGCCACGCAGATCTATTAACAAGAGGTCGTTTAGGGACTGATTGTGGAGGCACAGTCAGGGTCCTCCTACTCGCGTGAACTTATGGAGAGATTGTTTCTTTTTTTTTTTTTTTTAAGATTTTATTTATTTATTCGACAGACAAAGATCACAAGTAGGCAGAGAGACAGGCAGAGAGGAGGAAGCAGGCTCCCTGCGGAGCAGAGAGCCCGATTTAGGGCTCCATCCCAGGACCCTGGAACCATGACCCAAGCCGAAGGCAGAGGCTTTAACCCACTGAGCCACCCAGGCACCCCGGAGAGATTGTTTCTTGACTAGAGAAATTTTTCTCTGGGACTTAGGGCTTGGAAGGAGGGGGAGGAAATACCTGTGATGAAGGAAGAAAAGCCCCTAAAGGGAATGGACTTTTGTTTCTTGATTAGGAAGTTTAACTTCTATGGGTGACTTTTTGCTTTCTTTTATTCTTCGTTTCCTGCCACTTGCTGAGCTAGCATACTAGCAGCTCCTGGCTGTCTTTTCTCCAGATGGGTCAAGGTCGCCCAGTGGCATACATAACCTTGATACCCTTCAGCCTGGGAGTCGGGAGCCTGCTCCACAGCGTGGCTTTCAGCTTTCAGCCCAAGAGGCTCCTATATTGCTGAGGGCTCTCTCTGCAACCACTGGAAGGCTAATCCTATGTGGGGCAGCTTGTTTCTTGCCCTCTGGCTGCTTTGTGGTGTCAGTTTCATGGGCACTCAGTGAGGTGCAGTGTTTAGGCTTCTGCTGCAGAGATGGGAGGAAGCCTGGAGACTTTACTCATCGGATGGAAGAGTCTCACATCTTCAGAAGTAGCCTCTGAGAATTCAGTTGGGCTTCTGTTCTTTCTTCTTTGTACTCTCTGAGAAATGTTATTCTTTTTTTTTTTTTTTTTTTACCTTTCCACTTATCATTTATTCTTTCATTTAGTTACTCTAATACTTACTGAGCATCACTACATGCCTGATGCTATTCTAGAAACTGAGGAATAGAATGTCAAGCAAGGTGTAATTCTTGCCCCCGAGGAACAATTAACAATCCAGGCAAGTGCTGCTGTTCAATAGAATATTCTAGGGTGATGGAAATATTCTCTATCAGAATTGCCCAGTGTGTAGCCACTAGTCATGTGTGGCTATTGAACAATTAAAATGTGGGACCAAGGAATTAAAATTTTGTTTGTTTTTAATAAACTGAAATTTCATTAGCTGTAGGTGGCTAGAGGCTACTACATTGCTAGAGCAAAAAGGGAGGGAGGTAAAGAAGCATATTTTTATAACATCATATGCTATGTGTTATAATGAGATGGTTGGTTGGACTAGTAAGTAGGCTGGGGTTAGTTGGAAAAGGTTTTGATTGAATCCGATTATCATAAAGGGCGCCAAACACAAAGGGAAGTCTGAGTCCAAGACTGACAGATTCAGCTGGTAAAGAAATAATGAACCCCTGTTAGATTCAGACAGTTTATCATTTACATAGATAGTGAAGGCCAGAGAAGCCACAGGCTCCAGCTGTCTGAGTCCTTGTCTTACACCCTGAAACAATGGCGCACAAACGGGGCCCCAAGACCTCAACACATTGCTGGGGAGCCAACTCCAGACTGCAGCACAACTGTCACAGAGCCTGCAGCCATGCCCCAAAGTCGTACACCTCTCTGGAACCAGGGAAGTGGATGGGAAAACTGTCTCATGGCAGCCTCCCATAAGATAGGGAGAGACAATTAAGAGCTACAAACTTCCACTTATAAAGTAAATAAGTCATTGGGGTGTGGAGTACAGCATAGGGAATATAGAGCCAATAACAGTGTAAGAACCTTGTATGATGACACATGGTAACTAAACCTTTCACTGATTGTTTGGTAATGTGTATTAGTTGTCGAATGTTGTTCACCTGAAACTAATCTCATATGTCAATTATATTTCAATTAAAAAAAAGGATAAGAGGGACAGGTGAGAAAACACTCTTGGGGAACCTCCAATGAAGATTGCCTATCTTGCCATGTCCCCGCGATCACAAGGCATCCCATCCTGATTTAGGTCCTGGTGGTCCAAGTTCTGCCTGTGTGCACGGGGAACCCTCCAGGGTGCTGTGGTGGAACCATTCCCCTGCAAAGGGTCTTAATGCTAGGCCAGAGGATTTAGACTTCACCCTTCACCCTGCGGCCATCGAAGTTTAAAGCAGGAGAGTGACTTGATTATTTTTGTGTTGAGATTTGACTAGATTGCAGGAATTAGACTGGGAAGTGAAAAAGACTGTAAACAGGAAGGAAGACTTAGGTAAATGGATGAAAATTTAGGGGAATGAAGTAGAGAGCACAATCAATAATCATTTTGAATAATCAGCTGACGACCAGAAAATGAAGGGCTCCCTGTGCAGTGAAAGACACATCAGACAGGATTCTGCCCTCAAGAAATTTACAGATTCACAGGAAAGCAAAAACACAGCATAAATGGCTCTAGTGTATGTTTCAGTAACATATTATGTGCTCTGAGTGGCATGGTGGAGAGCCCAGAGGACAGAAAGTCATCCCTGTATACAGTAGGTGCTTTATCGATGTTGACAATACAGCGTTGGATAGGATAAGCTTTAAGGCTTCTTATGACTTATTCTAGAAAAATCTGTGACAGACTGGTTTTGCGAGCCAAAAGCCTTATTAACAAAGGTATTAATTCCTATCATAGTATATGGATTAGTTGGGATCCAGTTGAGAATAAGACAGCAGAATTAGAATACAGGGAAAGCAGAAAAAAGTCAAGAACATTAAGCGTGGTGAGAGGTAATAAGGAGACAGTTGGAGGGCTTTAGATATTGGGGGCAGGGCTAAATTGCCATACACCAGTGGAAATTATATTGTACGAGTCCTTACCTCCCACTTCCCACCACCATATTTTGGTATTTCCATTTCACCTTGTCCTTCTACCTGAGAGAGTTCAGTTGGCCGTCTGAGCCTCAGGAAAGAATGACACAACACGAAGGGAAAAACAAAAAAATACTTTCCTGGCTTTTGAGTGACAAAAACCCTAATGGGAGGATGTGAATTCCCAAAGTCACAAATAGGTGCATTTTGTTTGGTATCCACTTTGGGGTTTCTGTTGTTGTGTGTCTGTGTTGTTTTGTGTTGTTTTGTTTTTAGGAGAATCCATCTGAATGCCTTTAGACTGGGCAGATCTTCTTTATTTCACTACTGTCTTATATTGTATTCTTTCTGACCTTTCCCTGCAAACTTATATTACCCACCCGGCCCCTCCAGGTATCTGAATTTGGACCCCTGGCATACATTGCAAAATGGGTTTGGAAGAATGCATAAAAATATAGGAGCACAGTGTTCCGGCCAAGTCTTTTAGCACTGTACAAGTCCCTGGGACTTACTTGGACTGCAAGGAAAAGCAGAGTGCTCTGAATTCTGTGAGTGTATCTCTGCCACCTGGAGGAGCAAGGACTGAAAAGAGAAATTATGCTGAAGCTAGGATAATAGGAAAACATTGTGTTTTGTGCACATGTGGGTTTGCGGACTATTAAATTCAATCCCACTATTCCATTATCAATCCTGCTGTACTATGCATCAGGCTGTATCTGTCATTAAAAGCTTCAGAGTCAGGGAAAGGAAAAGAAGAAGCTAAAGACAAGAAAGTAGTGAAAAAGAAACAAGGGTAGGAGAGGCCAGGAAAAAAAAATGCATGTTCAAATTTTTACTGTCATTTGGGGAAAATAAATAAAATTTATTTTTTTTCTAAAGATTTTATTTATTTATTTGACAGGCAGAGATCACAAGTAGGCAGAGAGGCAGGCAGAGAGACAGAGAGGAGGAAGCAGGCTCCCCTCTGAGCAGAGAACCCGATGCAGGGCTCGATCCCAGGACCCTGAGATCATGACCTGAGCCGAAGGCAGAGGCTTTAACCCACTGAGCCACCCAGGCGCCCCTTTCAGATATGTTTATAAAAGGCAAATG
The DNA here is from genome assembly GCA_004024625.1 of Mellivora capensis. Taxonomy (NCBI): domain Eukaryota; kingdom Metazoa; phylum Chordata; class Mammalia; order Carnivora; family Mustelidae; genus Mellivora; species Mellivora capensis. The sequence continues at coordinate 2,076 of PISX010000698.1, read as the reverse complement.
CTTATCAAAATATAAAAGAGTGGCATAATAAATAAAGGGGGAAAATTCTTTTTTTAAAGATTTTTTTAATTTTATTTTTATTTTTTTAATTTAATTTAATTTTTTTTCAGTGTTCCAAAATTCATTGTTTATGCATCTGCCAGAACAGGGAGGGTGGCAGGCATGAGCAGGGGGAGTGACAGGAAGAGGAAGAAGCAGACTCCCCACAGAGCAGGGAGCCTGATGTCCCAGGTGTCCCAAAGTGAGAAAAATTCTTGAAAATACGATTCCTTGTTACAATATTCTTCTTATACTGCCTCTACTTTATGCCTTTCTTACTCTGTCCAAACTTTGCAATGCTTACAAATAATAGCCAAGTGTTGTTACGCAGCAGAGTTGTGCTGTGTAAGGATTCATTTTTCGGAATGCAGATTTCCCTCTGATTTTCCCTTATACCAGGAGGGTTTGTTTACTCCCTTAACTCATTTCTCAAAGTGTAAAGGGACTTTGGGAAGGAGGGGCAGACATGATTAGCCTACCACCCTCCTCCCTATGCAATAAAGTGCTCACTAACCATCAAGAACTGCCTCTGGAGGCGCCTGGGTGGCTCAATGTGTTAAAGCCTCTGCCTTCGGCCCAGGTCATGATCCCAGGCTCCTGGGATTGAGCCCCGCATTGGGCTCTCTGCTCAGCAGGGAGCCTGCTTCCTCCTCTCTCTGCCTGCCTCTCTGCCTACTTGTGATCTCTGTCTGTCCAATAAATAAATAAAATCTTAAAAAAAAAAAGAACCCTAGTGGAAACTTCTAATTACATTTCACGAAACCTCAGGGTTCCTCAGAACCCCAGGTGTATAGGTACTGAGTCTTCGTTCATGTGTGTATGCATGCACACGTGTGTGTGTGTTGTGTATGTGTGTATTTTAATTCTGGACTCTTCTTGTTTCTTGACTATAAGGGAGTGATGACACGTAGGCTTCATAAGTCTGAGGTCTGTTAGATTCACAGCCAACTGCTGGGAAGGCAGTCCGTCAAACTTTGCCTTGGATCTCTACCAAATCCTCGCAAAGGTACACCTATCCCAAGATACGAGGTGTGAAAGACACTGACTTTATTTAGCCCATATTGCAAGGGGCAATGACTATGGGGTTACTGATCATCTGGTCCTTTCCTTGTCTTCGGTGGGGAAACCTGAGACAGGGTTCACAAGCACACACGGGTGGCCTGACAAGTGGTGTCTCTCTCTCTCTCTCTCTCTCTCTCGTTTATTTGTTTCATGGTTTTGTTTTTGTCTAATCCATATCATTCTCTTGAAAGAACTGCTTCTTATAGGAAATGTCACTCTCATCTAATCTCCAGCATACTCTTTGGTGGATATAGCAAAAAATGTACACATAGAGTAAGAGTGACCATTATGGGGAATTTCTGACAAATCAGAATGACTGGTGATCTCTGGGTCCCCATTATAAATAGGCAAGGGGAAAATATCCCTGGCACATCTTGAATCAGGAATTCAACCCTGATCCAACTTGCCGTGGCCCCAGGTTGAGGTCACATGGTGTCAACATAGCTACTGAATCTCCATCCCTGGGCTTTAGGGGGCTTTTCTTTTTTTTTTTTTTTTAATTTTTATTTTTTATAAACATTTTTTTATCCCCAGGGGTATATGTCTGTGAATCGCTAGGTTTACACACTTCACAGCACTAACCATAGCACATACCCTCCCCAATGTCCATTACCCCACCCCCTTCCCTGACCCCCTCCCCCCAGCAACCCTCAGTTTGTTTTGTGAGATTAAGAGTCACTTATGGCTTGTCTCCCTCCCAATCCCATCTTGTTTCTTTTCTTCTTTTTCTGCTCCCCAGTCCCCCATGTTGCCTCTCCACTTCCTCATATCAGGGTTATCATATGATAGTTGTCTTTCTCTGATTGACTTATTTCACTAAGCATGATACCCTCTAGTTCCATCCACGTTGTTGCAAATGGCAAGATTTCATTTCTTTTGATGGCTGCATAGTATTCCATCGTGTATATATACCACATCTTCTTTATCCATTCATCTGTTGATGGACATCTAGGCTCTTTCCATAGTTTGGCTATT